>SADC01000002.1:0-413534 GCA_004194705.1 Ditylenchus dipsaci | reverse complement strand
GCTGTGCTTATCAGTTTTATGATCCTTTAACTTTGCATATACAGTCGACTCTCGATTTAAGGACACCCCCAAAAGTTCGTTCCCCAGCTGGCCGACACTTTTTTTAGCCCTATTTTCGAAGGTTTTTTGTAAATTCTGTTTTGACAGTCTGGTCGCAAATATCGCAAGGATGTCGATTTTGCCGATCGTTTTTCAAAATCCAAAAATTTTTTCTTCTAAAAAGCAAAACCTCGATTTAAGACAGGCTTTTCCTAAAATCCCTGTCCTTAAATCGAGGGTTTGCTTTTTTAGAAGAAAAATTTTGGATATTTGAAAAACGATCGGCAAAATCGACATCCTTGCGATATTTGCGACCAGACTGTCAAAACAGATTTTAGAAAAGCTTCAAAAATCGAGCTAAAAAAAGTGTCGGACCAGATGGGGAACGAACTTTTGGGGGTGTCCTTAAATCGAGAGAGTCGACTGTAGATGCATTTCTTAACTCCCACGAGCTCTATCGATTGCCAGGTTTTAGATTTTAGATTGAGCACCCAGAAATCCGAGATCGACATCACAATTTTCCAATTTTCGAGAGGTTGAAAATTAAACGGGCATGCCCGTTTAATAGAGTAAATACGGTAATTAATTAAAACGTAACGGTTATGGCTATAATTATTTTAGGCGCAAACAAATTTGGCGCAAACGGGTAGAGCCATTTTTTAGGCTGCCCTCATACTTCCGCGCAACACTAGTCGCGCAACAAAATTTCATAGGGTTCTATAGGAACAATTTAATTAATTTTTATAATTTTTTTTTTCTTTTTTTATAAAAAATAATTTTTTCGAATTTCTTGGTCCTAGGTCGAAGCATGATCACCTTGACCACTATCCTTATGATCAATTTTATTAAGGGGTGCTCCCGATAACAGGAAAGAACCATATTTTTGTAGTAGCAAGAGTTGTCAGCATTTATTTGTGATGGGCAATACCACCTCTTCTTGTGAAGTATTTGTCGAATGCCTTTTTTATATGTAATATTTCTAATATGTATCTGTATGTTTATAGCAAAAAATCAAATGTTTAGTGAACTTCTCTTTCGAAATGTAAATAATTTTTTCCTTTATTCAATATCCTTCATCGTGAAATATATTAAAACCATATATTTTCTAATTGCTTTTTGTATCACTATTCAACACATACAATTTTGGTTAAAAACTTCGTGAAACAAAATTAAAATTTTTTGTCCATGTTTGCTAAATTCACCAGTCAAATAACTGATTTACCCTGTCAATTCTTTTAATATTTTATAAAGTTTTTTTTCTGAATTTTGTACGAAATTTTATACAAGCGTGTAGCTCTGGGTTTCAACTTACTAACATGTTATTAACTGAATTGATAAAATTTTAAAGGTTGCAAAAAGTTTTGTATATTATTTTTGAAAAAAACTATTCTGCACGAGCACTTTTTATGCTACTTATTCAACTCTCATTAAGTCAGTTGATAGCTCGTAGAAAGCCAAGACCCATGGCTAACAGGGAACTGCAAAGGTCCTAAAATAGACTATTTCGAAAATAGTCCTAAAATAGGACTGTTTTGAAAATAGTCCTATTTTAGGACTATTTTTTTCTCACACCAATTTAGATTTTGCATTAGAAATTTGCATTTTTATGTATCTCTTGTTCATTTTTACAGTTCTTCTTTTCGCGGGTTTTTTTTCTTTTGGTAAGTTTTTTTGCTCGTTTTGCTGCTTTTTTGCATTGTTTATTTATTTTTGGCATCTCACATTTGTTAGATCGTTTGTGTCGGTAACACGTTTGTTTTTTTTTCACTTTCTTATACGTTCTTTAATATGCATCATTGACTTTCATATGACTATTTTTGACTAGGTTTTAGAGTTAAGGCCATTTTTAATTGACAATTTTGAGATTTTTCAGAGGTTGAAACATAATGAAACCGGTGTGCGTTAATAGAGAAAATAGGCGGTATGATGATTCACAAAAATGCATGTTTACAAACTCACATTTTCAGAAAACTGCATTTACAAAAAATGTATTGGAAAAAGACTGCATTCTCACAAACTGCATTTTCATAAACTGCATTTACACAAACCTGCTTTTCCACAAACTGCATTTTCACAACATACCTTTTCACAAACTGCATATTCACAAACTGCAATTCCCAAAACTGCATTTTGATAAGTCACATTTCCCAAAACTGTATCATCAAGGGTGGGTACCCTGGGCTCAGGTAATAAAAATAAGGTCGGCACCATGTGGATTCGAACCAGAAACCTCTACATCACCCCTTAGAATCGCTCAGAACTCCATCCAGAGTGACCAACCAAGTGGTCGACCACTTGGATCAAAAATCTTTTTTACGTTTTCGGATTCCAAAAGAACTTTTCTGCACTAATTCGAGCATGCTGAAGATGGTTTGACAGTGGTAAAATTATGTTTTATGGAGAAATTTTTGAGTTATTGCTAACGATTGATTTATCAAAATCAAGAATTTACAATAAATCAAAATTGCCTACCTTTTTTGCCATAATTTTAGATATAAAAAGACAGGCGTTTGACTTTTCAGCTTATTTGGGTGGAGGTGGATATCCACCTGACTAAGAGTACCCACCCTAGGTATTGGAGTTGGCATGCGTAAAATCACAATTTTGGACTTTTCAATTTTATTTCCAAATCCAAATTCAACAAATCCAATTTCATACACAATTTTTTGAGTAAGAGAAAATAATTTATTCTGTATTTTTTGAAAAAAATTCAAATTTTTTAGGCCGTCTAG
Source organism: Ditylenchus dipsaci (assembly GCA_004194705.1). Classification (NCBI taxonomy): domain Eukaryota; kingdom Metazoa; phylum Nematoda; class Chromadorea; order Rhabditida; family Anguinidae; genus Ditylenchus; species Ditylenchus dipsaci. Next base: position 410,763 of record SADC01000002.1, on the reverse strand, counting down.
GTGCTTATCCACCTCGCGAGGTGGTGGCACCTCAGGTTTCGATGTTTGAATGGGTGAAATCACATGTTCGGTTTCAACAAACCCTATCACAACAGGATTCTTGTTTAGGAAAAGTGGTTTCTTTTTAATCTTTTAGGTCATGTGGGTGGATGTCCACCTGCTTTGGAGGTATCTACCCCAGGTTTTCGATACCACAGTTTAGGAAATCAAGAGTTTGTGGAAACGCAGTTTTGTGAAAATGTAAGTTCGTGAAAATGCAGTTTGTGGCAATGTGAGTTTGTGAAGATGTATTTTTATGAATCATCGTACCGCCAGAAAATACGGTATGTTGTTTTAGAAAAAGCTTGACATGCGAAAAGCCCTGATCAAAAGTAACTAAATTATTTTTTTATTAAATCCCCATGGGAAAATATTTTTCAACCCCCGAAAAATCTTGAAATTCTAAATAAAAAATGGCCCTAACTCTGAAATCCTAGTAGAAAAAACGAGAAGTGGGGGGTTTATCAGAGAGGAGAGGATTAATAGAGAGAATACGGTACTAATTTTTTTACCTACTCGGCCTGAAACTAGTTACCGTATTTACTCTAATAGTAGCCCCGGGTCACTAATTTTCCACCTACCGAAAATCGGAAAAATTTGAGGTCGATCTCGAGATTTTTGGGTGTCCAACCGAAATAAAAAATAGGGATCGGTAGAGCTCGTGGTAGTTAAGAAAATGCAATAAACAGCTTTTCAAATATTGACTCTGCTTCGAAATACAGACCCTTAAAGTTCAGGGGGGGGTCACTATTAGAGGGGGGGCTACTATTAGAGTAAATACGGTACGTAAATCACTAGTTATTTTTTTATCCAAGACTCTACTAATCCATTTGAACACCGCCCGTAGACAAAAAAATATTTCATATTTTACAAGTAATTTAACTTACCCATTGCAAAGCGTCCAGGCGAGCGATAAAATAAGTATTAACTTCTACTTTTGTATCTTCAATGCCTTCCATTTCGTTACTTAGTACATTTTGTATATTAATTAGTTTTATAGCCCATGATCTGTCAGCATCATATGTCATTACACTGCCCAATTTTTGATGATTGTGCTGATCTAATATTTTATTTGTCAAATCAATCGTAAAATACTCAAGTGGTTTGTCCTAAACATCATAAAATCATTCATACAGTCCAACCAGGATAACCGGACACTCCCAAAAGTTCGTTTCCCAGCTGGGTCCGACATTTTTTTTAGACCTTTTTTAAATGTTTTTGTTAATTCTGTTTTGACAGTCGCAAATATCGCAAGGGTGCCGATTTTTCCGATCGTTTTCAAAATCCAAAAACTTTTCACTCTAAAAAAGCAAAACTTCGATGACCGGACATCTATTTCTGAAAAAGGGTGTCCGGTTATCGAGGTTTTGCTTATTTAAAGCGAAAAGTTCTTGGATTTTGAAAACGATCGGAAAAATCGGCACCCTTGTGATATTTGCGACCAGACTGTCAAAACCGCATTGTCAAAAATATTCAAAAAAAGGTCTAAAAAGTGTTGAACCCATTGGGAAACGACGTTTTGGGGTTGTCCGGTTATCCAGGTTGGACTGTACAGCTACTTTTTATAATTCAAAAAATACATTGTTTGAATTTTTTAGAAGAATAAAAAATAAACTCTTTAAACTTGACAGAATGCATTTGCTCTTTCCGAGATTCAAGTCATTTTTCCGTGGTCATTTTTCTGTTGATTTATTTTTCCGTCGTATTATTTCATTGGACATTCTTGGTGGTAATTTCGGTTGGTCAAATGAACTATCGTAAAGTATAAGGCATACTTTTCAAATCATTAAAAAACCTACTTTTTCTTTGATAGGGCTATTATGGTTTTCAGGCAACCATGATACCTTCACCGACTATTTATCTTAAAGGACCATCGCCGTCGATGACAATGGCAATTCAGAGTTTTCGAATTGGTGGGGACAGCCCAAATTGCGGAAAATGTTTTTGCGGATTATTTTTTTACTTGCATCTAAAATTTGAATTCTATGAATAAGATGAGGCAGATCAATAGTTTTTATAATAGGTTATGGCTCAATTGGAGTCGGACCGTAAAAGCCCAAGTGCACCCCCCCCTCGCTAATTTTTTGTTATTTTTAAAAAAAAGTACCCATTTTTAGCTGCAAAGCTTCATTCTGAGGTACCTCAGTAAACGAAAATTCCTCAGGAATCTGAATCAGAAAGCAGAATTTGAAAACAATTCGTAGTCGCCGAGATATGATCTAAAGTTAGAGTAAAGTTGAATGGTAATTTTTAAAAATGTTGACACTCCAACTTTTGGTCATATCTCAGCGACTAAAAATTTTTTTTCAAATTCTGCTTTCTGATTCGAATTCCTGAGGAATTTTTGCCTTTGAGAGTGCCTTAGAAAAAGGTTTTGCAGCTAAAAATAGGTACTTTTTTAAAAAAATAACAAAAAATTTTGCGAGGGGAGGGTGCACTTGGGATACTGTCGAGTCGGACAAGTCGTCCGATCTGAAATTGTCAAGCAAGGTTGGGCTCGACTAGTAGATGGTTCTTTATTTTGATCTAATTTTAATCGCAAACAAAAAATAATTCGAAATATATTTTTGCAATAAAAGAGCTGTCCCCCGCGAATTCAAAAACTCGAAATTGCCATTGTCATCAACGGCGATGGTCTTTTAAGTAAAAATCTCGCTAAGACCGTAAATCAAGCACACTTCCAGACCACTTTTTTTGCGAAAAACAGGTGCGGATACGATTCGGCGGCAAAAAGAAAAAAAGGACGGAACAAACGACGGCGGTAAATACGGCGGAGATAGATTCGTTGATGGAAAAAGTGCGGAATTTTGAAAGGGTCTTTTATGTATGTTTACCTTGAAAATCGTCATTTCTGACACCGATCTCGTGTCCGCTTTGCTAAAAAAATGCTCTTTAGTCTCAGATCGCACTCATATTTAGAATTCCACTCAATACAACGAACATTGAAACCCGAAAAAAAGTACGGGCATTTTTTCCCAAAATAGATTCGAATTTTGTTGTCTCGAGTGGAATTGTTGTCTCGAGTGGAACTTTCTAAGGGGAACTTGGTTCGATGATCATAAATATGAGACAGCATGCCGAGTGCACACCTTCACCAAAGAGTATGAATTCTCTAACCGAAAATGGTTAGATAACTGATACTCTTTGGTGGTCAACGGCTAGAGAGCTCCTACTCTTTGGGAGAGGGGTTTTCATCTCCCTAAGCAAGCGTATAACGAATATACCACCATGTAAGGTCGAACCTGGACGCTTTTGCAAGCCGAAAAACACGAACGCTTATTAACTTCTAGTCACACAAGTTGGCCGCCCACTTTAACTTAACAGATACCGTATTCACTCTATTAACTCCCCCCCCTGATTAAAAATCGTGTTTTTGGCATTGTGTTTTTGACCCATTTTTTTAAACTTTTGTCCGGCAAGTTAGCACTCATTTTGCAGCTCATCTCACTGGCTATAAAATAGGTGGTGACTTGCCTGAGAGCAGACTTCAAAATTGGGCTAAAAACACAATGCCAAGAACACAATTTTGAACGAGGGGGGGGGGAGTTAATAGAGTTTTTACGGTACTCACATTTTCTATGTTCTGCTTAATAATATCCAGTTTGCACGGCGATGAAATGCAGAATGGTGTGTATCCAAAAAGGAGGTAATAAGTTAGAATTCCAAGTGCCCAAATATCTGCAATTTCCTTATTGTGCTGAAAGTAAAAGTGAACAATCTTGTTTTATTAAAGCTCAACTTCAACCTCTTGATGGTGTTGAGACAGAGCCATGGCATCTAAATTTTCTGGCGCGATAAACTCAATATTTTTTTTTCTATAACCAAAATATCAGAATCGTGGTCGTTTGAGTATTCAAAATCTTTGAAGTTGCCAAGCTGAAAATATACTGTGTACACAAATATTGCGAGTAGAAAATGACATCCCAAATCATGGTGCGCAGAACAGATAAATTTAGGGTTGGGTAATTCTCCGGAGAAATACTTTCCGGGTAATTACCCGGGTAATTACCCAAGTAATTACCAAGTTTTAAGGCCGGAAAAGTATTTTTCCGGTAATTACCCGGGTAATTACCCGGTAATTACCCGGGTAATTACCATTCAACCAACCCTAGATAAATTTATCTGAACCGATAAATTTATCTATCAGATAAAATTCAAATTATTTTTAACTGATAGATAAAATTTATCTGCCAGGTAAAATTGGCGCTACCATGTCAGCAAAAAAAAATGATTGCGAAATAATAGAATTGCGAATTGCGCAAAAATACAATTGTTCAAAAATTAGAATTCGTAAAAAATTAAATTCATTTTGAAAATATTTCGCAAAAATAGGGTTTTCGAAAGAAAAGGTTTGACAAAGATTTGTTTGCTAAATAAATGGTTTGTTTAAAGTTTTCAACAGCCCGTCGCACTTTTAGCTCTGTTCCGATACAAACATATTTTGTAGCTCCTGTCACTTCGCATTTATTTGCACCCCAAGCATCTATTTAATCACACTTGATCTAACAAGCCATTTATTTATATCCCGCCATAACCGACACACTACCTCAATCATTCATATCCATTAACAACGAATGACATTGAACATGTTGGAGGATTTTCCCAACATCATATTTTGAAGCTATGTTCTTTCTTTGGAGGCAAATTCTTTTGTCCTCCGCCCTAAGCTTGGCTGGTGTCCCCGTTTGCAAAGTGACGAGATGAGCTTCCTGAAGCGAACACTCTTGCTTCAGGCGCCCAAGCCAACGCCAGAACCGGAGCTTCTTCCATTCTCTGTGCCCATTGCGTATTTGAGGGAGTTGTGCCAGGCTTCGAGTGAGTTGGTAGTCTTGGCCTTGCCCTCCAGAGTCAGCGCATAGCAGTTCCATAGCCCCACAGAAAACATTGGTCTTGCGCCCCGAGCTACATCTCCAACCCATGTCTAAAAAGAGGTAGAGTCAAGCAAACAGTAAAAAAGAGGCTGTAAGAAATTACATCGACGAAATACTTAAGGAAGGTGAACTCTGGAGAACCCACGGAAAAGCAACGACCCGTCTTCATGGCACGCGATGGAGCGAGTTATCTCATCAAAAGCTTCTTTCACATCAAGCGGAGGGACGTAGACGAGTGATTTGAGCTGATCAAAGAGCTTGCCTCATCAGGACTGCTATAGGGCTCGATGATTTCCATTTCGCAGACTAAAACTAAGAGATTAACTACGGTTATACTTACACAAAGGCGCAAGGAATGTGCCGTGAACAGGTATCAAAATAATGAGCAAATCCAATGATTAGCAAACCAAACTATCGCAAACTTATATTTTGCGAAATATTTTCAAAATAAATTTAATTTTTTACGAATTCCAATTTTTGAACAATTGTATTTTTGCGCAATTCAGCCTTATCGCAATTCTATTATTTCGAAATCATTTTTTTCGCTGACATGGTAGCGCCGTAAAATTTTATCTGACGGATAAAATATAAAATTCGAATTTTAAATAAACATAAATATAAAATTAAAAATGGGTTCCAAACTTGCAAATCTATAGAAGTTATCAAGAATAATAATGGCTGAAAAATTTGATGGGTTTCGCCAAAAATCCTGGCTGAAAAATTTCGAAACCCATTAACTATTTTAATCGCTATTATTCTTGAAAAATTTTTTAGATTTGCAGGTGTGGAACCCATTTTTAATGTTATTTTGATTTTTATTTAAAACTCGAATTTTATTGACCGATAAAATTTTATCTGTCAGATAAAAATAATTTGAATTTTATCTGGGGCGGTAGAAATAAGCTTTTTTACCCTTACCTTTACCCCTCTACCTTTACTTTTAGCAATAAGTTCTACCGTTACCTTTACCTTTTACCATTACCTTTACCTTCAGCGGTAAAAACAAGGTCATTTTCACCCTTACCTTTACCTTTTACCGTTACCTTTACCTTCAGCTTCAGAAATAAGGTAGCTAGAGGTAAAGGTAAGGGTAAAGGTAAAGGTAAAAACCACAGGTAGGGTATCATGGAAATTTTACCCTGCTACTGAGCAAGGTAAAATTTTTACCTTTAGCTAAAAGGTTTCAAATGTTTGAGGGAAAAACACTTTCTAAGGTAAATTTAGGGTGCTAAACACGAATTTTAGGTCATTTCTGTAATATTTTGCGTAAAAATAGTAATTATTGTAAACCGAATTTTTTGCCCATATTTTCTATGTTCATGAAGCTTTTCTGGGATATTGCACAAATTTAACAAGCTTTGATGTCATAACTTGGCAAAAATGTTATTTTGAATATCCGGCAACAGTCTTTTGTAGAGACCGTGACGATCGATACATCGCATCGTTAACATCGTTACATCGGTCCTGATTTTGGTCAAAAACATCGCATCGTTACATCGTTGCTCGATTTTTGAAAACATCGTACATCGCATCGTTTTTCGGCCCAACATCGTACATCGTAACGATGTATCCTTCATGAACAAAAAATATACTATTATTTGTTAAATTGAGTAAAAAAGTTTTTGCCCGCGACGCCATTTGCGTGTTTAAGATCTGTAATTTATTCATATGCAACAGTTTATACGCCTATTATACTTTGAGTATGCATCTTGTCTTAACATTCTTGTGCTTTCTGACCTTTTCTTTTTTAGCATGAGCTTGTTGTGGAAAATTCGTTGAAAGGTGAAGAGGCCGGCCAATTTCTCTTCTCCAAGCACTCGTCATCTGAAGCCACGTGCAATGTATGCAAAATGAAAATCAAGCTTAGAAATTCTGGTCCCACAAATCCGAAATCGCATCTGCCAAGCATTCGGAGTACAAGATAAAGTTTGAAGAGATGGAGAAAGCAGAAGGGCCAAGAAAGAAACATTGAAACAGGGGTTGCAGAACTATTTCATCAGGGGAACAGGTATTTTCTAAACGTTTTTCACGTTCTTTTTTCTGTTTTATTGTCTACTCCAGGAGACTTGTCTACCCTTGACAGGAAGATTATGCATCTCGTTGCGTGCCAAAACTTGCCATTTGCGATTGTTGTAGCCGAAACATTCTCGCCAATTCTCGCCAAGGATCTGCTCAAAGAGGAACAAAAGAGTCTCAAGTTGACAATGCACAGAATTCTACAGGCATGGAGCGAGAAACCTAGGCTTTGTCCAGTTCAAACTTATTTTCTTTAGGAGGATTCAGGAGAAAGTGGATGACAGAGGGAACATTTTCGAATGCGGTGAAGGTCATTTTGCCTAATTGTGATAGATCTCTATCAAATCCAACGTTTTCAGAGGTCAGGTCGCCTCCACCCAAGCGCACTTCTTCGTTTTTCGGACAGCTAAGTCATTTGTTCGTGGATGAGGAAGGATTCAACGATGAGCAGGTCAGCAGTGCAATGATAGATTTGAGTTCATACACCAAACAGAGGTGCATCGATCCAGAGGCTGACCCATTACAGTACTGTAAGGTGAATTTATTTGATATTGCTTTTGCTTTGGAGTCTCATGTGTATCATTTATTAGGACAATGAGAAAAGTTCTGCTATCTTGGCTAAAATCGCGCAGCGCTATCTATCGCCTCTTGCAACTAGCCAATTGAGCGAACAACTTTTTTCAGTGGCAATATATATCTATGACTACCGAAGATCCAATCTGAAGCCAAAAAAGGCGGAAATGCTCATTTTTCTTAACAAAAACCTCTCGTTGTTAAGTTTCTCGGTTTCTGTTGTTTGTCCTGAGCCAAGTGCGATGTAATAAAATAGTCTGGTATTAAGCGAAATTAAATTTTGTTAACAAAAATTTAAGCAGAAGTCTTATGGCGTAGAAAAATTTTGCTTAAGCACCATTCATACTCCGCGGGTCACGGGTCACGGGTCATCATTTGACCCGCCACTTTTGCACCGTTAGCCTGACCCGCGGTCACTTTTTCAGAGTCACGGTGCAAACTTGCGGGTCAAAAGTTGCGGGTCATAACTGGGGATCTTTTCATGAGCTTGACCCGCGGGTCATAGACACGCGGGTCAAAGGAAATATACAGCAACCGTCAATAAAAAGGATGAAAAAACTTTATCGAACAAATAACCATAAACATTAACACACTTCAAAGACTAATCATGCAAGCTAGATTGAACTCATCAAAGCTCATTTCAGTGACAGACTTCTTTTGCTTAGTGCTGAAGGACTCTCGAGATCGATCTGGTGTCATATCAACATTTGCTCCTCCCACTTGCTGATGAACTCACGAAGCTCTTCTGAATTAATATGGTGAATTTTTATTTTTGAAGAGGAGGACAACTTTTGCACTTTAGAAGCGTTTTCTTGTCACCGCCATCTTCCACTTGATTCAACAGTTCAGCTACTTCAACAGATAAAGGAGGCATCTTTTTTTTGTTTTCGAGAGCTTGCATAAGGCGTTCAAATTCCGGATCTAACTTAGACTTCTTATTGGCAGGAGACCTCGAAATCGTTTGCTTGTTTGGTGGCAGTGACGTAACATTTGTCGCCCGAATCCTAAACTTTAAGTAGTCAATAAAATTGTATTAAATTACTAGCTTTTACTGGTGGTCTGAGAATGTATTGATAGAACGGAGAAAGGCAGTGGCTTCCCAAAATTTCCAATCCGGCTCCACATCTTCAGCTCCATCTCCAGATTTTCCTTCTATTCGGCGACGCGTCGATCTGTGCGTTGATAAAATATTCTCCCACGTTTTCTTTAGAAGAGGAACTCAATTTGAAACAACATCAGAATATGTCTACAATAATTTTGTTTCATACCTCCGAATTGCATGCTTGCATAGGTATCCTGGAAAGATTTATTGATTCCCAGCCACTCGGTTTGTTTCTTGCTCAGGCTAGGGTAGTCAGCGTTAGTCGGATCCCACAGAACAGGCTTCTGCTCCACCAGCTCGATCAGAATTCTTTGTGGTCGTCCATGACCTCGTGGTTTTGCGTAATTTTCTGTTTGACCATCTTCTATCTTAATAACCAAAATAATATAAGTTTTTCATCAATCCAACACACATACACATTAATGGGCCTACAAATAATTTGTTTTATTTTCACAAAAAATGAACACGAATAACACGAGAATCAAAATGATGCAAAAAACATTGCCCCGCGACCTAGTGACCCGCGGTCAAAAACGGGTGCACCGCGACTTTGACCCGCAACTAAAAAAGTTTGACCCTCAGGTCAAAAATCTGGCTTGATAAAATTGACCCGCCACTTTTGCACCGTGACCTGTGACCCGCGACTCCAAAAATGTGACCCGCGGGTCATTTCAAATTTATAAGTAAATTTTGACCCGTGACCCGTGACCCGCGGGAGTATGAATGCAGCTTTACGGATTTGTACACAACATTTTCGCTATATTATACATTGTTTGCCTAATTTTAGTGTAAAACATCGTAACGATGTATCGTTTACAATGGCCGACATCGATCGTTACATCGATCGTTGAAAATTTGAGTCGAAACATCGTATCTTTACATCGTTGGGGACAAATCACGGTCTCTAGTCTTTTGCTTCAAACATCTATTTGCATCGGTTTGAAAGATCTTTTTAGATGTTCCAGAAAATGTGAGAAAATAATAGAAATTTGATTCATATATGATTTTATGTTATTTGTGATAATTATAAAATCATCTCAATGTATTATTTTATTTTTATCGTAAGTTTATTTATATGATCTGGAGAATGTTCCTACATATATACTTGCAACAGCCGTGGTCCATAATATTGCTAAAATGAGAAACCTGCCTGATGAAGATGGAACAGACTTCAATCAGCCAGCAAGCGATGAAGCAGACGACTCTTTTTTTAATACAGGAACAGCAATGAGAAATAGTATTGTGCAAAATTATTTTTGCTAATCTCATATTTCAATCATATAACACATAGTATATTTACTCAATAAATTCTATTACGCAAGTCAAAAGTAAAGTCAAATGTAAAATTAAAAGTATATGTAAAGGTACGATTTTTACAACTACCTTTACCTGTAGCTGAAGGTAGAGGTAGAGGTAAAAGTAATATTTTTACCTCTACCTTTACCTGCAGCTAAAGGTAAAGGTAGAGGTAAAGGTAAAACTTGTTTCTATTACAGCTGAAGGTAAAGGTAGAGGTAAAGGTAAAAGCTGAAGGTAAAGGTAAAGCTTATTTCTACCGCCCCTGTTAGATAAATTTATCGGTTCAGATAAATTTATCTGTTCTGCGCACCACGTTCTAAATGCTCCCTCGTGAATTTTTCTTTATTAAACACTAGGATTGGTTTCGGTCGATTTTTTTGAGATCAGTGGGTTTAAAAAACCGGTTTTTTCAAAGCCCGGTTTTTGGTTCTGAGTTTTTCAAAAATTTTCGGTCGGTTAATCAACCTGTACCCGGTTTTCGATTAATTTTTTGGGTTCTTTTTGGTTATCGGGAATACCCGATTCTTACGCATAAATTGTCTTAGCACGACTGAGGTCGGGTATTCCTGATAACCAAAAAGAACCATTTTTTGACTTGAATAAACCGGTATTTTGCTAAACCCGGTTTTCCCGAATTTTTTCGGTCGGTTTTTTCGGTTTATTGACCAAAAACCCCGGTTTCCGGTTAACCGACCGGTTCGCTTAACCAACCGAATCCAACCCTATTAAACACTATTAAAAAGGGCTAAAATATAGGTCCCGAACCCCGGAAACATTGCGTGAGAACATCTCTCGGCTAATAAACGCTGGCTTTTCTTTAGTCTGAGCTTAGAAATATAGTTAGTTTGAAAATAAAACAGAACATTGATCTTTTACGTTGATGCGGGGGTAGGGCCAAGGTCAATATTTGGTTTGAAGGTATTTTACCCTATTTCAGTCAAAAAGAACCTCTTTTGGTATTTCATGGTTAAAAGTTTTACTCGGAATCATGTCTAAGGTGAGCGAGTAGGCACATCTCTGACAAACCGATCCCCTGCGCCTCACTTGGTGGCGCATGGGGCTTGGTGGCTTTAATTTGGAATGCGAAAACACAGCTGAGACACAAATCACTCGAAAGTGATCTTGGATGCATGAAAAAGACATACATACCGAAGCTTTTTTATGCGGTATGTTGCAGTAAACAAAACTGTTTTTAAATTTCATCTTTTTAGTGGTCTTCCGTGGTATCCACGTACCCTTGAGATTGGATGAGTCTGTCCATAAAGTCCAAAAGTCAAATTCCGGTCAAAAAAAGTTTCGCTCTGAAAAATGTCCACCGCCAGCTAAAAACACATTTAAACAGTATTGCAGCCGCCAACAAGGTTGAAAAAGTAATTTAGACTGTGAGCGGCTTATAACTGTGAGCGGCGATAGTAGAGGAAAGACGTGAGATAGGCATGGATCATCTTCGGAGAAAGCACCATAGTACGGCTGCAGGGGGGGGGGGTATATACTCCGGTAGGGTCGCTTTTTCTTTAACAAACATCAATAAACAATTTGGTTGTCCGCACATTCTGTTAACTGTAAAAGTTATATCTGGTGAATTTTCATTGTCTATCTCCAATTCTAGATATTCCTTCGTGTAACTATTTTCCAATTTCATCAGTGTTAGAGGAGGTGTGTCATTTTTCAACTGCCGTGTTTATTTGACTATCAGACTAAATGGATGACATTTTCTGAGAAGCAGAAATCCTGAAAGAAAATATAAAATTGCTAGCGAGACATGGCTTTTTATTTACAAGGGACCCTATCGGGGTGTCATTTTGGGGACCCTATTGCGGGATTTTTTGCAGCATGTATGACTTCCAAGGAAAACTGGGCCATCGAGGCGATATTACCACAAAAGGTGATACAACCCATAAATCAAAGTTATGAAATGACAATGATACGGGTATCATGGTTTTTATTAAACATTTTTTTATTAAATGTCTTTTGTTTACAAAAATTTTCAAGTTAATATTAAAATAAATCAGGGGTAAGCAAAATAAAGTCAAGTAACAGAGTGTTACAAAGACTAGGTCACGTAAAACTGCTATGTGACTTGGTTTTGCTGGTCTTTAAAAATTTTCATATGGACTTTTTCAGTATATATTAGGGTTGGCCAATGGTATTAATACCAGTTTAATACCGGTATTTTATTAAGGCTGTAAGTAATTTCACCCGCCAAATTATTTATTTACCCCGCCAAACTAATTTTTTACCCCGCCAAATTTTAATTTAGCCCACCAAATTCAAATTTTTAGTCAAACATTGCAGTAAATTTTGCGGGAATTCGAATTTTATAGTCAAAAATAACTCGGATCGCCCAGAATCCCACCCCGGAATGGCCAGAAGCCCCTGAAAGTTGGTTTTTCGGGGTTTACTAAAGGGGTGGGGTAAACTTTTTGCGAAATTCGATTGAGCGGATCAGAATTCCAGTCCGATGGGCTTAATCGCTCAAAATTCCACCTTGAACCATTTTCAACCATCTTAAACCACCCTAACCATCCAAACCAGTATCTAAATCCCCTAAATCCGTGCTAAGGTTTCAAGTTTTTCGTACGATATGTATGCGTATACGCGGATAGTATATGATAGTATGCGAATAGTATGCGCGAATAGTGTATCGTTCGAAAAAATAAAAAAAATCACTTTTTTCACTTTTATGCCTTGGTCCCCCCTGTTAACGATTTGGTAACAAAATACCGAAAAATACCGGTTTCCGGTATTAATACCGGAAAAACAAAACACCGAAAAATACCGGTTTCCGGTATTAATACCGGAAAAACAAAATACCGGTATTTTGCCCAACCCTAGTTTATATTAACAAAACGTTTTTTAGATTCTATTGGTTATTTTGTTGAAGAAAATTGATAAGCCCATAGATGAAAAATTTAAAGGCCAGCAAAACCAATTCACATAGCAGTGTTTTACGTGACCTAGTCTTTTTCACTGACCCAGTTTCACTTAGAAGTCATACATGCTCTACAAGAATATTCAATAAAAAAATCCCGCGATAGGGTCCCCAAAATGACACCCCGATAGGGTCGGTGCGTGACAATTCCATGCCACACCGATTCCCTGCCGGGGCCAATTCCATGCCACACCGATTCCCTGCCGGGGCCAATTCCCTGCCGGAGACAATTCCCTGCCGGACAGTTCCCTGCCGGAGACAATTCCCTGCCGGACAATTCCCTGCCGGCCTAATCCAGTTTTCACTCAAAAAAGGTTTGAAGTGTTTTTTCGGGTGTTTTAGCATCTGAAACGTGTAGAAAACTTGTTTTTTAGGGCCCGGCCGACCATTTTTTGATCAAAAAAGTTTTGACCGAAAATTGGCTTTTTGCCCTGGGGGATAAATGCAAAAGGTACTGGAGGCCTCCAATGGAGGGACCTAAATTGCATATTTTTATTTTTTATTGCCCCCTGCGCTCCCGAAGGGGCTTAGGCGGCTTGGTAAAAAAATTTCATAAAATGACTTGGATTGGTCAGAATCACACCCCGATTCTCGCTGTCGGCGACGGCAATGGTCCTTTAAAAACATCGCACATGGCTGCGATGTATCGCAACCGATTTTCAAAAAAAACATCGCAATATCGCATCACAAGCCAGTGCAGTCGGAAAACATCGCATCGCAACGTCGCAAAACTGCAAATCGTCATCTCTACAATTCAGGTATTCTCCAATACCCTCTACATTAATACCCAGGGCAAAAAGTTAATCTTTGATCAAAAAATGGTCGACTGGGCCCTAAAACATATTTTCTACACGTTTCAGATGCTAAAACACCGGAAAAAGCACTTTAAACCTTATTTTGAGTGAAAACTGGATTAGGCCGTATATTTTCCCGGAAGGGAATTGTCGCGGCAGGGAATTGTCTCCGGCAGAAAACTGTCCGGCAGAGAATTGGCCCCGGCAGGGAATTGGCGCGGCGGGAATTGTCCGTGGCCGCGATAGGGTCCCTTGTAAGTAAAGTTTTGATCAAGCTACTTCTGTTAATTTTTTGTACGCTAAACCAGTGATTCAGATGCATAAGAGTACACGCTGTACAGCAATTGGCGGCCCTGAAAAAAGAGGGTACGCTGCCATGCGATCACCCTAAAGTGACTAGCACTTCCTGATGGCTTACAAATAATATCATTTATAAATTTGGAGTAAACTTTTTGTTGGGCTTCGAAATCAACCTTTGGAATCAAATAAGTTTTGTGAGAAAGTAAAGAACCGACTCACCACAACTCACTACAGTATTGCACTGCTAATATTTCTTACAAAAAAATCTAGAAACATGGTTTTTTCGAAAAAATAGTATATTCCGAAATGCAAATTTTCGTACAAATGCCAATTTCTCGTTTTTTTGCAGTGTTGGGACCTCGTACTTGGCTCGTACTTGCTACTTTGTATTTTTCGTTCTAGAAGTTCTTTTTCTAAGAAGTTTTTAACTAGATGGCTTCAGAACATCCACAGCTACATTTTTACAAATAAATCTACTTGTGTCGAGATTATAAGACCTTATATATTGATATTTTAAGGGCTGTAAGTACTTTCACCCACCAAATTATTCAATTACCCCGCCAAATCGTAAAAATGAGTCCCCGTGCTTACATAGGCGAGTCAAGTTCGTGGTCGAGGTCGGGGTCGAGGTCGATCGACAAGGGGTGCTTACATAGGGCGTCGAGGTCGAGACCAAATAATTGCTTATTTTTTGTCAAGGGATTAAAAATAGGGTTTTTCACTTATTTAAAAATAGTGTTTAAACGACTTCTAAGTAATTTTTATATGCTTACAACGATAAAAAAGTATTTTTGTAACATTGTTCTACACAAAAATGGATTTTTAAAAAAAATTTGACTAAAATTCGACTTTCTGCATTGGTCCCCAAGGCAATCCAACCTGAAAGGGTACCTGGATACCCCAAAAAGATGGAATTTGAACATAATTTTGTTGACTGGGGCCTACCGCGTAAAGAAACTCTGGTATGCATACATTTTTATGCATCCAGAATCACTTTCGAGTGATTTGCGTCTAAGGTATGTGTGTGTGCGCATCTCAACTCCAAGCACCCAAGTTCCCTGCGCCCCGAAGGGGGTTTGAGAGTTAGAGATGCGCCCACTCACTTACCTTAGACATGATTCCGAGCAAGACTCTTAATGAAAAATGCATAAAGAGACTCTTTTTGCCCAGCTCCAGTGATCAAAACGGGGTAGAATACCTTAATACAAGGCAATTTGCCTTGGTCCCCCAAGGCAAAAAGTCAGAAAAAAAATTCTCAAAAAATCCATTTTTGTGTGGAAAAATGTCAGGAAATAACTTTTTTATCGTTTTAAGCATATAAAAATTAATTAGGAGTCGTTTAAACACTATTTTTAAATAAGTAAAAAACCAACAAACCAACCCCCCCCCCCCTAACCCAATAACTTCCGACCTGCCTATGTAAGCACTTTGAGCTCGACCTCGACCCCGACCTCGACCTCAATTAGCCTATGTAAGCTTAGCAAGTATTTCTCGGTGTTTTTAAGTCGTAAAATTTTTTTCTTTTAATCATTATGTAGCCCTAAATCTAGTTTCTGATAAGCTATCAGCTGACTCCTTGTTGTTAAGAAAAGTTTGAGAAATACCCGTTTTTGTGAAACAACTCCTCTTTCATTAAATTGGTTATTTCTCAATTTTTTCAACTACAAGAGGTCAGTTGATAGCTTATCAGAAATTAGAGATTCAGGGCTACATGATAATCGGAAGAAAAAAATTTTACGACATAAGAACACCGAGAAATACTCATTTTTACGATTTGGCGGGGTAAATGAATAATTTGGCGGGGTAAAAGAATAATTTGGCGGCGCAAAACAATTTGAGCCTATTTTAAGTGCAAGTACCAGCTAAAGTACGAGCCCTCGTACCCTTGCACTTAAAATATCAATATATAACGTCTTATAATCTCGACACACGTATAGTTTTTTGTGAAAATGCAGCTATGGATGTTCTGAAGCCATCTAATTAAAAACTTCTTAGAAAAAAAAGAACTTCTAGAACGAAAATACAAAGTAGCAAGTACGAGGTCCCGTCACTGATTTTTCGAAATGCCCCGACCTGATTTTTATTGCAGATTCTGACTAAGCATATAAATGAAAAAAAAAATTGGCTGACAACAATTTCGGCTCGATTATTGCTTTCAGTGCCCATCTGTGGGAATAGTTTTGGTATCAAACTGAATAGCCGAAGTTTTTTGATAGGGTTCAAAATAGTCTAAAGGCTCTTCCACAATCCAGTGTCAGAGACCCATGTATCCCGACTATTATAATCCTACTAGACACAGTTTATTTAAGTTAATTTAATTTATTTATTTATTGCAGTTTATTTATTTAGGTTACGAAACTGCAATTCGTTTTTCAAACCTTGGCAGCACCACGGGTCAAAGAGCATATTTTGAAAAAAAAATCATTAATAAACGTAATAATGTATTTATTGGTCTTATTTGTCTCACAAATGCTCTCAAATATCTGTTCAAAAGGCAATTGACCATCTCCAGTAGCTACATGTACTGTCAATCTACCATGTCTATGCTCAGGGATCGTTTTAAAATACTCAATTAAAAATTCTAATTCCTGCTGATTATTCAAAGAATTAGGGTGGTATTGCTCACATCCATACACTCCTGCATATCCAGAATACTTGGGATGGATCTTCAGAACAGAACAAATATTGGGCGTGTTCAAAGCCTGTTCCACCAAATCTGAGTATACTGCTACCATATTCTTCGGAAATTTCATACAAATTGACCTTGACATGTTTTATTCCTACAGATGTGGAACTTAGATAGGGCAAGCTGTCTTCAACATGAGGACAGTAGATGAAACCCTTCTTGGATTTACAAAGTAACAGCTAAGGTGGAAAGAAGGCTACAGGTCCAGTTAGTAAGTAAAGATAATATCCAACCTCAAGTTTTTGGAGAGTCGATAAGAAGCAGCTGGAAACTGTTGAATTAATGCTTGGTGGAATTTTCTGAATAGAACTGAAAGAAATTCTAATTGCTCTCTGTTGAGATAGGAAAGCACAAAGCTGAGATTGCTGAGAATATTCATTAAAATTGGATTGAATGGTATATTGACTTATTAGTGAGAGAGTTGAGGTGGGGGGGGGGGAGATACCAAAATATAGATTTTGAATAGTGCCAGTACTATTAAAATAGTACTAGGAATAAAGAACACATCATGTGTTTACTCACCCAACTTTTAAAATATTAAAGATTATGTGACTGATTAAGTTTGCAACCCAACAATTTTTTCAAAATAATATTTATACATAATGACCACAATATGGTCAACGTGGTCAGCAGCCGATGTTACTATAAACGGGGTTTTATTTCAGCCGGGTAGTGTCCTCTCAGCCCGCAAAATATCTCATTTTGTAGCTGAGATTAAAACCTTCCTAGATTGTGATACCCTTTTTCTAAATGTGTTTTATGGACACCAAATCAGCTTTGCAAATATGACATACCGTATTTACTCTAATAGTAGCCCCCCCTCTAATAGTGAACCACCCCCCCCCCCTTGAACTTTAAGGGTCTGTATTTCGAAGCAGAGTCAATATTTTGAGAAGCTGTTTATTGCATTTTCTTAACTACCACGAGCTCTACCGATCCCTATTTTTTGATTTCGGTTGGACACCCAAAAATCTCGAGATCGATCTCGAATTTTTCCGATTTTCGGTAGGTTGAAAATGAGTGACCCCGGGCTACTATTAGAGTAAAGACGGTAACCACTTTGTGGTCAACGTTGTCGTCCTAGGGTTGAGAAAAACATTTCTTCTTGTCGAAATTTAACCGACGAACGATTCCACATATCGCAAGTGCTTTTCATCACTCACAGCTAGCAGAATGCCCAATTTATATTTCAAATAATTTTCTTTTGAATTGACCTGGCACCCGCCTTTTAAAATATTCCCATTCCCATCATGCCCGTTCAAATAGTGTTATTAGACACTTTCTTTCATATAAAATCTATTGACGCTAGTAGCGAAATCATCCCCCCAATGATTTTCACTTTTTTTACTTTAGTAAAAACTACCCAAATTTATGTCCCAGACCCCGGAAAATGTGCGCAAACTCTTCATTAGTCACAACTTCCGTACGCTGGCCTACCCCAAGCCTAAGGGCTAAGCCTAAACTTGTTGTTTGCGAGGGTAGTTACAGCAATTTTAAAAGGTCAGATGCTTGGGGGGGGGGGGGTATTCGCTACTAGCGCCAATCTATTTATTATGAGAGAACTGAAAAAAATTAAAATTTTTTAGAACAGTCAAGTATTTACCTCCAAGCACCAAAATCTCTACTTTATCGAAAAAGAAACAATTCACTGCTATTTTGTATCCGAATTGAACACTGCCGTATTTGCAGTGTCAACAAAGTAGGCATTTTACCTTGCTAAACATTAACTATTTTTGCTTTTTTAAATTTTAATATGTCAAATAAAGATTTCATCCTGAAACTTTTTAAAGACTTTACAAAGTCCATTTATAAAATGTTTCAAAACTGCCGCTGAAAATGTGACTCTTTTGAAAAAAGAATTTACACCACTTTGTTTCGCTGGATTTATTTTATTCGTTTTGATTTAAAAGATTGGTTATATTTATGTCATTTTCCTGGGCTAACAAACTAGCTAAAACCGCTTTTATCACCGCCCAAAGACGCATCGATTCTGGTGAGTTGAATCATTTAAATAAGATTTCAAATTGACTGTAAGGCAATATTTTTAGTACTTGACATCCAGGAGGAAGAAAGTAGTGGCGAAAATGTGGGTGATGAAGAGGAAGAAAATATCATAAACGAAGAAATTGAGGAAAAAGATGAACAGGTAGGTTATGGACAATACTTTTTTCTCCGCCTAAAAAACTTCTTTTTCCGCTTAAAACACTTTTTTTCCGCCTAATTTCATTTCCGCCTAAAACATTTTTTTCTCCGCCTAATTTACTCTTTTTTTCGACTAATTTTGATTCTCGACGCGAAATCAAACATTTTTTATTTTTTTTGTGTGAAATTCAGGGGTGGGCAAAGACCAGATGGCTCAGGACCCACTCCGGAATGTCCAAAAGGCCAAAATAATTGGTTTTCTGGGGGTTTACTAAAAAGGGAGTAAACTTTTTGAGAAAAATCGATTGAGCTGATCAGATTTCGGGTCTGATGGGCTTAATTGCTCAGAATTCCAGGTTCATGGTGGTTTTGAGTGGTTCAGGGTCCAGTGGGAGTGGGTCCTGGGCCATCTGAACTTTGCCCTCCCCTGAATTTCACACAAAAAAATTAAAAATGGTTGATTTCGTGTCGAGAATCAAAATTAGTCGGAAAAAAGAGTAAATTAGGCGGAAAAAAAGTGTTTTAGGCAAAGAAAAAAGTATTGTGCGTAAGTTATCGTCTAGCTTTTATATTTCATTCTAGTCTAATTGTAAAAGATCCAAATGCTCTACTGTTGCACCATGGTTGTGGTAAGAGTTCTTTAAAGACTGTAAAGAATTTCCTGATGGGTTCCAATATATAATCTAAAATAAATTAAAAACGAAAATGCTTTCTGTTGCGTTACAAAATCTTAATTTTGTTCACGTTTTATTATGAAAAGTTTTCAAAAACAAGCTTAAGCCTAACTTGATGCACTGGTTTCCAAATTTAATCTTGCTAAATTTCAGAGTGACGAGAAATCAGTAGACTCTCCAGAAAAATCTAATACTCACTATTACGCAGACTTAGTTGTGAATCCTTCTCAATCGGCAGCTACTAATTGGAATGCTGGTGAAGACCATGAAAACAAGGCATGTCTTAAAGCCTGAAAAGTGTTAATATTTATTACATGAACTAAATTCAGCAAGAAGTTGTTGACGCAGAGCCTAATCCGATCAGAGATGCTCATGAACAGACCATTTCGTCTATATTCCATTACTCTCCTCATCAGTAAATCAAATAACTTTATTGATTTTGATATTGTTGGTGAATTTTTAGAATTCGCCGGACGAAGAAGAAGTGCAAAGAGATGAGCATTCATCAGTAGTAGCTACAGCAGACCGACAAAAACAGCCAGGCCCTGGTTTGGATTTGTCCCTGGTAACACTGGTTGGCGAGGTAGATTTTATATAGTGCTCAATATTTGGAATTTACACATTTTTGAGTGTTTAGGAGCCAGAAAATTTGGCCTCTTCAGTAAAATCCGGCTGCACAGACAAAACCACAGATGAACCAGAGCAAGAGAGGATAAGAAAAAGGTTGGATTTAAAACTTAAGCGATTTTAATTGAGAAGGTTGGTAGAAATAGTAAACTTGCTAAACATCGCCAATTTCGTTATTTGAATAGCAGCGTAATTTTCATTTATTTTTTTTGCAAACCATCGCAAAACTGTTCGTTACTTTGTATATTTGCCAAACTTTTTCGATAACTCAGCATAAACATCCTCCATTACGTTGTTTTTGAACTTGACCCATTACCATGACTGGTTTTGTAATTCGGCTTGAGACAAAAAAATTATGGCCAATTGAAAAAACAGAATTTTTTCAAGATGCCCTTCACGTGGTTGAACATAATTTTTTTGGAAAGCTATTTTGGTCATTAATTTTTTTGATTTCAGAATGTAGCTTCTACCATCGCTTCAAGTGACATTGAAGTAATTCAACACAAATACATGGATGAGTGGCACTATTTTTAAAATTTTCCTGTAAATAAATAAAAAAATTGTTATTTTTAGGTCAGTAACAAGTAGCAACAACCACAGTAGAGTAGTTTGTGACCCTACGAGTCTAGAAGAGATCAGTCTGAATCCAGTAGTCAAAGACGTTATTGACAGCTCGGGTCTGTTGCAACACACAAATGTAGCTGAGCAAATGGCTATTTTAAACGCCAAACTACGCCATAGAGACCAGAAAATAGAAGAGTTGAACAAAAGCAATGAAAAATTAAAGGAGGCTAATGCCAGTTTGACTCAGAAAAACAAACAGATACTGGTTAGGTAGGTTTTAACAATTCAAACGATGACAAATGATGTGGATGGTAAATCTATGGTTTAGAGCAGCCGCTGAGGCCAAACTCCAAAAGCAACTGGTCGAAAAGGAAAAAGAACTCAATGAGCTCATGGACGAAGGTAAATTTCTAGGCTATGACAGATTTCTGACAACCATTACCCGTTGTCTGAAAAGTAATTCGAAATATTTTGACTTTTAAATAGGTTTCATAAATTGGGCATCTTAGTATTCCCACTTTTTTTTTCAAAAATTTTAGCTCAAGCTTATTTGCAAGAAAACTGAATTTTAAGTAAGTTCACTTTTTACAGATCTGAAAATTCTCAGTTTGATACCGATAGATGGTTAATTCAATAATGGATTTATGTCGTGTATCTGAAAAGTGGTTACTGTATTTCCTCTAATTAACGCGCCGGTGCGTTTTTCGCTTATTAGAGGAAATACGGTATTTAATTTTTTGCGCATGCAGTTTCTATCTTTTTTATTTCATTTTTACACTATTAGCCGCCGAAATGAGTGGGAATTTCTTATAATAATAATGGTTTCGAGTCAATTTGTGTGAAAAATATTAACATAAAAATTGCAATTGGTCATTTAATTAGCCATATACTCAGAAGCAAATATGAAATTGCAGGTCTGTAAAAAGGAAACGCGCCGCAGACATTCTAATTATAGAATCAGAAAGCCGGTAAAAGTTGGTCGTGGGTCCGGTTCACGCTCGAGCCATGCTCACCATCGACTTCTATTCGAAATTATAATGCTAAAATGCACCAAATATGTTTCTTGGAATTTGTTTTACTTTTTCGCAACCCATTTAAAAATAAAGCTACGAAAGTTTTTACATTTCCGAACAAGTGTGTGGATCGGGCAACCCTGCCTTTCAGGGCTCTGCCCGATTATTTTTCGTGAGTTTCACCTAGGTCTGTTTTGTTGGGTTACTCTCAATACTCCTAGTTTTTTCCGGAAAGGCTTTGCCACAATTATCCCTACATGGTATTTTGTACGGGGGGGGGGGGTGTGGGTTGGGGGAGTGTCTTTTCGCAGTTTTGAGTGGTCCCGTTGTACTTGTTATAACTTTTTTTACTGTGAAATATGTTATCAAGCAAGTTTGCATTTATTTGAAAGCCCTTTGAATGGCGGTGGACCTTTGACATTCAGATTTGCAGATTGCTGTGAACATTTTGGATTTTGTCCCTTGAAGATGAAAATTACGGGTTTTATGGGAAAATGTCATGAGTAGTCCCATTGCGCCAGTTATTACTTTTTCGTGCAATGCTTAATGGCCGAGTTTGTATTCATTTGAAATATCTTTTGACGGCAAAGGACCTTTTCTTGTAAGATTTGGGAGTTGCTATGTGAAAATTGAGATTTTGACATTTTTAGTTAAAATTTGGAGTTTTTATGGTATCAGACTGTATGTTTGGCGTGTGTTTTGTGATTGATTAACAACTACATGAAAGGGTAAAACGATAGAACGCCGGTAGGCGCCTGTTGTCCCTTGCTATTTAATAAAAAAAAAAGACAGCAGGATGACCAGGGTGAAATTCTCGTAAAAAACAACGAGTGTACTCTTAAGTTTTTTCGGGTCGCTCGACTTAAATGGCATCATAGTGTTTGTTAAAGCTATAATTTTAGGCAAAAGACTTTCTGAGCACAGGTATTTTATTTTCGTTATTAAATTATTATATCGCAATTAATAGCCAAAAAATGGAAAAATTTTAAGTGCCTATTTTTTTCTTATAGCGGGAAGCAGTCCAAAGAAATCAGAAGGCTGAAACAGCAAGTATCTCAACTAGATGTAGTCACTGCAGCTAGAGATAGCGCTATGGACGAGCTGCAGCATGCTCATCTGCAAATCCAGGAGCAAGTCAAGGAAATGGAAGAGCTTAGAGGTGTGTTTGTACTGCTCACTTACCAACTAAAATATTTTTTTGCCTTGGTGTCTTTGTGGATTGTTGTAGAGATTAGCGGAAAAGTCATTGATTGAGACTAAAGTAAAAAGCATTTTGCGATGTGTTGCAAAAATATTTCACAAATAAAAATGACGACCAAATTTACCCATATTAAAGTTTTGGCGCTACTCGGTTTTTTTTTTTCAAAATTTCAAACTTTTTTGGTGTATAAACTCAAAAATACTCTTTTCGCTTGGTTTTCCCTGTGGTGTGGGCCTTGGTGTATAGATGGCCTCTGGGAGAACCATGCGAAAATCGTGATTTCGACTTTATATACCAATAAAAATTTTAAGCGATTGTGAGTCGATCTGTGTTCGCAGAATTTTGAAAGGTTTTTGAGTTTCCAAAAATACTAACTACGAAAAAAGTTGTGACCTATAAAAATTTATCAAATCTCTTGACACATCCTGCAAAACCTGAAAACTAAAAATTTCGACAGAGGAAACTAAGGCGAAAAAAGAGGTTTGTGGTGGAAGACAACCTACTTGTTTATAGTTACTTCAATTTTCTTTTCAGAACAGTTCGAAAAAGCGGAGGCCACGATTGAAAAATTAGACACAGAGCTGAACTCGCACAGAGCAAGCACAGATGTGGTGGAAAAGCATTTAGGCGATCAACAATCTCAATTAGCCAGCTCTCTCCGAGAAATAGATCATTTGAAAGCAGAGTTGAGGAATGCCATGCAAGCCAAACAGGTGATTTTTTCGGCATTTTTTATTTAAATGTAAGTTAATTTCGGTGAATATGAACAAAAGACTCTTAGACAATGTGTTACTTACCGTAAAACTTCCTAGAAACTTTTCTACCGCTTGCCCACTTTGTGAAACAACTCAGCTTTCCCAATGTATTCTAGCCGGTGGTGTAAAATCGTTTATTTGGCTCTGGCTCCCGCTCTGGCTCTGAGTTTTTAAAGCTTTCGCTCTGGCTCGGAATTTTTTAAAATTTGTACACTGGAACACTGGCTCAGGCTCTAAATTTTTGAAATTTTCGCTCTGGCTTTTGCTCTGGCTCCGAGTTTTCGTAATTTTCGCTCAGACTCCGACTCTGACTCGGAGCCAGAGCGAGAGCAGGAGCATTAAACACCGCTGATTCTCGGCTACCTTTTGAAATCGGCTATTTTAACAAATTTTTCATAAATTTTGTTTTCTCATCTCAGATGTTTTATACGGTTTTGTAGCTGAGGTTTTTCTCTATCGATTGAGTGGTGAAACAATCTAATTGAAAATAATCTTTGGGAAAATCACACCAAGTTCACACGAAAAAACAAATCTGAGGCTCAACTTGGATTTTGGTGCGAAGTTGGTGTGATTTCGGCAACCGGACAAAACAGGTTTTTAAAAGTATTTGTCGCGCGTCAAAACATGAACGACAAAAACGGAAAAAGCCGTTTTTGTCGCGCGACAAATAATTTTAAAAACCTGTTTTGTCCGGTTGCCGTGATTTCCTTTAAAATTATTTTAATTAGGGCGTTTAACCACTCAATCGATAGAGAAAATTCTGAGTTACAAAACGTTGTAAGACATCTGAGATTAGAAAACAAAATTTATGAAAAAATTGTAAAAATAATCGATGTCAAAAGGTAGCCGTAAAAGTTTCCTCCCCCTTTAATTGATTTTATATTTTGACGGACATTTTGGTTCATAAAGCATTTTCCCAAAAACTTTTGGTTCAAAAACTGTTTTCCTTTAAACAACAGTTGAGAAGTCATGAAATGTCTTGAGTCTATTTCCTGTTTTTAAATAATTGTCAAAAATATAAATATACTGTAAAATTTATAATTTTCTTGATCACTAAAGAATTTATAGGAACTTTGTGCAGAAGTGCAAAACTTGGGTAGTAAGCTAATGAACAAAAGAGCACTAGATTGTTTGGAAGATGAGCGAGAAAAAGGCCAGTTGGAGGATCTCAGCACAGGTTATTTATCAAGAGTTTTCGCTTAAGCTTGGCTGCTTTTGAAATTGGACAAAACATTATTTTGGTGGGTAGACGTTTAGTACTGTTTGTGCCATTTTCGAATTCGTGCCTTTTTCAATTCTTGTTCATTTTGCTGTTCGCAAGACATTTTTAAGTCTTGGTTAGCATGCGCTGGCTTACTGAACGCCTATGGCTTCGCCCAAGTTTGAAAAAATCCAAAAGAAGTGTTCAACAGCCAAAAGTAAGTAAAAATAGAAAGGCGCTAATTCAAACAAAATGTACTAAACGCACCTACACCATTAATTTGGTAACAAGTTACAGTAAACAAACAGAATTAAATTTTAGAGCGCACTAGGAATGCGGCATTGACCAAACAAGTGCGTGATTTGGAAAGGGTAAAACTAAAGATTTTGGTCTAAGCTTTTCAAAATACAAAATCTAACTTGCAGAGGATAGAGTCACTGATGGAAACTCAAAGAGATGTAGCTGCAGCTATAGCTGATGGTAGACATTTTGCTACAGTCAACTCTCGCTTTTGTGTCAACCTTAAAAGTTTGTTTCCGTCTAGGATCCGACACATTATAACCTAATTTTTAGTGTCTTTTGACAAAACTTATTAATCTAGCTGATTCACCTAGTCGAAAAATTGTAGGTGATTTTTGCAAATGGCAACAATTTAATCATTAAGACTCGAGCGTCTCAATTCTACCGCAAACTTTTTTGTGACAGGGTGGAAACTAGAGAGGCGCGGGTCTTAGTGGTAAAATTATTGTCACTTGAATAAAGAGACTAGTGAAATGTTAACTGGTGAAATACTTTAAACTAGCCTGACATATAAGTTTCGGCAGTTTTTTTTAAATAGAGTCAATAAAATTGTCGTAATCTAGGCGGGAACAAACTTTCAGAATGGCGTAGAATCGAGAGTTTATTCAATTAACTTAAACTAAACTCAAAATTTTGTATTTCAGCCAACTCGCCCCTTCTAGCCAACATTCAGACGCTAGAAGGCAAAATTTATCAATTGGAAAAGCAAAATGAAACATTGTCCAGCCAGATCAAAAAAGCACACGAATCTGCTCTAAATCAAAAACAGAAGGCTGAACAACACGCTAACTCATTAGCCAACAAATTAGAAGAAGTATTTTTCAAAAATAGAGTTAATGTAGATATGCAAAATAGTTTTAGTTACGTCAACGATGCGAGCAAAAGGATGAGGAAATTGCCAGATGTAATGAGGAAAAATGTAGTTATAAAAGGTATTTACGAGCCTTAAAGGAGCATACAATCGACGCCCGATAGTGCGTATTCACAAAAAGTTCTTCACCAGCTAAGGACGACACTCTTTTTTCATCGGCTGCCACGCGAGAAGTCAGGTTAAAAGAATGTTTGTGCTTGCACTTTTTGATGGGCTTCTAAAAATCGATATTGAATTCAACCGCACGCTGGCAAAAAAGGTCATTTGACTGCGTCATGACTCATGATCATTGGGTTCTACCAGTTGGTAAAGAAAGTCTTGCATTAATAAATGTCTGGCGTTTGACACTTCGATGGGTTTCGAGATTTAATTCATAAAAAACATATAGTGGGCTTACCATGAGTTTCAAATAAACATTTATTAAGCTACATTACTGAATGTGTTTGAACCCATGAAACTCTTCTGGCATTTTTTGGGCACCTATCAAAAAGTTCAAATGAATCAATATGAGTGTGAGACCTATCTAAACCTCGACTACAACCGCTTTTTTCACGACCCAATACTAATTTTCGCCGCTGCATCCCGCTGCGAAACCATACACCGAAAGTTTATAGCCACAACATAAATCCATTAATTTAGTCAGTTGAATGATCTCCGCAGCAAACTATCAGGATTGGAAACAGAACTTGTTGGTCTCACACAAGCCACTAGTCTGAGGATACAGGTTCTCACGCAAGAACTAAGCTCTAAAGTAAAATAAAAAGCAATAGCTTATTTTTAAAAATGATGCACATTTATAGCAAGAAGAGTGTAATCAACTGCGCCGAGAATGTGCTGATCTGCAGCGCTCTAAAACACTTGCTGCATTACAATCAACCCCTTCTCCTATTTTACCTAATTCCGCTGCATTACAAGAAAGCCAGTTAGCTTCTAAAGAAGTGCCCATTTCACCACCTTATGAGCATAAAGTGTCTTCCCCGCGCTTGCTTTCTGTCAGTTTTCAATTGTAACTGAACTTATCAAAAAATTTATTTTATGCATTTATAGAATCGTCGACCCACAGAATCTGGCATTCGTGTAGATTTGTCGAATGAGCAAACAAATTCTCATGAGGTATGTAACAGTAAAAAATATGAAAATTGTGCGTCCAGTGAAATATGAATTGGAGATACAGTACTTCTTGTGATAGCTCATGGAGAAGTCTAGAATCTTGGCTACATTTAAGTGATGAAACGTGTTACATTTTTTCTCTAATTACAGACCCGTCTCTAATTATAGACCCCCCTAATTTCAAGTGGTCTGAAATTTCTGTTTTCATTAACTTTTGAAGCTTTGTAAAAAGTGCCTGTGAGCGATTTTAAAAATCTAACAGGCACTTTTTACAGAGCTCAAAAAGTGAATGAAAACAGAATTTTCAGACCACTTATTGTTTTAAAAAAATATCCCAACTCTAATTATAGACCCGTGTCTATAATTAGATAAAATACGGTTCTTTAGAAAAAAGTCAGAAAATATTCAGCAACCCAGTCAAAGGAGAATCGCATAGCGATCGATTTTCGGAACTTAAGCCGATTTAGCATTAATTGAGCTCCAGTAGGTGTGAAACCTGCTCTGATGGTCTTGTTAGATAGCCAAGATTGTGAGCATCATTTCGACAGCAATAAAAGAAGATAAGAATAAGGTGTGCACCAAGTGGCATAGTTGCACGGGCGCCGGCGCTGACTTTTTTGTTTGTTTATAAAAACACTGCTAGCCTCTGCGGTAATAGCGAGTATGACCAATAAGTTTTTTTCAATCTGAAAGTAAGTCATTGGCAGTCTCACAAAATTTTATCAGCAATGTTAACACCTAAAAATTGTCAGATCGGCTCAAAGTTTGCCAGGTCGGCGCCCGGCACCGGCGCCCGTGCAACTATGCCCAGTGGTAGTCGAACCTGTACCTAGGCGATGCGGGTACTTGTGCTATTCAAGGACCGCTTATTTTTTTGAATTAGAATATTTGGATTAAAAAAATTAGAGGACTCAAACAACAAAAGAGAGGGCTGGAAAAAAAATCAGAAAAAAATGAAACCAAAAATACAAAGAAAAAATCAAACAAATCATTTTTTTGCACCAAAATCCAAAAAAATAAGGGGGGGGGCTTAAACAGCACAAGTACCGCGATGCGTATGTAAAGAAATCCTCCCAGTAATTTTCATCAATCCATAAAAAACTCTTGCCAGTGTCTTCTTGGGTTTTAAAGAAAGTCTTGATTTAAGAAGACTATATTGTTTGACATTTTGATGGGTTTCATAATATTTTGATTAATCATTATTAATATGTACTCTTCGATGAGCTCCGAAATTCAAACATCAGAAGAAAAGTTGAGGATCTGAAACCATAGATACAGTGTAGCGCAGAGGTGGGCAAAGATCAGATCAGTTCAGATCAGATCGCCGAAGATCAGATCAGATCAGATCAAGATCAGATCAAGATCAGATCGGCATAATATTTTTTCTTTAATTTTGTCAAATTTCACACTTTGAGTCAAAATTTTACGGCGAAACGTATTTTACAGTCAAAAAGAAAGGTTTATTGTGTTTTTAACTACATATTTAATTACAATTTTTGTCGGTAGGTTTTTTCGGCTGGAAAAACTTTTCATTCGGACACTGGATTCGTGTTCAGCATGGTCTTCATAAAGTAAAGCTTCTTTTGAAATTTCAGAGTCACTGTCAAATTTTGAATTTCGTTAAAGATAATTAACATTTGAATTTAAAATTTCAATCTTTATTGTCTTGAGCGGAAATCAAAATTTGACGGGGACTCTGAAATTTTGAAAGAAGTTTTATAAGCAAATCGACCACGCTGAACACGAATGCAGTGTCAGAATCAATAGTTTTCCCAGCGGAAAAAAAGTTATGAAAAATTTGTGTCACAACTTATATATTAATTTTGCACATTTTGTCAAAACTTGACAATGAACTATAGTTGCATTCAAAGCCAAAATGACAGTGACATTCTGCTCTTTGTTTTTGTTTTGATTATTCATCGATATTTTATCTCTGCACAAAGTTTTTTGCTTGTAGAAAGTAAGAATGGAGCGTTTTGAAAATTGCTACTCCAATAAACAAGTGGTGATTTATCTTAAACCTTCAAATCGAAAGAGTCAATGGTTAGTATTTTCAAAAAGCTAAATTCCTGGCGGTCATTTGGTATATTATGAGCGTGGGTGTAGTATGACCATCATGGCGCATTAATTGAAAACCTGTGGGTACCCAGCTGGATTTTGACCCTGCACAATGTGTTACCTCCCGGACCTTTTACACCTACTTCATCAATGATTGAAGCAAAAGGAGCCCCGCCATCGTGTTCACCGGGAAATTCTGCACAGTAATCAACAACCGATCTGAACTGATCTGAGCCGACCTCAGCCGATCTGACCCGATCTGACACGATCTGACCCGATCTGAACTGATCTGAACTGATCTGATATGATCTAAATCGATCTGATCTTTTCCCAACTCTGTGTAAAATATGTTTCGCCGTAAAATTTTGACTTAAAGTGTAAAATTTGACAAAATTAAAGAAAAAAATATTATGCCGATCTGATCTGATCTGATCTTGATCTGATCTGATCTTCGGCGATCTGATCTGAACTGATCTGATCTGAACTGATCTGATCTGATCTTTGCCCACCTCTGGTGTAGCGCAGTTAATTTCTTACAAAATTTTGTACTATATCAACTTTACGAAACTCACTTAAAAGTTTTGTTAGGTCCTTTGTAAATAAAGCTTTTGAAACCCATGGAAGTGTCAAACGACGAAGTCTTCTTAATGCAAGACTGTCTTAGCCCTAGATCCACTAAGTTGCACCTTCATTCTTGACCGCCTCAAATATCAAAGCATTTATTCTTCACTCACAGTGGGTGACCTGGGAGAACTTCGATGAATTTTTTTGTGCACATACTTGTGGAGGCTGCTCAAATTCCTAATAAACCTGACTTCCCAGCTCTCAAGGTTCACAAAATGTGGTACAAGGGTCACTTAAAGTTGTAAAAACACCTCTTTCAGTTGTCCATACCCAAAAAAATTATCGAAAAAACGCCAAGTCACAGTCAGGATCCCTCCTTGATAGTAAACACAGCTTTTGCCCTGTTAAGAGCACACCCCTTCGTGTAGTCGAATTTTGCCGAGCCTCCGAAGAAACCCATACTCAAAAATTATGAAGAGTCATTCCATAGTGGGAGACGCAACCGACTGACAATCGATGCTTCATTCGAAATTACCTTATTATGGTCTTTAGATCTAGTTCAGTGCTGGGTTTGTCTTTGACTATGATGGTTAGAGAAAAAACTATTCTGGTCTATAGGCTTCGTATCGAGCGGTTCATACATGCTTATGTATCACCACAACATAAAAACCCGAAAATGCTTAGGTGAGTATGCCAGGAAGGTGCGTAGAAGGGCTGCAAACGAGTTCTGTTTTTGCGCTTCTGTTTTTCTGAAAAGATTTTTTGACGCTAGTGCCGTATAAACTAAACTTTTGTATATAAATTTAACTTATTTACAATTTTTCCAAGCTACTTGTAGTTTTTTTTCGGGTTTTCGTGTATATGGAGACCAGCAAAGCATCTTATACTGAGTAACTTTTTGACCAAGAACACTACGAAAATTCGTCTTTAGAACCGAAATTGGTTCTTTTTGGTTATCGGGAATACCCGATTCTTACGCATAAATTGTCTTAGCACGACTGAGGTCGGGTATTCCCGATAACCAAAAAGAACCCCGAAATTAGTATCTTTATCTAAATTTAATGAGATCTGGTCATAATTGCTATTTTTTCTGAAATATGACCATTTCGAGTGACCACCCTAAATTTAGACCACTGGATTCCTAATGATCGTATTATAGCTTTTTGGCAAAATTTTGAGCACATCTCAGCTAAAGAAAAGTAGACCCTTGCGTTATTTTACATTTTGCATACTTTCTTGTATACGAATTAAAAAAAACGTAAATCAATACCATTTTTTTTAAAAAGTGGGGAAAAGTGGGGAAAAACTGGAATTGCGCCAAAAATATTTGAAAAGTACCTGAAAATCTTGGCGTTCTGTTGGTTTTAAAGTGCTGTGAAATTCAATATTTTGACGGGCCTTGCGATGCTATGTGAGGGAGGGGTGAGTATCAGATCTTTCTTGTCCAGGAGACCTGATTTTTAAAGACTCTTTAGGTGGAAGAATTACAACCTGGGCATAAAATGCCCAGGTTACATCTTGTTGCTAAAAAAAACTATTGCCATGTGCGGCCATGGTAATTTCGGTTATTAAATAAGCGGGGAACGAAATATTCCGAAAAGACGCTATTGACATATACCAGCCCCCTTCCCCCCCCCCCAAAAAAAAAGCTACTGTAATATACCCCCCTTTTATACAATAAGTTTGCCACAAAAGAACCAGAGCAGTATTACAGTAGCGTTTTTGGGAGGGGGGGGGGAAGGCTGTATTACAGTAGCGCCTCTGAAAATATTTTTGGATCATAATAAAAAGCTGTTACCGTAAATACTCTAATAAACGGAGATCTCCGTTTATTTTTCAACCCTCCTCGGAGGTCTCCGTTTATTAGAGAGTCTCCGTTTATTAGAGAGTCTCCGTTTATTTTTCAACATTCAAAACAGTTTGATTTGAATTCTGTTATGTCTCAAAAAGAATTCAAAAACAAAATTCATTCAAAACATTTTCAGACAGAATATCTTTTGAAACAGTCAGTCTAAAAATAAGGCAGAAAAATTAATTTTTGTCATCAGTTTGCTTGGGGTTTATTATTTTCGCCGTTTACTTTGTCTTCATTTGCTGATTTAAGATGGCCTCTAACGAAAACTCCGATCAAGCGGCTCGAATGGATGCGATGCAGGAAGCTAACGAGAACTGGGATCGACAGGCAGCCATCAATGCGGAAGACGAGGAGCGATTGAATGTAGGTTTTTGTAGATTTGTTTACCTACTTTCGATACCGATGTTTTCAGATGCTTCTGGCGAAGAAGATGAGCTGCAGTTGCACGAGGATGAGGGAACGCCGAAAAGCAGCCGGAAGCGACACCACTACAATGCGGCGACAAAGCTTGAGGCGGTCGAATGGGCGCGCAAGAACAAATCGATCAAATCCGCAGCCAAGAAGTTCTGTGTCACTTGGGCTCGAATTCAAGAGTGAACAAAACAGGAAAACGAACTCAAGCAGCAAGTGTAAGAATTATTTGAATTTCTCGTAGTCTCTAATTTTCGATACCATAATAGATATTAGTAATTCCATTTCAGAAACATACCCGGTGGAAGCAAGCGCATGAAACTCAATGGCGGCGGACGAAAGGTGGCTTATCCGGAGCGCGATGTTCAACTGGCCCAATGGATCCGAGAAACGCGTGAAAACAAGCAGCCAGTTTCTCGGCGGATCATCTCAACCAAAGCAGCAGAACTTTTCCGTGCCACTGAAATGAAGGCAATACTGATATTTTTCTGTAGCTTTAATTAGAAATTTCTATTAATTCTAGATTTCCGTTGGTTGGCTCTGCAGTTTCTTGAAGCGACACAATTTCGTTCTCCGTCGGCGCACCACTACAGCTCAAAAACCACCGGAAAACTACGCGGAGGCAGTTGCGAAATTCGTGGTCCATGGGGAACAGCTGCGAAAGAAAACGAATTTCTCTCAGATGATTGCCATGGATGAAACAGCTGTTTGGTTCGATTGCCCGGACAACCGATGCATTGATACGAGGGGAGTGAAAGATGTAAAGATTTTTGTTTCTTAAATTTCATCAACTCAATTATTCAAGTCATGTTTACAGGTGACTGTGCTAACAACTGGACATGAGAAGATGCGAGTGACTGTCTGCTTGGCCGCCTGATCGGATGGAACAAAGCTCCTGCCGTATGTACTCGTTAACCGCAAGCGTCCAGTGCCGATGATTGAAAAGGAGTTCAAAGGTAAACTATTTGTCAATTGGAATGGATCTGTTTGGATGGACGACTTAACAACTGAAGATTTCATGCGCAAAGTGATCAAGGCTGGCGCAGTCTTTACGGGCAAGCGACTTCTTGTGTGGGACGCCTTTGCAGCGCACAAGAGCGCGAAAACTATGGTAGTGCTGAAGAAATTGGGCATCGAAGCGGCTTTCATCCCTGGGGGTTGCACGAAGTTTATCCAGGTAGGATATTTTTTTACCGTAAAGTATTCTTTACATTTTTCTCCTTCAGGCTCCGGACGTCAGCTGGAACAAGCCATTCAAGGGCCACATTCGAGACTATTACACCAATTGGATGACGAACGACTCTCGAAAAGAATTCACTCGAGGTGGAAACCCGAAAGCTCCGGCATTGGAAGTGATTTTTGACTGGATCGTTCGAGGTTGAAAAGAAATATCGAAGGAAACCATTGTAAAATCATTTGAAGGTTTGTTTCTTTTAAGTTGAGTTGATGATTGCAACACATTACCTCATTCTCTTATTCTTTTCAGTCTGCGCATTGACTACTCCGATTGACGGCTCGGGAGATGACAAGATCACCTGCTTCAAACCGGACGGATCCATTGGCACAAAAGGATTGCAGCTTCTGAAAGAATTTAGAGCTCAACAGATGGCTGGTGACGGAAGCAACGACTCTGAAGATGCGGGTATCGAGGAAGACGAGGAGGAACCGAATTTTGAGATGTTGGCTGATGATGAACAGTTTTTGTTTGTTGAATAAATGTCTGTCGATTCTTTTCTTTCTCGCTTATCGTCAATATACGTCGTTCAAAATTGTTTGGTCAAATTGTATTGCACGATTTTATTGTACTGGGGTCTCCGTTTATTAGAGGGTCTCCTTTTATTTTTCAACCCTCCTCGGAGAGTCTCCGTTTATTAGAGAGTCTCCGTTTATTAGAGAGTCTCCGTTTATTAGAGTATTTACGGTATCCGCAATTTCAAAAACTTAAAATAGCTATGACCATAGACAGAAATTTTTTGAGGTGCAAAGATAATAAGAAGAAAACTATAAATATATTTTAGACCAGCAGGTCAGGCCAAGACTTTATGCAGACAGGCACTGAACACTTGAGAAACGAGTTGGAGGAAGCTCATGAACAGCTCTTTCAGCTGCACAAAAAATTTGACAGGTTGCTCGAAATGTACGGAGGCTGTTTGGAGACCATAGAAGAACTCAAGCTAGACAATGAAGACCTTAGAAGTCTATGCAAAGAACAGGTTATCTAATTGAACATAAATTTTAACACAAAACTATTCACAGTCACGATTTTGGAATGTAAAGAAAAAAGCCCAAAAAGCAATCACATTTAAAAAAATCCGATTTATTTTAGGCACTTCAATTAACAACACTCAAGCTTGTAGAAAATGTAGAAAGCAATTAGAAAAGCGTAATAGAAAATGTATTTTATAAACAAAGTTCTCTTGTTGCAGCCAACATTCTTCATTCACTTATTACCTGTGATAGTGTGTCTTGGGAACTTATTTAGTTGAATCGCTGTATTTCAATATTTTCTGTTTTCACGTTTCCTACGTAATCTTTACAAACTAAAAACGAAAAATAAACGAAAAAAAAAGAGCGGCTAAAACATTATTTGCAAAAAGTTATGAAATGTGGCCGCCCCTCCAACTAAATGAGTGTCGTGTCTTGTAGTATTTGCAATGGACGGGTCTCAACTTAATGTAAAAACTAGATTAATTGACCGTGCTTGTGATATGATGTGCAAATGTGTTTATTTAACATATAAATATTTACGTAAACTACTTTGCTATCTTTAAATTTCGTGTGCCTTAACCTACACCGTGCTTGCACATATTCGCGTGCCTACACACATCATTGAAAGCTTTTTTTAGTAAAAATGGGTTACTCTTACTCTGCACTTGAGTCGAATGAGTAAGAGGCGGAGCGTGTGACTGGAAAAATATGATACAAATTGAGGCAATAGTATAGAATGCAAGGTTTCGGGTTGAAGAGGTTCGACTGTATAACTCCAACTGAAGCTCGGGTAAGGTTGGGGTCATATTGACCCCAGAGGACTGTATATGTATTCTAGTCAACAAAACGAGGGGAATAATAGATGGAGTGATGAAATTGGTTGAAAAGCTAAAAAGCGGTTTAAAAGGTATCAAGAGCTACAAGTTACAATCGTCCCTCACCTTGTAAACTATTCGAATCCATGAAACAAGAAGAATTAGTCATAAGATTTATCAAATATCACTAAATATTAAAATGCATCACACTAGAACAAGGCTACGATCTCAGATTTTCGAAATAAAGTACAAATTCACGTTTTGATTGTGAAAAAGTACATTTGCGAAAAAAGCAACACCCTCCTTTCGCAAAACTTTTGTACTTTTCAACAAAAGTACCGTACATTCTCTAATAATCCCCCATGGGGGATTATTTTTCAACCCCTCAAGAATCGGAAAATTTTGAGGTCGATTTTGAGATTTTCGGGCAGTCGACAAACATCTGAAAAGTGGAATGAGGAGAGCTCGTGCTAATTAACAAAACGCCAAAAACAGATTTGGGAAATGTTTGCTCTAGGCTGAGATATGAGGTCGGTAGGGTGGGGAGTGTTAGAGAGTGGAGGTTTATCAGAGAGTGGGTGATTAATAGAGAATACCGTATAACCTCTTTTAATCCCCAGGGGGATTATTAATCAACCCTCCTCGGAGGGTGGGGGATTATTAGAGGGTGGGGGATTAATAGAGGGAGGGGATTATACTTCAACCTTTTTAGCGCCAAAGGCGCCGCAAATTTTTTAAAAACGTTATTTTAAAAAATTGTAATTCTAATTTATGGAGTTAAAAATTCCGTCTATATTTTTGTCTTACGTGTATTTGACGTCTTAATTTTCGTCTCACCTTTCGCTTACTTTTTTCTTCCACATGATTTTGTATATCCAGAAAGCTACTTTGCGTTCAAAAGTCGACTTCAGCTGTACAACTGCTCTCCAACAAAGCCAGACCATAAGCCCTAGTGGCGCGAAATCTTCCCACCATTCCTTCTCGTTGCGTTTGGTAGCGATGCCGAGTCTCTCCACTCTACGCAACGCCAGTTTCAATATTCCGTACATACTATTAGTGATCTATCAATCGCAGAAGTTGAACAGGTTTTTCGACCCTAGCGATGCAAATGCTTAGAACACAAATAATTAAATCATTCGTTTTTTATACCATTTCGGTACATTACCCAGTGCTCATTTCCGTAGTCGAATTTACGGTTGCGATTTATGCGGCTGCGATCCGCCAGCACTTGAGATCGTCTTGGAATGGGTGGATTGAGCCCAACAGGAATTCTCTGAGGAAGTGATTGTCAACTGTTTAATGGTTAGTTTTGATATTTCTCTTTTAGTATCAAGTTGATACTATCAACGCAATTATTTGCTTTGTGCCTTCAACAAATCTGTCAATGGATCAGAGGATATACAAATAGCGGGCTTTAAACCAAGTAGGCCAATTGAATAGCCTTGACATTTTTTGCAAGATTAAAGAAAAAAATAAGTCGAGATTGGCAGGACATTAAAAAAATAAGCCCCTAGAATGTTGACGAAAACTAGATTCTAATCAAAAATATCAATTAAAATAAGCTGTTCGATAGTGTTTGAAATGAAAGCTGAATTTTATTGGATCAAGGCCTCGTTTGTGAAAAAAATCATTAAGTTTTAACATGGAAATTAACTAGTGAAATGTTAAAAAAAACCAGCAAGGTCACCTCGAAAATCGAGGGGGGGATTATTAGAGGGTGGGGGATTATTATTCGACCCCTCTCGGGGGTGGGGGATTATTAGAGGGTGGGGTTTAATAGAGGGTGGGGATTAATAGAGGTTATACGGTATACGGTATCCATTTTTGCTGGAAAAATGTTTGTAAAAATTTGTGATGTGTATTTCATACTGCTTTTCTTTTATTCTTCATTTTTCTCAAATATTGCACTCACAATTTCGTACTTATGTAGTTCACGCAACCACCCTTAAAGTCACCCAAAATCACTGCCTGAACTCATTTTCACTGCGTAACAAGATGAAAGAAGGATTCATAAACACTTTTTGATAAAATAATTTGAAATTAGTCGAAAAATTTTGTCCTTCACTTCTTAGGGACATATGGCCTTTTAAGGTATTTTTGACTCAATTTTAGCCTTTTTATAGCGTATGAAAGTGAAATTTATGGGTTTTTTGCCAATCGGCACTTTCTAGAGCCTACAAAGGTTGTTTAAACATACCAAGCGTATTTGGCCGCAAAGCGGCCAAATACCAGCTCATTCTACATTGCAATGGATGGGGTATCACAGGGCTGCCATCTCAAAATTAAAAAAAAATAATTCGAAGAAAAAAGTGGATTTTTCCCAGTGTTTATTTCTATTTTGGAGCAAAAAAAAACATTTTGACTAAAGATTCAAAAATAGAAAAAAAGATTTGGGCCCTAATAAAGGACAAATTTTTTATAAAAGACATATGGCAGCCCTGGGTATACATGTATTTACTCCATCCATTGCAAGTTAGAGTGTGCTGGTCTTTGGCCGCGAAGTTGCCAAAGACCCTTGGTATGTCTCAATAACTTCTAAAGAACCTTTGCAAGCTCCGTAAAGTATACACCGATCAAAATTATCACTTTACCTTCATATGCTATAAAAAAGCTAAAATTGAGTAAAAAATACCTTTAACACTCCGAGCCTCATGCGTGACTTTTGCCATTTCTGAAGCAGAATTTCATGGAGAACACGATGGCTTTTTCAGATTTTCTTTTCAAATCTAAAAAGTGATTCAAATCGACCTTTGAAACATGTGACCCATATGCCGGGCTCTACAAACTTAGATCAGCCTATAACTTTTTTCACAGATATGATTATTATGTGTTTCAAAAACTATAAATGCTTCTCATTAGCTCTTCTATCTTCTGTAGATTAATAATTATCACTTAGACCAAAAATAAAATTAAATTCATCAAAGATCCCTAAATGTGAGTTTTGAAAATCGCAGTTATTTCACAAAAATGCCTATAACTTTCACTGTATCGATTTTTTGAAGCATACTTTACAGCATCTGAAAAAACACATTCTGCGCTACAAAATGACGTGTTACGTTATTATACGTGCCTCCCAGCCCGACTCACAATACAGTGTTATAAGTCCGTCTGAGGAATATAAGGATTTTAAGGATTATGTTTTAGATAGCATATTTGTAAGCACTGCACACCCTGTAAAGACAATAAAACATTTCGTGTTTTTTTAAAGTATTAAGAATAGTTTTGCACTATTTTCTGTACTATTTGTGCGTAAAAAAATTTTAAAAGGCGCGCATTTAAATTTTATTCGAAAATTTTAGTGATATTTTGTATTTTTGTTCATATCTTCGAGTTGGTTCATGACGAAATCATATTCTATAGTTTATTTTGTAGCTGAACGAACAATCTTTTTATGAATATCAGTTTCTTTCCATACATTCTGAATTTCGAGACCAAAAAAGCATTTCAAAACTACTTTACATATTTTGAAATATACATTTTTGGGATAAACTTCTATAATTATCTGTTTTTCTGTGATTTTTTCAAAGACCTGATTATGGATTCATATTCTACATGAGAAACTGGTTCTAAGGTTGCTGTGGTCTGATGTAATCTATGCTTTATTATGAATAATTTTCAAATGAGTATAATGGTATGCATGAATTTCTGAACACCAACCCAATTAGTCCACTTAACATTCTCCGGGGTCTAGTGCATCAAAGTTTATTGAACTAGGAGAAACAATACCTTATTCGACGCGCCACATTTCGAGGATTCGTCCGGTGTATCATAAGTATTTAGATAAACTTTTTGGTATAATAGTTAAATTATATAGTGAAACACTTGGGATGAGATTCAGAATTTCTTGTAGTGGCGATTGTGAATCGTCATTAGGTGCAATGCAGTTTTACTTAAAATGAATACCTATAATGCACCGGACGAATCCTCGAAATGCGGCGCGTCGAATAAGATATTGTTTTCTCCTAGTTCAATAAACTTTGATGCACTAGACCCCGGAGAATGTTAAGTGGACTAATTGGGTTGGTGTTCAGAAATTCATGCATACCATTATAATTATTAATCTACAGAAAGATAGAAGAGCTAATGAGAAGCATTTATAGTTTTTGAAACACATAATAATCATATCTGTGAAAAAAGTTATAGGCTGATCTAAGTTTGTAGAGCCCGGCATATGGGTCACATGTTTCAAAGGTCGATTTGAATCACTTTTTAGATTTGAAAAGAAAATCTGAAAAAGCCATCGTGTTCTCCATGAAATTCTGCTTCAGAAATGGCAAAAGTCACTCATGAGGCTCGGAGTGTTAAAAAGCCATATATCTCTAGAAGGTTTAAAAATTTGAAAATTTGAAAATTTTTTGATCAGAAAATGTTAAAATCCTTCTTTTTTTCTTCTTAAGCAAAACAGTGATTCCGGGAAGTGATTTTGGGTCACTTTAGTGGGTGGTTGTGTAAACAGCATAAGTACCTACAATTTCAACGCATTCGACACTCAGATAAACATGAAGAGACGCAGCAGCTCATTGTTACGCAACAGATTGAAATGGTTGTCGAAGATGTAGATTTCTCGGTGAAGCGGCACTCCAACATAATCTTCTGCATAGACAATACCTGTCTCGGTATGGTCAATGTTTGTTCCAAAGTAGCTCGACTCGTGGATTATGACGAATGTGGAAAATAGTCCAGCAAACGCCATTAGTTGCCTGATTCACCTTCTCTAAAATGGACGTTGAGTTGAAATTCTTGACTTGACTTCTAAGAAATTTCAAAAATTAAATACAGTCGACGCTCTGATTAGCGACACCCCAGATTAACGTCACCTTCCGATTAACGACACCTCTGACCCAGTTTGGTTGGTATACAAAGAAACTACTTGTAGTGGACATCCCAATTAACGACGATCTGATTAACGACGCCTCCCGATAACGACACCTCCGAACCGGTCCCGACTATAAAAGCGACATTCCGAATAACGTCACTTCAAATTATCACACGACACAATTTGAACTTCAATTGTCTTAGCACGAAACATTTCTCATTTTCCGGATCCCCAGTTGAAAGTTTCCATTTTTAATGTCGTCTCGCAATTTTTGCTTGTTCAATTTTCGCCTCGCCTGTGTATTACTTCTAACTGTTGTGTAATCCGGCTTCGTTTTAGATCTATTATGGCTACGGCATCAAAGAAAAAGCGTCAAGTCATTTCCATAGATCTGAAGAGGCAAATAATCGCAGAAAAAGACAAGGGCCAGAATTCAACTGAATTGGGCAAGAAATTCAAGCTTCAACCTTCTACAGTCAGATCAATCCTCGGCGATAGGGCGGCAATTCTCAGAGCGATCGATAGAAGTGGCGAAGCAAAGCGAACACGTCTTTATCCAGTGAAGCACGATGATCTTGAAGAAAACATCTTGCGATGTTCAAAGCGGCGAGAAGCAAAAACGTCGAGATGTCTGGGCCTCTTTTGCAGGTAAAATTGGGTTGTGTTTTCTTCTTCTAATTTGATTCTTTAGGAGAAAGCGAGAAAATTGGCTAAGGAATTGGCAAATCAACTGAGGAAGGGACTTGGACCAAGGCCACTGAATGAAGAACAAGCTAAATTGGATCTGGAGGCATGTGAACTCGAAGCCTTTCAAGCAAGCGACGGATGGTCGGGCAAGTTCAAAAAATCGCCACTCGATCGTTTTCAAGGGAAACCAAGGAGAAGCCGCAGATATCGACTTGGCAGCTCTCGGTAACTGGCAACAAGAAGTCCTTCGCGAATCAATCTCTCATTTCTCAGCGGATGATGTCTTTAATGCGGATGAAACTGGGCTCTTTTGGCAACTCCTTCCAAACAAGACTCTGGCTTTCAAAGGTTAGCTTTTGTGGAGGGTTTGTGGTGTAATGACGATTTTCATGTTTTTAGGAGAGCGATGTTCCTCTGGCAAGAAGAGTAAGGAACGAATAACGGTACTTGTCGGAGCTAACATGAGCGGGACGGAAAAGCTGCCTCTTCTGGTCATCGGAAAGTCGGCCAAGCCAAGATGTTTCAAGAACGCGGAGCCACCAGTCGCCTACAAAGCCAATCGAAAAGCATGGATGACTGGTAAGATTTCTTGGGTGCTTGGGTTTGTAAATGAGTAACTATTATAACAACTATTATAAGCTGATCTATTCGAATCGTGGCTCAAGGAGTGGGAACGCAAGCTGAAGCGTGAAGGCCGGAATGTGCTGCTCTTTCTCGATAACTTCTCTGGTCACGCGAACATTAAGCTGGAGCAAATCACGCTGAAGTTTTGCCACCTAACACAACAGCTGCGTCTCAGG
Organism: Ditylenchus dipsaci; assembly: GCA_004194705.1. Taxonomy (NCBI): domain Eukaryota; kingdom Metazoa; phylum Nematoda; class Chromadorea; order Rhabditida; family Anguinidae; genus Ditylenchus; species Ditylenchus dipsaci. The sequence goes on along the minus strand of SADC01000002.1, from coordinate 369,479 downwards.
TTACTTTTAAGGCTAGGTTACTCAGGTTACTTTTAATAAATCTTCCCTTTTAGCCTTGCGATCAAGGCATCATCCAGAATTTGAAGGTCCATTATCGCCGCTTACTTCTTCGCGAACGCATTGCCTCAATCGAAAACAAAACCGGCTACAAGGTGGATTTGCTGATGGCGCTTCAATTTCTTCGAAGATCGTGGTCGAATGTTAAGCAGGAAACGCTTGCCAGTTGCTTCAGAAAGGCAGGATTCGTGAAAACTGTGGAGGTGTGTCTTTTACTCTTTAGGGATTTAACGACCTAAGATTTTCTCTTGGAATTTAGCCGGCGGAACCGACACTCGAAGAACAGCTGGCGAAGAAATGCAGCCGGTGGAAGCGACTCAAACGAAGAACTGGACACTCTCTGGATGGAACTGCAGGCGTTGGATTTTGTGGAAGGCAATCTGGATGACTACCTGGCCGTGGACGATCAGCTGGCGACAGGCGGAACGCTCACCTTAACGGAAATCGCGGAGAACGTCTCAACAGCGGAAGTGGTTGCGGAAGTGGAAAGGTAAGTCTAATGAATTGTTTAATTTTGTTTACGGGCTTTATTTTCAGTGACACAGATGTGATGGAGGTCGATGAAGAGCCGGAATTGCCACTAGTCACCGCTCGAGAGGCTAATGAAGCTTTACGGGTTCTCCAGCGTCGATACTCTTCCAATCCAGCCATGCTAGAACTGTGCGACAAGATGGACGATTTGATGGCCAAAGAACGCATGAAAAATTTGAAGCAGAACAATATCACTGATTATTTTGTTGTTAACCCTTAATTGTTTGTTTCAATGTTCTCGTTGTTGAATAAAACTTTACTCTGGTGAAAACTTTTTGACGTAAATAGACCTAAACTCTCTGATTAACGTCAGGCGGACAATTTTGGGGTAAAATAAACTTCCGATTAACGACACTCTGATTAACGTCAGCTCTAATTAACGTCACCCTGGCCCGGTCCCTTGGAGGTCGCTAATCAGAGCGTCGACTGTAGGAGAAAACCGAAGAAGTAAATGGATGGACCCTTATGGCTCTATCATAATTGTAAGTCTAATGTAAATGTAAGTGTAAATGTAAGGTCTCTTCACAATACCAAAAACATTTACATTTACACTTACATTTATGGCCTTATCACAATTGTAAGTGTAAATGTAAATGTAAGTGTAAATGTTTTTATTGTGAACACTCCTTGCATTTACACTTACATTAACACTTACCCCTTCACAGTACGAATGTAAATGTAAATGAAATTGAATTCAAGTATTTTCAGAGAATACTAAAAGTGCTTTATTGATGACGAGGAGTTCAATGCTAATCATAAAAACTTAAGAAATTGGTAGTTGGTTAAAAAAACTGACTTTTGGAAATAAAAGTATTTACATTTACATTCGTATTTTGAAGGCGTAAGTGTAAGTGTAAATGTTTTTGGCATTGTGAAGACACCTTACATTTACACTTACACTTACGCCTTCAAAATACGAATGTAAATGTAAATGAAAATTTTTGACTTACCCTTACTTTTATTCCAAAAGTCAGTTTTTACCCCAACTACCAATTTTTTAAGTTTTTATAACTAGAATCGAACTCCTTATCATCAACAAAGCACTTTTAGTATTCTCTGAAAATACTTGAATTCAATTCATTTACATTTACATTCGTACTGTGAAGGGTAAGTGTTAATGTAAGTGTAAATGCAAGGAGTGTTCACAATACCAAAAACATTTACACTTACAATTGTGATAAGGCCATTAAAGAATGCATACACATCAGAGTCATATTACTTAGTACGTAGATTTGCTAAAAACCCAAAAAAGGTTTTCCTTTTCCAATACCTTATTCAAAAATTAATTATAGACCTTGAGAAAAAAAAAATTGATTTATGGGGCTTCGAAATTGTAACCCTAGAACGAACACGTTAAAATGGTCGGCAATGACCCCGTTGACCACTTTGTGGTCATTATGAGAAAATTCACTTTTCAAATATGATGGGCTACAAATCGAGCAGAATTTCTCATCTTCCATAATACTATTTTTGATGGGTGACACAAAAGTCATATTAAACATTTATTGTAACCCGTCTAAAAAATTAATAATGAAAAAATATGGCTAAGTTTTAGACCCACCATTATTCAAAACCATATTCATAGATAATGACCACAATGTGTCAACGTGGTCAGCTGCTCATGTCACTAGTATAAATGTGTTGTATTTTAGCCGGCTATTGTCCTCTCGTTATATTTTGTTCGTAGCTGAGATTAGTACCTTCTTAGATTCTCATACCCTTTTTCTGAATGTATTTTATGACCGCCAAAAAAGGTTATAAAATATGACATGACCACTTTGTGGTCAACGTGGTCGTCCTAAGGTTAGTAACTTATATAGTAATTCTCTAACAAAAGATGTAAACTATATCATATAATTAGTTATTGAATAATTAAATATGAAAACTTATGCTTTCATTTTTGGTAAATCTACATTATAAATAATATCACAGTATTATGCCCTTTAAATTGAACCATATGTCTTTTTTACTTATTTCCCATGAGTTAGTTTGGTTTACCCATTGAAGAGTAAGACCTGCGAGGCGAAATCGTCTTTTAGTATATTATTCCAGGAAATCAGAATATTTGTTCCAATTACCATATTTCCTCTAATTATGACCCGGGGACTAAATATATTTTTGATCGCCCTTTTGATCAGGGTCCAAGACTTTTTTAGCTCTATTTTTTTAAATTTTTCCTAGCTCTGTTTTGACAGTCTGGTTACGAATATCGCAAGGATTTCGATTAAGGATGGAGGATAGCCTATTCCGGACGGGATGGGACAAAAATTTTGATAAAAATCTGGGGCGGGAAACCGGGACGCGAATCGGGGACTAAGTAAAATTCCGGGACGGGGCAATAATTTTCAGGTCGGGAGGCAAAAAGGAAAATTGACAACAAGAATCAGTTTTAAAAAAAATATGCGAAAATTTTTGTCACAGTTTTACCTCAAGTACAAAAAAACGAAACTCCGTTAACATACACCCTTTGGATTTAGGTGTGTTTCAATGAAAGTTTTGCTTTTTTAAATGCTTTAAATTGCTTTTTGCACAAACGATCGGCGAAATCGGAATCCTTGCGATATTGGGACCAGACTGTCAAAACAGAACTGGAAAAAATTTAAAAAAACGGAGATAAAAAAGTGTCGGACCCTAGGCGGGATCGAAGGCCTCTTTTATTAACTTGGGAACAAAGCAAAATAAATAGGCATACCATCCAATTCAATAACATAAATAACTCACAACACAGCTACTTTCAGCATGTCTATGTTAGCTTCGAAATAGTCATTATAGTCATAGTTGCACGGGCGCCGGCGCCAGTGTGCGCCCCGAAAATTTTCAGAAAATAAGGGCGCCGGCTCCCGTTTTTCAAGCAAATTTTAGTATTTTTCCAATATGTCTTTTCTCATAAAAATTGCAATCTTTTAATTTTTTATTTATTCTCACTTTAAAAAATAACACGTTTATACATATAGTTAACCAACAATTCATGAAATTGAAGAAGTTTCAGCAATTGAACTTGTTACAATGAACTTCAACTTACACTCTTTGCATGCACTTAACAAGCTTATTACTGGTCTAGGTTTTACTTATCACTGGCAATGCCAGCGTATGACATGTTGTTTATTTGTGCAAGCACAGCGGCTGTGAATTGCACGTGTATATTACTTCAATGCGAACAGCTGAAGGAAAAAGTCTAACACAACAATTATTGTGAAAATGCATAACCATGTTTTTGTATAACAAGAGAAAGATAAATTTATGTCACTCTTCTTATTGATCAATGAAAAAACGAACTTTTTTTCGTAAAACAAAAATTCTTTCTTAGTTTCTTATAGATTTTCCGGCGCCCGGCGCCCGAAAAATGACTGGCGCCACGTAATGCGCCCGGCGCCGATTTTTTGAAAACCCCGGCGCCGGTGCCGACGCCCGCGCCAAAAAATTTTGCGTGCAACTATGATTAAAGTAACTGGGTAAAGTAACTCGAGCTAAAGTGTAAAAACTTCAAAAGAGAAATAAAAACGTCAACCTGTACAAAGAGAGATAAAATATCAAAATCGACGTATTTAAACATGTATACAGTAGAAATGTTTTTCTGTGCCTTCTTCTTTTTCTGAGTTTACACATTCATTTGAATTGTATACTGAAAACCTCCAAAAAATGTTGGGGTTTCACCGTACGCCGAAGCCAACGACAAATTTTTTCGAAAATCCGCGCTTAATTTTGGGACGCTCTGTTCACGCTGAAGAAACTCTTCTTAAATTAAGTAAGACGCGGAAAATTTTTTTTGAGAAAAAAACTCCATGAAGTTATTTAAATTACTTGTTCAAAAAAGTGAAAAATTGGAAAGAATAAAAAAAAGCAGCGAGTTGAGATAAAATATCAAAATGATGCATTTGAACACCGCATGCTCCAGTTATATATGCAAAAATTTTGAGAGAAGAAGGATCATTTCTGAAAATTCCAATTACCGTATTTCTGTAGTAAGTCCCCCGGGGGAGTTATTGTTCAACCCATGAAAAATCGGAAAAAAATTATTTTAATTTTGAGATTTTCGGATGCCCGACCGGAATCTAAAAAGTGGAATCAACTAAGATCGTGGTGATTAAGAAAACGCAAAAAACAGATTTACAAAAATTTTCCTTAGGCTGAGATATGGGTCGAAATAGGGGGGTTATTAGAGAGGGGGGACTTGATAGAGAAAATACGGTAACTAACTATGATCACGGAATTTTTCTCAGAATTTTGGCAAGATGGGCATATTTTTAGAAAATAGGACATGTGATTTTTCCGAAATTTTGAACAAATCTTGCGATCAATATCATGCTTTTTCAGAAATCTCACTTTGTGCAAAAGGGCCAAAAATGACATCTTTTGCTATTTAAAATTTTAACCTAAAAATTTTTTAAAATGCCGTCAACTCTCGATATAGTGCGCTCTCGTCATAGTGCGCCTTGTTCGGTGACCAAATGGTTTAGTATACGTTCAATTCTCGAAAAATTGAACTCTCCATATATTGAGTCTCTTTGCTGTCCCCAGCGACCACACTATATCGAGAGTTGACTGTATAAAGTACACAAACATGCTTAAAGAAACATTACCGTCTATGGCCACGAGTTTTTCGTATTTTGAATTGGCGGGAGACATCTTTTTTACTCCTATTTTTTTTAAATACTATACTATGAAAAGCAAAGTTAAAAAGACAAACCGACCAAAATGAAATATCACTTTTCAATGGCTTAAATTGTTTTACCCTGCCAAATTTTTTTCAGCCCGTCAAATGTTATAACTTGGCTTTTATCCTAAAAAGTTTTCAATTGGTTCTTTAGTTTTTATGCCAGCCTGCAGCCCTGGATCTCAGCTTTCTAAGAAGATTTCAAATGACTTGCTCAGATTTTAAGAACCTGGATAAAAAAGTCTTTGTATAAAACTTATTGTTCAAAAATTTGATTTATACAAACACTTTTTTCATCTAACTATTGAATATCTTAGTCAGTAAGCTAATAACTCGTTAGAAAGCTGAGATTTAGGGCTACACGCTGGTATGAAAACTTGAAAAAATTAAAATAAAAAGTTAAAAAAATACTTCAGAAAAAAAAATTTCCACGATTTTATGGGGTCAATGAATTATTTGACTGGGGAAAATACTAAAAGCCCTTTTTAATCAGGATAGCCGAGGATGGCGATTAACTGTAGGGTCGGATGACAGAGAATGAGCCAACCAAATGCGTAAAATTGTTGTTGAACAATATTATCTAAACTTGTCTAGCTAATGCTTTTAAGCAAACCCATTAAAAAATGTTGATTGTCGTCCAAAAGCCAACTTCAATGCTGATGTTGAGTAATTTTACAAATTGCTTTTTTACTTCTTAGAACAGGATTTTTGCTGCACAAGGCCTCTTTCTTCGCAAAAAAAATATATTGATTTGGCGAAAAAAAGCTTATATATAAAATGAGGTCCGAGGATTGGAATTAATAGTAGTAATAGATTCTTTTGCTGCTGTCTCTTTGCCTGGGCACATTTACGTGCCTGCTCCAATTTTGCTGGAAATGAAAGCGAGACACAGACAGCTTTTAGTCGTCCGCTTGCTCTTCAGCCCCTCTTTAGGAGCGAAATGGCCAAAATTGGGCATTTTAATAGTTTTCGTGCTCTTTTTTCTTCTTCTCATTGCCGACCTGTAGCCTTTATTTGTTAGATGAATTTGCGAAATTACATAGACAGTTTGAAGGGGTTTTTTATGATTTTGATTGTTTTTGTATTTTTTGTATTTGAGCCTCCTTGAATACAATTTCGGAATCCATCATTGTGAATTTTTTCAAATGGGCTTTTTCATCTCTTCTGTGCTTTCTTACTGATCAAGATTCGAGATTTCGCCAACAACGAGTAGCACACGGAGACAAGGTCTTTTAAAATATGTCGCAGACAAATGACAAGTGTGAGTCAGCCTTCCTTCTATTACAAATTTGAAAACAAAAAGATTTATTTTTTATTTTTTGGGTGATAAAAAACCGAAACATTATTTTTAGACCTTACAAAAATAGACCATTGTTCGAAATTTTATTTTGTCTAAAAACACAGAAAAAAAAATACAAGCACTTCCCTGAAACAATAAAGATTAAAGGCTGTAACAAAAAAAAAGGTTTTGAAAAAAATCGTTGAAAAACTGTTAGTTTAGTAGTATCCATCAACTGTGTTTCTTTGTAAAAACCTAACAAGAAATGTTTTAAGGAAAAAGTTAATCTGAGCAACTCACAACAGCATTAGTTTAACAAAAGTATTTTTTACGAAAACTTTTTATCTTTCCTTAAATTTTTTTTGAGCTTTACTAAAAAGCACGGAAAGTATGATTTTAGCTTATTATTCGCAAGTTGTCGAATCATCTACGAAACCCATGCAAACTTTTTAACATTTTTGCTTTCATTATATTTTTGATGGCAATGGGATGGCAAAGAAAGCGCCGTAGTAAGCGTTAAAATAAAATATCGCACTGGCGCTCCGTCAATGACAGGACGTTGGATAAACTTGCACACTATATTGAGGTAACTTCGACTTCTCGATGGAACGAACTTCTCGATGGGTTACACAATAATTTCATAGATATAAAATACCATGAACTTATTGTTAAGTTCCGGAAATTAATTTGCTGAAAGCATTTAGTACAAGATTTAACACGGGAAAGTCTTTGCGAAACTTTGCGTTTTCTGCAGAATTTTACGCCAAGCACAATAGCTGAAAAAATTTCGGAAAAAAGAGGGGTTCCAACGGGTAAAAGTGCATTTGAAAGTAGGTAATTTTACTTATTCCTAACCACCCGGACATGAGTGGTACTTGCTCAAATTTATGTATCACCTGAGCTTGTAACATCTGAAAATTCAAAGCGTGATCAGAACTATGTATTGCACATTAATTGTGTCTGAGTAATCAAAAATTCACAGATAATTTTCGGTTTTTCTTCCATAAGCATACTTGGACGGGGCAGGCGCTGGCAATTTGCAAATTTTTAAAAAGATTGGGTGCCGACGCCGGCGCTCGGCGCCATTTTTGAAAATAATGTGGTCGGGCGCCGGCGCACGGCGCCTATTCTTTGGCGTTATGTCACAAATACAATAGGCGTCTCTGCGAAATTCTTCTAGAAAATAGCAAGATTCGCAATGGTGGTTTTTAAAAAAAGTACGTTTTTTTCAATAGCAATTTTCACAATGGTAGGTTTTTGAAAAAGTACGTATCATTCACTAGCATTTTATAGAATTCTTTTTGTTTATTTTTTATCACCAAAATTTGACTTTTTGCTCTGGGGGAGCAAGGTCAAACACTGAAAAACAGTACGTGAATATTTCGGAAACCGCTGAAAAAACCGAATTAAAACATAGTCATAGGCTTGAGTGGTTTTGAATAATTCTGAATAATTTTTTGGTTGTGTGCAGAAAATATGGTAATAATTATAAAAGATAGCTAATGAAAATAACACAGATCCTAGGGCGGTTATTGTGAAAATCACTAGTGAAAAAAACGCTTTTTAAAACGGCTATTGTGAAAAACGGACTTTTTGAAAAAGGCTAATGATATGTCTGCTATTCGAAGACTGTTTTATTGTATAATTCGAACAGTGTGGAAATTCCTATTGTATTCTTGACAAACCGCCTCTTTTCAAATGGGCTTTTTCATCTCTTCTGTGCTTACAAAACGGTGCCGGCGCCGATTTCTGACGCCCGGCGCCACTTTTTTCAAGAGACCGGCGCCCGGTGGTGCGCCCGGCGCCGATTTTTTCGGGGGGAAAAGTATGTCCATAAGCCAGTTTTCGAAAGTCCCTCCACTCGAGACAACAAACATTCGAATATGTAGCGAAATATAATTTTCGAAAACTGACTTCTATAAGGAAGATGACCGAAAATTCTCTGCGAAGTTTTGATCACTCAGACACAAATTCATATGCAATAGATAGCTCTGATCACGTCCTGCATTTCAATATATATTACACGCCCAAGTGATACATAAATTTGAGGAAGTAACACTCATTTCTAGATGGTCGGGAACATGAGAAAATTAACTATTTTCAAATGCTGTTTTACCTGTTGGAATCCCTTCTCTTTCCGAAATTTATTTCAGCCATCGTGCTCGGCGGGAAATTCTGCACAAGTTTGGCACACAGGCTTTCCCGTGTTAATTTCGGAAACTCAACAAAAAGTTTTGGTATTTTTTATTAGATCCCTCTCCGTCAGAAATTCCTGCGCACGCCACTGATTATCACTATAAATAAAGATTTGGTAATTTTGTAACCAAAAATTTCAACTACAAAAAGAGTGGTCAACTTTAAAGAAGTCAGTCATAAAATTTGCTAATAATGTCACAGCAAGATCTTCCTGGACGAATTTTTTATGCGCATATTCTCCTACTTACTGAGGTATTGGAAAACATCCTAACGCACAAGTTTTATTTCTGTGTTGCTATTTGGAACTTTTTTTATTAGCCAAATTTGTAACGTCTATTAGCCATAATTGTTGCTTTCTGAGTCTTGTTGACAATACTGCCATAGTTGCTATTTCCGCCATCAAAAATAATTATAAGTGCAGATATAAGTAAAAATGTGGAGAAGTAAAAATATTGGATGAGATTGTGGGAATACATCCTTCCTTTTATTTATTTTCAGCTGTGAAAAGAGCTAGCTAGACAGTCGAGAATTCCTTTGTTCCGGCCGGTTGCAAATTGAGTTGGCTAGAAAGCAAGGATAAAAGTTAGAATCATTTTGTGGGCTTGGATTTGAAAGAGTCTATAAAACAAAAAATTGTATCATCGATTTTGTTTCATTCCCTAAAAATGGCTGATTTTCAAGGTTCCCATATTTTTAAAATGTTAGGTTCTTTTTGATTGGGGTTTTTTCGTACAGTATATTCCAAATGGTCAGTTAGACTATTTCTCGAATACTTGCTTTTTCGAAGAGTATCAGACCTAGCTTAAAATGAAAAAAAAGTAAATGCGTCCTTATGCAAGAGGTGGAATTGGTGAAAAAAATAGGATTGGTAGAACGTCTAGCTTGCGACCTTAGCCAAAAGTTCTCGTTAACATACTGAATACGGACACGGACGATTCGTCACTCGAGACAATTCGTCACCTCCTACTAAAATGGGACGATTCGTCACCTACCAATTAAACCGGACGATACGTCACCTATTTTCAAAATTCATTTCAAAATGCTCGTCGTTCATCGTTTTCCTAACTTAAAGAGGCATACCAGCGCATTACACTGCAATTAAGACGGGGACCATCGATTTTTTCTCTCATGACCGTTTTCTATAAGCATTATACCTGATCCGACGAAAGTTTTCTGCCTACTTTTTAAAAGTAGGATAAGGCGATAAATATTAGATTAGAGTTCGAACTAGTGAAAACAATGACGATTTTTGAAAACTTGCTGGTCTTCGCCTTAATTTTAATTTTTTTTTGACGCCTTAATTTGCGGTGTAATGCGCTGGTATGCCCCTTTAATTAAAAGTTATTCACTCAGTTTTCATTGACATTCTTGGTTTTAAATTTTCCTCTCTGTTAATATTATTTCCACTAATTATTTCCTTATCGTTTTCAATGGACACATAAAATATTGTCACTGACCGTTTTATATCATCTAGTATCAATCAGTCGTATAGGTTCAGGGGTGAAAGACTGATAGAACCTTGTATTATGTAAGTGGTGAATGAGGTAAAATGTAAGGTAGTCAAATACAATGGGCCTTGATTAGGTATAAGGGCGAAAGACTGGTCGAACCCTCTAATATCGACCAGTCATATAGATTCAGTGGCAAATGACCGAATTAGTCATCTAGCATTTCGGTGGTGATTAAAGTGAAAAATGAGGTAGCCAAGTGCCCAGGCTCTTAATTAGATATGGGGCCGAATTATCCAGCTCCACGACATGCACTACTAACATTACTTGACAGGACTTCAGCCTGAAAAGAAACGAAATAAGTACTATGATGCCGATGGCAGAATTCTAAAGAAGGTGCAGCAATATGCAAGAACTGATCTAGAAGACCTAGACCTCCTGGAATATCTTCGAGGACTGGCCTATAACTTTATTGTGGATCAAAGATTGAGTTGTTATTTGTTTGATGTTTAGTTTTTGTTATATTTTTGCCAAATAAATGCTCGAGGTGGCAATTTTTAATGATGAAACATCTATTAGACCATTATTAAAAGGACATGCTCGCCACCGGTACCAGGCGGGCACTAGCGAAATTCAAACCAGAATTAATTTGACGAAATTTTGAAAAAGTCGAGGAAAAATTATACCTCCAGTGGGAATTGAACCGACGACTAGCTTTCGCAGTCCGCCACCGCCATCCCACTATACCACCAATGCTATTAAAAGACCATGGTTTTTGCGCGCAGCGACTGTCCCCGCCAATTCGATTTTTTCCTAATCATTGAATTTGTGTACGGATTTTTTAACTTGGTTTCTAACAAAACAAGACCTAGAATTTAATTTTAGGTATAGTTTTGTTAGAAACCAAGTTGAAAAGTCCGTACAGAAGTTCAATGATTAGGAAAAAATCGAATTGGCGGGGGACAGTCGATGCGCGCAAAACCATGGTCCTTTAAACGAAAAAAGTGTCTTTGATTACTTATTCCGCCCAAGGTTCTCAACTAAAATTGATTTTAAAATAATTCTCGTTTGAATTGACCTGGTACCCACCTTTCAAAATTTTTCCATCGGCAGCGAGCATGCTCTTTTAATGTGTAATTGTTGTAAATCGCACAGTTATTATGCTAATTAGAAATAGCTGACGAATCGTCCGCTTTTATTAATAGGTGACGAATTGTCCTATTTCAGTGGGAGGTGACGAATTGTCCGGTTTTATTGGTAGGTGACGAATCGTGCCATTTTAGTAGGAGGTGACGAATCGTCCCGAGTGACGAATCGGCCGAGGTGACGAATTGTCACGGACCGTACTAAATAGCATTTATGTGGTTCCGAAAACCAGGATACTATTTTTGAATAAAAATATCTTTAAAAATATAGCTATTGCCATCTTCAGACCCACTTCTTGGGTCCATACTATACCCACGGCGTGTCAAACACGTCAAAAGACCAAATCGAGATCTTCGTATAGAGACAAGTTCGTTTTAAAAAAACATTTTGAATTCAAATTTTTTTGTTTTTTCAGCATTTTCTGTTTTTGATTATAACTTCGCTTAGGTAAGCTGTGTTGGATTCTTTTTGGAACCATTAGACAGCTTTAAGTTTGCTTTTCCGATTTGAAAAGAAATCAAGCTCTGTTATAAATGTAAAGAAGTTAAAAAAATTAAAAGTTCGAATTCATCGGTTTGGCATAGTCAAGCTTGCAGCTCAGTCATGATTTTTATTAAACCCTGTGCTGATGGTCTTGTTGGATAGCCAAGAGACCGAAGATCTTTTTGTCACCAAAGTTGTAAATAAAACATGAAAAAATGGGTAAAAAATAGGGTATGCACCTAAGCGAATTCGAACCTATGTCCTAGACAATGCGTATATAAAAGTAGGTCCTCCCTTTAAATTGGGGAAATTGAATTTGAAGCAGACTTTTTAGAAGAGAAGAATCCATAGAAATTATAACAAACAATTTTATGGATATTTAGTGCATAAAATTGAGAATATTTTGTCAATGGTGTTCAAAAATGAAAAACTATTTTGAATTTTCATTCAAACAGAACGCCAATCCCGATTTGGATTGGCGTTTGACACGTCGTGTACCCGTAACCCAACCGAAAAGACTTAAAATCTTGAAGATGCGACAACCTCACAAATTAACTGCCTTTGGAGCAGTGTTATAAAATCTAAAATCACGGCACCGGCTCACGGAACCGACCCTGAAAATTCCGGCACCAGCTCACAGCGCCGACCAAAAGATTTTTGGAACCGATGTAATTTTCATTTTTTTTTAATTTCAGCACCGGCTCTGATTTACGGCACCGGCACACGGTGACTTGAGCTGCTGCCGCACCGCTGCGACTTAGAACAGTGCTCTTGCGTGCTGTTCTTCTGTGTCCAAGCCGCTGACCAGAAAAAAATTTCTGGCAAAAAACCTGATGGCTAAACTTCCCCATACGCTTCACTCATAGTCCTTTTTCAAAAAAAAGTTATTCGATTGTTTGATGGGTTTCAGAGTTGTAACCAAGAGTATCCGGAGTATTCGACTTATGCCCAGTATTTTAAACTAAACTCTTCTAACGAATATTTTGCGTGATACTTCATTGCCTAGGCAAAATATAATTCAAAATTTATAAATCAATTTCTAAGGCAATTTATCGAGAATTTTTTCACTGATCAACTCCATGCAAGGAAAGTCCTAAGCACACAAAATTTCGGCAAACCCAAATTTTTTGGAACATATTTGCCGTAAAATTGCATTTGAAACACACAAATTTGTGCATTTAGCTATGCAAAAGAGCAAATTGCTTACTCTAGTAAATTGGTTGCCGCATTTTAGCAAAAAACAGCAAGCAATTTCTCAAGTTTCTTTTCCTCTTTCTCCGCAGGCAAGTGTGAAATGGAGGGGAGGGGACAAACTTGTTATGTTTGTTTTGTGGTCAGTGGCAGCAATGCAAAGCTGTCAATGTTTTCCTGGTCTTTGTTTTCGACATCCTAATTACCTCCTTCCAATCTTACTGCCTTGTTCTTTTGCCATAAAGCGGATTTAATGAGCTTTTCATGTAATTTGTTGTGTTTTAAAGGTCAGTTGAAAACTATAGATTAGGTTAGCTTACTTTTTTCCCTATCTAATTTTTCAATTCACCGTCCCGCTTCATTTCACCCGGTTCTCGGTTCAAAAAATTTCAAAAGGGCGGGAATTTGAATTAAAGACTTTTGCACAAATTTTTGAAGACCGCTAGAGTTACAAGAATCACGGCTCCGGCACTAGCCAGGCAGTTTCGAAAGTCCGGCCCGGCGCGTGCACAACCTGTTGGGCGCAACACAGTTGGCAAAACTTTAATTGTTATTTTTGGTTGCCGAACTCTTATTCTATTTTATATGCTAAAAAGTGTGAAACGCCTTCCATTCGTGGAAAGTGCAATTTTGTCAAATTTTCAGTTTTTGCAACAGAATTGTTGGTTTTCCATCTAGTAGTCTAACTTCCAAAAATTATTGATTTGCTCCTGAAATGTATTCTTCAAACAATTTTCAAAAACGTTATGCTTAAAAGCACAAAATGTATTTTTATTTGCGTTTATTACTTTAAAGTTGAAAGTATTAGTTTGGATTTGCTTTCGTCTAACTTAGCCAATTAGCGTGTTTAGAGTGCTCAAATGAACGTTGACAATTATTTTACACAGTTATTTTTAGAAGGTGCTACTACTAGTATTGCTTTTATTTCTTTTTCCTTTTTTATTTACATCTATAAATTATGATAAAAACAGCAGCCACAGAAGAAGGTGCCACTCCGGGAATGTACCGCATTGGCCGACTGCCTTCCTGTACAGAAGCTGAAGAATATGGGGGTAGAGGCGCTACTTGTGCTAGGGTTTTGCTAACTGTTTCAGCTAAGTCAGTGTAGACTTTAAGAATTGTTTTTGTAAAGCACTTTTCGGCTGAAAATAACAACAAAAAGAGAATATACTGAGGACACAACGATGGAATCACTTAAAAAAAGAAAGAACGCCAAAATTTTTAACCTAATTACATTTCAGTCAGTAGTTCCGTCGGGGCACTCCAAGGCCTGTGCACGGACCGACTCACTGGACACGACCGGTCCGGCCGGCCGAACCCACTTTTTAAATATACATAAGTCAGCCTGAAGAACTCATTCTTGTAGCTGAGATTCTAGGCTAAAAAACGGATATTACTATCAGTCTTGGCCAATCAACCGGCGTTATCAACCGGTTGATTCGCCGGTGGGCCACCGGTTGATCAGTTTTCTCAGCCTGTTGGTCAACCAAAAATCAATCAACAGGTGGATGGTTGATGTAGCGGTTGATAAGCAAAAATCCCAATCAACCGGTTGATCAACCAGAAAAGAGTCAACCGGTTGATGGTGGATCTGGTGGTTGATTACCGAAAATATTCTTTCAATCGGTTGATCAAACGGTGGGAAAAAACCGAAAATTTCACCAAAATTAACGTACTGGCTGACCGTTTGATCAACCGGTTGATCAATCATAATGGATAGTCGTATATCAGAATTGTCTACAAATTTTGATGATATAAAGTTTCAAATGCCATTCGGAATGATATCATCAATAAACCGGTGGATGGTGGATGTGACGGTTGATAAAATCCAGGCGTGGCCAAAACTGATCACCATCTATCAAAAAATTGACTTATTTTTAAAAAGCATCTCAATTTTTGAGACTTCCGGACGGCGGTAAAAAATATTGATCTGTTTTTTAAAAATTGGTAAATTTTTTTTGTCAATGGTATATGGTAATATCCGTTTTTTAGCCTGGAACCTAAGCTACAAGAATAAGTTCTTCGGGTAGACATATCTATTTAAAAGTGGGTTCGGGCCGGCCCGTGCACAAGCCTGGGCACCCCTCCTATTTTGACTTTGCCCAATCTGATGACTGTTTGACTTTGGATTGAGCGTTGGTTAGAAGACACTCATACATGATTGCCAACAAAATAGCATAAAATTGTATTTAAGTCTGTCCTAGCATACACTGGCCCACCCTGCACTAAAGCTGAAACCAAAAAAACCAATAGGGGGACCAAAGCGAAATAGGAGGGGGAACACAGGCTAGACACAGTAAAATATTTTGACTAGATAAACTAATTGTCTAATTGATAATGAATAAATTAAATAACTAATCGTCTATCTCAGATCCTAGCTGCTTCTTAATTATTTTTTAGTTGTCTTATTTAGAGACCTGCGAGACCTGGATCCGGACGAGTCCATAGACCCTTACTGTGTGGTCAGTATTTGCGATGCAGCTTCCATGGCCAGAACACGTGTTTGGGAGGAGATTGGAAGGACTGAGACCATTAGTGTAAGGATTTTCGGCTAGTTTTACCTCATAAATTAAAATGGTCTCCAATTTAGAACACAGCCCAACCTGAGTGGTCCACTAAAATTTGCCTGACCTATTATTTCGAGGGTATCTTTACTTTGAAACTTGGAAAACAAAGAATTTTTTAATCTGGTATTTAGAGCAGCAAAGACTACAATTTGAAGTTTTTGACAAAGTCGGAGCTCACAAACAAAGGTCTTTTAATTTTAAGATTGATTTCGGAAGTCTTTTTGTAAATTCAGTTTAGACTTGGAGTGGCATCTGTGCTGCTGTAGTTTTTTAGCGTTGGAAGCTGAAAAAAAAGGATTTTTAACGACTGGATATAATAATTTCAGCCATGAAATAGTGGGTGCACACTACAATCGCCTGACCAAAACACTTTAGTGAGTTTTTCTTACATTTGTTCAAACTTAAAAAAGACCTTTTTTCACTTGATTGCAGGCTATTTTTATGTTCAAAATATCAGAACAGCGTTGAAGTGAAAATATTTTCCAATACTCCAGGCTCACGACACGCATTTTAGTCTGACACGACATAACCGAACTGACATATCAGATATCAAGTTGAAAAATCGGTACAGAAGTATAATAATTAGGAATTTTTTTTTGGTTGGCGGTCACCAACCCCTAAGGCCATTTCAATTGACAATTCCAATATTTTTAATGGATTGAAATATATGAGCCGAGGGGCTGCTATCAGAGAAAATACGGTAAAATTAGGAAAGACTAAAAAGATTTAATAAAAGATATTTAAAGATATAATGTCTAAATAATGTCCGCATTTAAAAAATGTACAAAAATTAAACGTACAAAAATACCGTTAATTGACTGTAATTGTTGAAAGATTCACGTGATTGTCCGGAGAATATAGCTTTAAACAACTATGTTTGTTGACTTTTGATAAGCCTTAAATTTTAGATTACTTTGAAAATATTATTTTTGAGAGCCATCAAACAAGTAAAAAAAACTAAAAAGTTTTGCACACAACTTTCTTGAAAGCTATCAAAAAAATTGCAAAAGTTCATATAAGTGAATTTTTTCGGCACTGGATTGTCCTATTTCACCAGTTCAGCAGGCGTGAAGATTACATCTGTTCGAACCTTTTGCGGTGCTTTCTCACGTCGCTTCATTTTTTGTATAATATCTACGCGAAATGACAATTTTTTCGTTTTCACTATAGTAAGAAAAATTTTGGCTCAATAAAAAAAGTAAAAAGAACTCGTAGATCGCTATTTGACTCGTCTTGCAATTTTAGTGAAGAGGGCAAAGCCTACGGCCAGCTTACAGTGACCGCCGAAGAGTTGAGTGAGGGCAGACAGGAGTCCATTTATTTTGTGGTCAGTGCCACCAATCTAGACAGGAAGGATTTTTTGGGCAAGTGTGATCCGTTCCTCAAAATATCTCGTATCAACATGGACAATACGTAGGCTTTCTAGAATAATAATGATCCACCAAAAATTGATATATTTTCAGTTTGCAACTAGCCTATCGCTCTAGATACCACGTAAATATTAAATTTTTGTGCCACCAGACACAGTCAATATAAATAACACCTCAGGAACAAAATTTGAATCCTCGTTGGAAGCCGTTTGAAATTCTGACTCAACAACTCTGCTATGAAGACAAAATCGGGAATTTTTGATAGAATGTCTAGACTGGTATGTTTTTTAGAATTTGTTAGCTCACAAGGGAACCGCCCAAACTGTAAACTTGAATTCGGAAATTCTGTTAATCTTATTTGTAGAGCATATTTGATTTACTATTTGAAATTTCAACATTTTTTTCTAACAGAAAATAAAAATTGGATCTGGGGACTCAAGAAAAATAGAGCCGAAAACTGCCTTGGTCCCCCTGTGGATTAAAAAAACATTTTTCACTACAGTCTAACCTTAATACACTGACATCGCCAAAAATACGATCCTCAGCTGGTTCAGACAATTTATTCAACCAGTCAGTCAGACGGGTGCAGGCCGTTTCGTCGCCACAACTTTGGTCGCCACTATTTTCGTCGTAACAATTTTCATCGCCCATAATTTTAGTAATTTTAGTAACGAAAATTGGGGCAACGAAAATATGCCGGCGAGGAAAATATGCCGGCGACGAGAATTGTGGCGAACAAAATATGCCGGTGACGAAACAGCCTGCACCCAGTCAAAATCATCTGAGGGTCGAAATTTTGGGGTGTTACCAAGGAGACTTGACTGTAAAAGATGTATTATTGAAAATTCACAGGGGGACCAAGGCAGTTTTCGGCTAAATGTTTGTTGAGTCCCCAGATCTAATTTTTATTTTCTGTTGGGAAAAGAATACTGAAATTTCGTTCGTAAATCAACTATGCTCTACAAGATGGCATTAACAGAATTTCCAAATTCGAGTTTACAGTTCAGGCGGTTCTCTTGTCAGTAGCGAAAACTCGCTATCAGATAAATTATTAGTAAAACAATTGCTGTAAAAGACTCTAACAAATCACATACAATTGAGACCTTAATAAAAATAATAAAGAAGATGAGGTAATAAAGGCTCGTTCACAAAAATCGCAGTCGGAGTGGAAGTAAATAGTCATTGTGAACGCTTTTTACCCCAATTTCGACTACCATACACATTCCAAAATAAATCTAAAATAGATTTATGAGCTCATCGTAAAAATATTACAAGAAGATCGGTAATAAGAAAGCTAATATTTATGAGTGGCAAGCTGAGAAATGGGTTTGTCAGCCTAAGTAAAAACTCATTGACGGGTTGCAAAAATTTTAAATATAAAATTATTTATGTGATCTCGTGATGGGTTTCACTAAATATTGTCGAATAATGTAGTGAAACCCATCATAAAATCACATAAATAATTTTATATATAAAATCTTTTTGCAACCCATTTATGGGTTTTTCATCAGATTGACAAATCCATTTCTCAACCCCCCAAGTGTCCCCCCCCCTTTAAACTGGCTGGGGCCAACGAGAGCGGCTAAACCAATGTTCGTTGTAACGAGAGTGGTTTTACTGCATGGATCCCAGATATTTTTTTTTCGAAAATAAGGACATTTGCTTAGAATAGTGAAATTTCGCGGTTTTATCCCAGAATTTGCTATTTTTTTCAGTGCTTTTTGCTCTTTTTCTGCCGTAAAATAAGATTTTAACTAAATGTTCTGAAAAATAATAAGATTTGGAATTTTCAGCATAAAGACATCTGGGAGCCCCGTCTTATTGGCAGGAATTCATGAATTAAACAAATTTCAGGGACCAAGATGGCAATCACGACTTGGTGGGTGCTTGCAGAACCACTGTCAACAGACTGCTGACTGGATTGGACAAGGAATTGCCTGTTGGTTAATTATCTTTAATTATTTCAAAATCATGGTAGTTATTTGAGTGTATTTCTAGCTGATCAATGAGAAGAAGTTGCGCAAGAAGCAGAAGTATGACAACAGTGGTGTGCTACACTTCCATAAAGTCTATGAGTGGATGGACTACACATTGTGAGTCCACTTGAGTCTTGTTATTTGTGCAACCTTGAAACCACACAAACCCGAATAGCGCACAACATGGCGGTCCCAGTTTGATTATTGACCATCAAGACTATATCCCTTGAGAATAGTTTGTCGGATACGGTTATGCGTAAAGTGTGCGCCGTAATCTGTGCGCCGATAATGTGTGCTTCAGTAAAGTGTGTGCCAGTAATGTGTGCGCCAGAATAGGTATGATCTTAATCCCTACCCAAAATGGTATCCTGAATACGATTTTATCATTCGAATAGCTTCTTTTTTTTACCCTCAAATTGATCCCTGGTTAATTGACACTATAGTATGTTGACCCGTCAATTTTTTAATGTTACAGGTTTGAGTCCCGTTGGTGCAAACATTTTTTTCTTGGCTCAAATGGTTTTTAGAGGACTAGGAAGTCTCAGGGTGGGCAGGAAAACCACCTGGCATATCCATAATCATCTACCTGCATGTGGATACTGTTTGTAAAAGATACAAGGTGGTCTTCCTCTCCACCCTGAGGCTTGCTGACTCTTTACAAGCTATTTTAGCAAAAGAAATAAAGTTCAATTTACCGGATCAATTTATCGAAGCATTATTTTACCGAGCATCAATTCACCTAGATTCATCAAAACGTATTCAGGATACCATTTTGAGCAGGTATCATGATCATACCTTTTATGGCTCACACATTACTGGCGCACAAATTACACTTTACGCATAACCGTCGGATACAGCTACAGTTGATCCTGGATACAAGACCACCCTAGGGTACCGACCCTAGGGTGACCCATCGCTTTAGGCCTCTAGACTACGCTTCTAAGCTACGCGATTAAATGAACTAAATCAATAATATCGAGCCATTTTCAGCCTTGACTTCATCAGTGGGGGCACAGAATTGGATTTCACAGTAGCTGTAGACTTCACCAAGTCTAACCTACCCATCGACGACTCCTCTTCTTTACATCGTTGGGATGGTAAGCGGACGAACTTTTTTAGGGTTGAAAATCAGCAAACATTTCAGCATATCACGCTAATCAATATGAAATTGCAATCAATGCCATTGCTGAGATTTGCCAACATTATAGCAGGACCAAGATTTTCAACGCTTATGGTATTTTTAAATTTTTTCTTACCAAACTATATTAAAGATTCACGATCTAAGACTTAAAATTTCGTTCTCGCCCTATTATTTTGTTCCTGGTATTAAAATAGCCATCCTAGAGCTAATAATGCGATGAAAATATGTGTTTTACGCAGAGCTCCGAATGAATGCATCTTGTTTGAATCTTTAATTGCGGAAATTCATGGTATTTTTAAACAACTTCTGAAAAGCCTATCACTTTTTTTCATTATAAAAGCATTGACAAAAATAATTCACGGATGAGTGACTGACCTAGTTTGAGGACTTTGCTAACCTAAACAAGCCCCTCTCTGAAGCCCATAAAAAAATAATGCAAAAATACTGAAACTCCCCAGTTTTATAAGACAGGAGGCGAAAATCACAAGAAAGTTCACTCTCACTAAACCAAGATTAGGATGGGACATGTTCGAAATGTTTTGATCAAATTTGATGTGTGATACTTCTTAGGAGGATACAGCTTTTCTGTATATTCGAGCCCCCTTACAGGAGAGGTACTCTGATCTGACTTGTCACAATTTTGTTGAAAATTTTTTACCGCCTATTCCGGTATGCCCAAGTGCCTTGTGTACAATCTTTGTGACTCCCCATCCCTAAAGATCCACAAAAGCTGTACAACGGACAATCTGTCATTCTAAAAACACCTCGATATACTTTCGACCACACATCAGTTTACCTTTATATTTCTCCTTCAGGATTTGGTGCCAAAATCCCGCCAGACTACACCAAGGTCCACTACAATTTCCCGCTCAATCTTGAAACCAATGACCCGCGGTGCTATGGTATATCCTCTCTGTTGCATGCATATGTGGTGGCCCAGTCAAAAGTGGAGTTGAGCGGTCCCACCGACTTTACCCCACAGTTAGGTATGCAGCTAGAAGGGCAGCTGCTATGCCTGAGGATGGATCCAAGGTGGGCAATAAAAGTTTTGAACGATCAATAAAAATTAGTTATTTAGTATTGTGTGCTATTAATAATCACGGATGGAGCAATAACTGACCTAGAAAATACAAAAGAAGAAGTTGTCAAGGTGTGTTTTCGTGGTTTTTCTTAATTTTCAGTCCAATATTTGATAAATCATTAAATGTGTACATCTAGGATGCCCATAAAAAGGGCCTAGGGTGCTTTACGCCTTTTGGCTATATTCACAACATAGAGTCAAAGTGAATGACGCCTTTTGAACTTTTTGGTATTTTTCAAGTTTAGGGACCAAAATGTAACAATAGATGTCAGCTATATTCAAGACAGCACCCCAACTGCACCCCCATCCAAAGAGTATAATTTTCTTTAAACGAAATTTGGTTAGAGAACTCGTACTCTTCGGGGGATGGGGTGCACTTGTGGTAACCTTCTAGAAAAACATGAAAATTTAAGATCAAAACTTTAAAAGGCAGTCACTCTAACACGTTCGTAAGCTTTTTTAAAGTTTTAATTGAAATTTTTTGTGTTTTTCTGGAAATTTTGGTACCAAAATATAGCTTAGATTCTAGGCTACATTTTGTTACAAAGTTTTTTTTTAAACACAAAATTTTTAATCTAAAGTTTTAAAGGCGCTAACTTTGCCTCTCAGTTTGACTCTACATTGTGAATGTAGTCTTAGGGGCGCTTGATCTCCCTTTTTCGAAGAAAACTGATTAATTTCCGGGTGTAGGTGAAAACGCCCCTCAAAATATGTAAATCCCCCAGGGGATTCCCCCTTCCAATTTATTTTTACCCCTCAAATTTGAAATTTACCCCATCAAATTTGAATTTTTAGTGAAAGGCTCAAATAGAAATGTACCACCAAATGTGAGAATTTGGCCGCCTTTTTTATTTTTTTTGCCGCCTTTTTTAATTCATAATAAAAAAATAGAATTTGGCCGCCTTTTTTGAAAAATTGGCCGCCTTTTTTGTTAATTGCTTTTCCTACCAGCAAACCAACTATTTTGAGGCATATTTTGTGCAGACTGCATAAATCTCGGTAGTGAACGCGGTTACTGCACTAATTTTCACTGTTTTCTCAATGGTTGATGCTGTTTTTTCTTAAACTCAGCTGTCTTCTTACGGCACTTATTTTACTTTAATTTTTATACTTTTATATGACTTATTTCCTTATTTTTTAGGTAATTATAACATATCCAAGTAAGAAGATCTCGGGGGCTCGTGAAAAGGCGTGTCACAGGTGTTTGGAACGTTGGATCAAAGCATGTTTTCAGGTTCACTCGTCAGGTAAATTTAACTTTTTGGCGCAATCTTTACTGCAGCTGCATAGAGCTTGGCAAAGTCGTCCGTTATCACGCATTGGGCACCCCGCATTTGGGCACCCGCATTTGGGCACACGCATTTGGGCACACCGCATTTGGGCCCCGCATTTGGGCACCGCATTTGGGCCCCGATTTTGAAATTCCATATTTTTAAATTATAAATTGAAATTTGTCAATTTTTCATTTTCATTTTCGACTCGCTACAATTGTGACTCGCTACACTTTTTGCGACTCGCTACACTTTAACTTTTTTGTCCACTTCACCCAAAAACATGTACTACATGTTCCCCTATCCCTTGCAATGTGGAGTGTGCTGGTCTTGGCCGCGAAGCGGCCAACAATATGTCTGGTACAACAATCTGTACCCACATAACAATAGCTAAATTTGAATGAGGCACTTATAGGACCTGAAATGAATACAAATTTTATTATAAAACAGTAACATATTGATACATTTCAATTTATAATTTCAAAATATGGAACTTTAAAATCGGGGCCCAAATGCGGTGCCCAAATGCGGGGGCCCAAATGCGGGTGCCCAAATGCGATGTGCCCAAATGCGTAGTAACCAAGTCGTCAACGTGTGTAGACGTCAAGGCACATTTTTTGGTCTATGTGGAAACTATTCACTTTGTCAGTCTGTATGTGGTTGAGGTATCACTCTCTATGTGCCTTCGTGCTCCATAACCAAGGCGGTATGGCTGGGCCATAGTAACATAACTGCCGGAGCACGTTAACTTCTATAAAAGAGGCTGCCTAGCGAGAGTGGTTATAAGCCACATATTATTTTACCAAAATCGTGTTCTGTATTCATATCATTAATTTTCAGGTACAATGAGTCATTCAGGTAGCTTATTCACATTAAAGGGGGAGGGACATTTTTCAGGTACAGTGAGTCATTCAGGTAGCTTATTCTCACTGAAGGAATTTTCTCATGGTCAGTTATTAGGTCAGTAATTAATAACTGAATGCTTCAGAACTCTGAACTTAATGCAGGAATCTAACCAGGTGCTATTCAGATAGCCTTTTGTTGTCTCTTATCGACCGCATCACTGACTATAGAGCATGACTAGCACCTGTATAAATTCCTGAAGCATTCAGTCCTTAATTACTGACCTAATAACAAACCGTGAGAGAATTTCGTTAAAGGGGAAGGGACTTTCATATACGCATCGCCCTAGGTCACAGGTTCGAATATCACTGGCTGCACACCCTATTTTGAAAGCCATTTCTGGAAATAATTCAAATCGATTTCTCGATAGTTTTCGGCCCTAGAAGTCAGTGAACTTGATATAAAAAATCAATAAGGCGTGTACATAACGGGATTAGAACAGTTGACTAAGGGCGATACGTATATGAAAGTTCCTCCCCTTTAATGTGAATAAGCTACCTGAATGACTCACTGTACCTGAAAAATGTCCCTCCCCCTTTAATGTGAATAAGCTACCTGAATGACTCATTGTACCTGAAAATGAATGATATGAATACAGAACACGATTTTGGTAAAATAATATGTGGCTTATAACCACTCTCGCTAGGCAGCCTCTTTTATAGAAGTTAACGTGCTCCGGCAGTTATGTTACTATGGCCCAGCCATACCGCCTTGGTTATGGAGCACGAAGGCACATAGAGAGTGATACCTCAACCACATACAGACTGACAAAGTGAATAGTTTCCACATAGACCAAAAAATGTGCCTTGACGTCTACACACGTTGACGACTTTGCCAAGCTGTATGCAGCTGCAGTAAAGATTGCGCCAAAAAGTTAAATTTACCTGACGAGTGAACCTGAAAACATGCTTTGATCCAACGTTCCAAACACCTGTGACACGCCTTTTCACGAGCCCCGAGATCTTCTTACTTGGATATGTTATAATTACTAGGGTTGGCCTGCAGCCGAGAAGGGTCAAGATTTATCGAACCAGAGGAGTGGCAATATCGTAGCTTTGACTTCAGAAGTGTTTCAAAAGCCTTCAAATTTATTATAGACTGCTCTTTCAAAAAATTTCAGTCCCGAGGCTTGTAAATTTATCAGGCACCCCCGCCACTGCCCCCCACTCACAGCTTCCTCCCCCCCGCTCCTCCCCCCCGCAAAAAAAAATTGGCCACCTCCCCCCGCTTCTCCCCCCGCAATTTTTTTTAGTCTAATCTCCCCCCCGCACCCCAAAAAGCGGGGGGGGGGGGGAGGCCAACCCTAATAATTACCTAAAAAATAAGGAAATAAGTCAGATAAAAGTATAAAAATTAAAGTAAAATAAGTGCCGTAAGAAGACAGCTGAGTTTAAGAAAAAAACAGCATCAACCATTGAGAAAACAGTGAAAATTAGTGCAGTAACCGCGTTCACTACCGAGATTTATGCAGTCTGCACAAAATATGCCTCAAAATAGTTGGTTTGCTGGTAGGAAAAGCAATTAACAAAAAAGGCGGCCAATTTTTCAAAAAAGGCGGCCAAATTCTATTTTTTTATTATGAAATTAAAAAAGGCGGCCAAAAAAATAAAAAAGGCGGCCAAATTCTCACATTTGGTGGTACATTTCTCATACAGCCTCAGTGAAATACTGCAGTAAATTTTGCCGGAATCCGAAATTTATAGTTAAAAAGGGCTTGGATCGCTCAGAATTCCACCCTGGAGCGGCCAGAAGCAACTGAAAGTTGGTTTTTTGGGGTTTACTAAAGGACTAGGACATTGGACTAGAATTCTGATCCGGGCGCAGAGGGCTTGATAGTTAGAGATGCGCGCACTCACTTACCTTAGACATGACTCCGACCAGTACTCTTGATCATAAAATGCATATAGAGTGTATTTTTGCCACGGCCCGAGTTGAAAAACATGCTAAGACAGTGGAAGAAAACAAAAATTCACCCTTTTAACGTTCTGCCATAAAAGTGGCCCCCTTTTATTCCCTACCCCTCCCAAATCAGCCCTTGTTCCCTTTAAAATTTAAAATTCACTGCAATTCTAATGTATCCAAAATTTAACAGGCTTCCAACCTCCCTCTGTCAATCATCATAATTGGGGTTGGCTACGATACTTTTGATGAGATGAAGGTTCTGGATGCTGATGAAAGCACACTGTCCTCCCACGGAAAATATGCCAGGAGGGATATTGTACAGTTTGTGAGTTTATTCCGGATAAAAAAATTTACAGATCAGATTGTTCTGGCTGAATAACTAGTTTTGCAGGTTCAAATGCGTAAATTCCTACCTCCACACAGGTCACTAAGTGATGAAGAAAAGGCTCATGCCAAAGCTAAACTAGCTAAGGAGGTGCTGTATGTAAGTGTTTAACTTTGATATTATTTCTAGGACCCATAGAAATAAAATGTGCCAATAAGACAAATAAACAAAAATTATGAACGTAGTGTTCGACGGCGGATTTCCTGCATATAAATCATTTTCATATCTGACTATGCTGAAAGCGGAAGATTTGATGAGATAAAAAAAATATCCGGGGGTTTTTAGAGGTCTTATGGTTGCCAGTGAAATTTCGATTATCAAAATTTAAGCTCGATTAACAATAAACGCTGAAAATTTGTAGGAAGTACCTGGCCAACTAGTCAGCTACATGAAGTCCAGAGGCATCTACCCCGACCCCCTAATGACCCTTTTGCTTTGGTGGACACTGACGCATACACTTCACATTTGCTTGGAGCAGGCAGGAAAGGCAGTGTCAAGGCAGGCATTCGGCAGCTGACAGACCCACTGGTCATACAACAAATTTGAGAATTGACTTGACTTATGTGCCATAATTTCAGGCAGTTTCAAAGTGCGTGGCTCGTCGCCCATGGTGCCAGCCCAGGGTCTGATCAGGAAAGGCTCTTCCCCACAACAGAACCCGCCTAGAGAAAGAAGACTACTACCCACACCTCCTGAATTGGAAAAACTAGCTAGAACTCACTTTTTTGATGATAATTAATAATTGTTTGATTTGATATCTGATTTATTTTGTTTTAAAAAATTGGTTTTTTCACATCGTATAAAAAATCTTTAGTGAATGTTTAAAAGTCTTTTTTTAAACAAAAACCAAATACTATCTTATTATTCACTGACTCATGTACAGGGTGTGTCAGTATTACGCGGCCACTTTTTTCAAACTAAATTTTGTGGCGTTGTGTTTTTTTCTATAAATTTTTTCAAATTTTTTTCAATGTTGACCACTCATTTTGTAGATAAGAATGTCAGCTACAAAATGAGTGGTCAACTTTTTAGAAAAAGTTCAATAAAAATCATGGAAAAACACAACGCCACAAAAACTTAGTTTGAAAAAAGTGGCCGCGTAATTCTGACACACCTTGTATGTTAAACCGAAAAAAATCGAGTATTTTTAAAATATCAAAAAACTAGTATCCATAGATCGCTTTCGTAAATAAAAATGGCTGTAAGTACTTTCACCCGTCAAATTATTCTTTTACCCCGTCAAATTATTCATTTACCCCGCCAAATCGTAAAAATGAGTATTTCTCGGTGTTCTTATGTCGTAAAATTTTTTTCTTTCGATTATCATGTAGCCCTGAATCTCTTATTTCTGATAAGCTATCAACTGACCCCTTGTCGTTAAAAAAAATTGAGAAATAACCATTTTTATGAAAGAGGAGTTGTTTCATAAAAACGGGTATTTCTCAAACTTTTCTTAACAACAAGGAGTCAGTTGATAGCTTATCAGAAACTATAGATTTAGGGCTAGATAATGATAAAAAGAAAAAAATTTTACGACTTAAAGGGCCTGACCTCTTCCTACTCGGTGGTCCCCGCCAATTCAAAAATTTTCCCTTGATCATTGGACTTCTGTACGGATTTTTCCGCTAGGTTTCTAACAAAACTAAGCCTAAAATTTGATTTCAGGCCTAGTTTTGTTAGAAACGTGGCGCAAAAATCCGTGCAGAAGTCCAAGGATCAAGGGAAAATTTTTGAATTGGCGGGGGACCACCGAGTAGGAAGAGGTCAGGCCCTTTAAAAACACCGAAAAATACCGTATAACCTCTATTAATCCCCACCCTCGATTAAACCCCACCCTCTAATAATCCCCCACTCCCGAGGGGTTTTGAACAATAATCCCCCACCCTCTAATGATCCCCCCCCTCCGATTTCTGAGGCGGCCGATTTTTCATTAGAATTTCTTAGTTAATTTTCTTATTGAAACATAATCATTGTCTCTTCATAAACTGACCTTGATCTCATAACATTCAGGTTATATTTCAAACGATTTTGAACAGCTCATTTTTATTGATATTTTTGATAAAGATCTTATTTTCGTCATCAGAGTACAGTCGAGTCTCGATTTAACGTACCCCCTGGGGACCGGCCCTAGGGGTACGTTAAATCGAGGGTACGTTATATCGGGGTACGTTAAATCGAGACTCGACTGTAGCAGACTTCTTTTCATCGTTTCATCCCGAACTATTTTTTTTCTCTGATCTTGCAAAAAATGTCCAGGCCCTTCAATGAGCCGAGTTGGTTTGAAGCTTGGTTTTTTTATCCATCGACGGATGTGGTGTGACCAAAAACAGAATAACTGAGTCGAAATGTATAGAAAAATATTAGGAGTACGCTTTAAACGATTTTACAATCGCTTCTTTCCACGTTTGATCCACCATTTCAAGATGACCCCAAGTGCTGTCTCTTTTGGGTTGCCGTTAATTCGTAAATTCGACAACTGAAATGAACACATAATCAAAACGAATCATTAATCCCCTGTGTTCTTAGAATTTGCACCACTAATGTCGACGGTTCGATTCATAGCAAATGACGTCTGGATAAAATAAAAATATTTCATCTTGATTAGCAATAAACAATAAACCAAAAAAGCTATTTAACTTCTGCGATTTCTATATCACTCACAATGTCTACGAATATCAAAACTGGCGTTGCGTAGAGTTGAGAGATCCGGCATCGCTATTAGAAGCGACGAAAATAAATGATCAGAAGACTTTCGCGTTTCTAGGGTTCACGGTTTGGCTTTCTTCAAGAGCAGTTGTACAGTTGAAACAGGCTTTTCGACGCAAAGTAGTTTTTTGGATATTAAAAAATTCACATGGAACAAAAAAAACTAAGGAAAAATGAGCAAAAAGTGAGACGTCAAGTATACGCGAGACAAAAAAATACAGGTGGAATTTCAGATTTTATAAATAAAAATTGTAGTTTTTGAATGAAAATTCTCAAAAATTTATAGCGCCTTTGGCGCCGAAAAGGTTGAAAAATAATCCCCCTCCCTCCAATAATCCCCCACCCTCCGAGGGGGTTGATTAATAATCCCCCTGGGGATTAAAAGAGGTTATACGGTACTCATTTTTACGATTTGGGGGATAAATGAATAAATTGGCGGGGTAAAAGAATAATTTGGCGGCGTAAAACAATTTTAGCCAATAAAAATTAGTCGTAGTCATCCAGGTCAGATTTGTCATTCTTTTAAGTGTCATTCTTAAAATTTTGCTTAACACATTTTTTCGCTCTAAAAAGGCCTTTATCGAAAAAAATAAAGGGCCTATACCTATTAAAACAGCGAGAAGAACCCCCAAAATGATTAACTTTATGATAAAACGAAGGTTTAAGCTAAGTGTCGGCTTGTACTAACCAGTAGCTTGTGCGACCCTGCTCGAATAATTTAGTTGTGTACAGTCTTGCCCAATCAAGCGGCGTTATAAACCGATGGAATTGCCGATTGGCCACAGGTTGATCAACTTTATGGACCGGTAGATGCGCGCACTCACTTACCTTAGACATGATTCCGAGAAGGACTCGTGATCATAAAATGCATACAGAAGTTTTTTTTGCCCTGCTCCAGTGACCAAAACGGGGTAAAATGCTCTTAAATACGGTAATTATGTATTTTAAGGGTACATGGATACCCTTTCAAGTTGGTTTGCCTTGACCTCCCAAGGCTAAAAGTCAAAATTTAATCAAAGATTTTTTATTCTAAAAATGGTCGGCCGCCACCTAAAAGCATATTTTGTATTAGTTTTAGGTGCTAAAACACTAAAAAACATGTTTCTGGGTGCTTTTTGGAGGAGGATATATAAGGGAGTCCGGCCTATTTTTTAACAGTGTAAGTATAATGGCACCAGAAATTTGAAAAAACAACGTATGTAAAATGGCCCAAAAAATTTCTCGCAACCCCGTCAAAAAGTTTAGCTACGCTTCTGGAGGAAGGTTTGAGACGAAAATGGTGTATTTAACGAAAAAATAAACAAAAGGTGGGTGAATTTTTTCCCGAAACCCGTCTTTAAGTCATATTTTTCATTACATTTTCGTGCTTTTTGCAGTTTGTGACACACGTTTGAACGGCTCCTAACATACGTAGAGTCTGAGTCTTGTCCGCCCGAGTCGTTGACTACGTTGGAAGCGAAATTTAAAAAAAGCGCAATATAAAAAAAAGGCGTAGAAAAGGGCGGCAAATACACGCCCTGCTGATTGACCGTAGACGGATTTAGCTACCTGTCCAGAAAACCTCGTCATAGAAAATAAAAATTTTTAAAATAAAATTCCGCGGAATTATCCGTTGTGAAATTGTCTTTCGCAAAATTGTCTCCCGCATAATTCTCGCCGTGTTTTAAAATGGGGTTCATGGTCGTGAATGTGAAAGCCATCTATAAAAGAGAGAATGAAAGGACAATAAAACTTTGCAACTGCGCAACCTGACGCACAGTTCATGGTTTCAAAAGTGCATTCATTCATGCTGACCAAAATGTGGTCAGCCTGATCAGTGGTCTACGTCACTATAAACTGAGTTATATTTCTGCCGGATGTTGACTTATAAGCTCAAAAATTAATTTATCTTGAAAATGAGATTTAGATTTGCCTAGACTATTCAACCTTTTTTCTAAACCTGCTATATGACCGCCAAAGAAAGGTTATAAAATATGACATGACCACTTTGTGATCAACGTGGTCGTACGAGGGTTAATAATCTTTTATAGAACTTATAAAAGTATTTTAATTTTTTTAAACTACTTTCTTGCTGCCATCTTGTAGCTAAGATTAAGAACTATCAGATGAACTATTGACACAGGAGATGTAGTTTTGAAAATTGAGATAAAAAAGAAATAATGCGTCCAAGCACGCGACAGATACCCAAGTGCAACCCCCCCCATTTTATTCTTAGTATCGAATATATTTTTTCTGGGTTGCATAAAAACTGTTGCATAAAAAAAATACTCGGTTGTTATGGCTCATAAACGTTTTCGTCGTCGTTGTCGTTGGAATATTTTTTTAGGTACTTCTTCCGTTGGGGGGACAAAACTCAATTTTTTATTTTCATTTTTCGTTCGTTTTTTTTAAGTTATTTTTTCTGTTATTCACTTTTCTTATGGTTGTTTCTGTAATCTCATTCTGCTATTTTCAGATGGAAGAATTGCGTAATTTCACTCTCGAGAAGCCATATTTCGAGTCATATTTCTGACTTTGTTTGGCGTAAAAAATTTAATGGACCAGATATTATGTTCCATTTATGGTCCTTGGTCCTTGACCCAACTTTTAACCCATCAAAGAAATTTCTAGGGTTGTTACACAGTCAGCTCGAATCTTTAAATTTTTTGACCTAATTTCTTTTTCAAGCTATTTTTTGCCAATTTTTTGAGAGCTGTGCCTTCCAAGTGTTTCCAATAAAATGTATGAATTTTTGTTTTCTCAATTGTATACAATTTGTTTGCTTTTTAGACAGCAATTCACAACTCTTCTTTCAAACAATAAGAATAACGAAGCAAATATACCAGGTTGCTAGGAAAGTCCTGTCACGACACTCATTCGCGGCAAAACTTTCGGATGGGCCCGAAATTTTGGTGGGTTAGTTTATCAGGTTATTTTCTGAAAACATTGTATGTAGCAGCACAATGCACCACTGATCAGTAAAGAAGATCAAAAATAAGACACAAAAAATTCCGAAAAAACTTTGACTTTCTGTTTCAAACTTTTTTGAAGCGCCAGTCAAAGTCAAGGGCAAAGTCAAAGTCAAAGTCATGCGTACACAGCCAAAAGTCAAGTCAAGGTCAAAGGCAAAGTCAAAGTTGACTTGCAGGTTGACTTGCAAGTCAACTTTCTGTGCATATACACAAAAAACTTTGACCTTGACTTTGACTTGCTCTGCGTACACGAGGCATAACGTACACCTGACCTGGTCCCCAGAGTGTACGTTATATCAAACTTTGACTGTGGAGATTCTACCTAAACACTTAAATATTCTATCTGCCTACTTACCTAACTGCCCATTTGCCTACCCTACGTGGCAAAAAAGGCAGAAGAGGCATTGGCAGAAAATCGGGCTTTAACACAAAAATCCACCTTAAGTCCAGCCTAAAATCCACCATCACCAATTTAGAGGGAAGAAAAATTTTTTTAGAAGCCATTTCAATTATACGTGTTTGTGCTTAAAAAGCAGCCAAGATGTTGAACTTGAGGGTTCCGCAAAAATCTTTGACATTAATTCACAAAAAATGGCAGAAAAGTGAGCTTGAAAACAAAAATACACCTTAAATCCAGACTAAAATTCACCATCTCCAATTTGGAGGGCAACGAAAAATTTTTTTTGAAGCAACTTTAATCATACGTGTTTGTGCTAAAAAGAAAGCCAAGATGTTGAACTTGAGAGTTCCTGAAAGATATCAGACATAAAATTGCAAAAACTGGCATAAATGGGGTTGTAAAACAATAACTTCAAAAAAGTGTGACGGAAGCCCTCCGACCCAAATACTATATAGAGATAGTAATCAATAATATTTATAGCCTTGACTTTGTCAGTGTGGGCACAGAATTGGATTTTACAGTAGCTGTAGACTTCACCAAGTCTAACCTACCCATCGACGACTCTTCTTCTTTACATCGTTGGGATGGTAAGCGGACGAACTTTTTTAGGGTTGAAAATCAGCAAACATTTCCAGCATATCACGAAATTGCAATCAATGCCATTGCTGAGATTTGCCAACATTATAGCAGAACCAAGATTTTCAATGCTTATGGTATGTTTCCAATTTTTCTTACCAAACCCTAATAAAGATTTACGATCTAAGACTTAAAATTTTCATTCTTGCCCTATAATTTTGTTCTTGGAATTAAAATAGCTGCCCTAGAGCCAATAACGCAATAAAAAGATACCGTATTTTCTCTAATAGCTCACCCGGGTGAGTTATTTTTCAACCCCTTGAAAATCGGAAAAATTTGAAGTCGATCTTGAGATTTTTGGGTGCTCAACCGAAATCTAAAAAGTGGAATCTATAGAGCTCGTGGGAGTTAAGAAAACGCAATAAACGACGATGTAAAATATTTGCTTAGGGCTGAGATATAGGTCCTCAAAGTAGAGGGGGGTGAGTTAATAGAGACGGGTGAGCTATTAGAGAAAATACGGTATGTGTTTTACGCAGAGCTTCGAATGAATGCTGTCTTGTTTGAATGTTTAATTACGGAAATTCATGGTATTTTTCAACAACTTCTGAAACGCCTATCATTGCTCTTCCAGACAATGTTTTAATTAGAAAATTATTGACAAAATTAATTTGAAAGCTCGACTTTAGTGGAGAATTTGATGAAAGACCCTATCTCTGCATTGTCAAATTCGTCTCCGTAAGCTTTTGGTAAATAAATTGTACGGAAAACACCGTGGTTTTGCATTTTTTTCCGTCGTTTATGTTGTCCAATATTTTTTTTGTATTTTCAGGTGATTCAATGGTGCAAGACTGGTGAAGACATCGCTAAAGCCACAGCTGACTGGAAGGTCGGAAAGTGAGTTTCAAGTTGACTATCTAGAACCGTGTTGCTAAGATCGATGTCGTATCGTCTGTCGCCTCTCTCTCATAGTTAAGGTGTTGAAACAACCGCCAAGAGACAGAAAGAAAGTCAAGAATGGTACACTAATGAACACTAACACTACCAACAAATGCTCTTCTATTTTTAGTTAAGCTCGCTGGAAACCTTTCGGTGGAGCAAATCACCAACATTGCCAGACCGATGCGTCCTCGATCCATGGCCAGGAAGCTTGAAGGAACCGTTAAGGAGATTTTCGATATGTTGTTTTCTTTTATTTCTTTGAAAGCTCGTAATCTTTTGCTCTTTAGGTACTGCTCAGTCGGTTAGCTGCACTGTTGGTCGCTAGCACCTTCATGACATCGTGAATTCCGTCCGTTCAGGTGAATTGGAGATTCCAGAAGAATACTTCCTGCAAAGATCATAGCTTCTTCAAGTATCTCTTCTGGCTATCGTTGTTGATTTTGTTATTGTATAGCTCGCCTACATGAGTTCACCAATAAAACATTTGCGTTATTGCATTGTCATCTCCACTTTGCTTGTGATAAATATTAATTCGGACACAATGAAAGTAAGTCTTTTACTATTACTTCATTTGAATAAATTTGGGATTCAGGTATATATTCTGAAGTAAAAATGGCGCATTAACACCTAAAATGTGTGTTAAAACCATGGTTCGCAAAAACAGCAAATTTGCTAAATGCAGCGCAAAAACAGCAAATTTGCTGAAATAACAGCTATGTTGACAGCCGGCAGAAAAAGCTCCACTGGCCCAGTACTTTTAAAAAGCAAAACAATGCTTGTTTATAACCGCAACATGATAAATTTTTAATTTCTCATAATTGTTGCTACCGTAAATACTCTAATAAACGGAGATCTCCGTTTATTTTTCAACCCTCCTCGGAGGGTCTCCGTTTATTAGAGAGTCTCCGTTTATTTTTCAACATTCAAAACAGTTTGATTTGAATTCTGTTATGTCTCAAAAAGAATTCAAAAACAAAATTCATTCAAAACATTTTCAGACAGAATATCTTTTGAAACAGTCAGTCTAAAAATAAGGCAGAAAAATTAATTTTTGTCATCAGTTTGCTTGGGTTTATTATTTTCGCCGTTTACTTTGTCTTCATTTGCTGATTTAAGATGGCCTCTAACGAAAACTCCGATCAAGCGGCTCGAATGGATGCGATGCAGGAAGCTAACGAGAACTGGGATCGACAGGCAGCCATCAATGCGGAAGACGAGGAGCGATTGAATGTAGGTTTTTGTAGATTTGTTTACCTACTTTCGATACCGATGTTTTCAGATGCTTCCTGGCGAAGAAGATGAGCTGCAGTTGCACGAGGATGAGGGAACGCCGAAAAGCAGCCGGAAGCGACACCACTACAATGCGGCGACAAAGCTTGAGGCGGTCGAATGGGCGCGCAAGAACAAATCGATCAAATCCGCAGCCAAGAAGTTCTGTGTCACTTGGGCTCGAATTCAAGAGTGAACAAAACAGGAAAACGAACTCAAGCAGCAAGTGTAAGAATTATTGAATTTCTCGTAGTCTCTAATTTTCGATACCATAATAGATATTAGTAATTCCATTTCAGAAACATACCGTGGAAGCAAGCGCATGAAATCCAATGGCGGCGGACGAAAGGTGGCTTATCCGGAGCGATGTTCAACTGGCCCAATGGATCCGAGAAACGCGTGAAAACAAGCAGCCAGTTTCTCGGCGGATCATCTCAACCAAAGCAGCAGAACTTTTCCGTGCCACTGAAATGAAGGCAATACTGATATTTTTCTGTAGCTTAATTAGAAATTCTATTAATTCTAGATTTCCGTTGGTTGGCTCTGCAGTTTCTTGAAGCGACACAATTTCGTTCTCCGTCGGCGCACCACTACAGCTCAAAAACCACCGGAAAACTACGCGGAGGCAGTTGCGAAATTCGTGTCCATGGGGAACAGCTGCGAAAGAAAACGAATTTCTCTCAGATGATTGCCATGGATGAAACTAGAGTTGTGGAAATGTCCGGACATTTCAAATCGACATATGTCCGGGCATATGTCCGGACATATGTCCGAAATTCGGACATTTCCGGACATTTTCTGTTAACCCGAGTAAATATGTCTATAATAAGATAAAGACCAAGAAAGAGAAGAAATAAGCTTTATTGACATCAACCAAGGACAAACAAGACTATTCTGCGATATCATTTAACAAAAATTCAAATTCATTCAATAGATTGAATCTAATAATACTGTTATTCAGGTGTTTCAGGTACCTGGAGTACCTGAAAAATTTTGAAAAAAATCTAAATCTAAAAAAGAGCTATGCCATCATAGGCAAAATCGTGTGCAGAATTGCGTTTGTTAAAACTAAAATTGCGATTGAAGTCACCGAAATCCCAAACCTCGTGGTGGGTACCACCTGGCCAGGTGGATATCCGCCTCGGACAACTGAAAAAAATAAACATTAGAAATCGAAAGCAAACCATCCTTTCATGATATCCTGTTTGAGGCTTAGACATGGCAACTGAAACATAATTATAAGCAGAAATTAGCAGAATTTCAGTGAGCAGAAGTGAAGAATGATTTTGTCGGACTAAGAGTAATAAAATAATAGCTGAGACAAAAACAACAAGAAAATGTCCGATTTTTAGTTAACGGGACATTTTCTAAATGTCCGACATATGTCCGGGCATATGTCCGGACATATGCCTGGACATATGTCCATTTCACAACTCTAGATGAAAACAGCTGTTTGGTTCGATTGCCCGGACAACCGATGCATTGATACGAGGGGAGTGAAAGATGTAAAGATTTTTGTTTCTTAAATTTCATCAACTCAATTATTCAAGTCATGTTTACAGGTGACTGTGCTAACAACTGGACATGAGAAGATGCGAGTGACTGTCTGCTTGGCCGCCTGATCGGATGGAACAAAGCTCCTGCCGTATGTACTCGTTAACCGCAAGCGTCCAGTGCCGATGATTGAAAAGGAGTTCAAAGGTAAACTATTTGTCAATTGGAATGGATCTGTTTGGATGGACGACTTAACACAACTGAAGATTTCATGCGCAAAGTGATCAAGGCTGGCGCAGTCTTTACGGGCAAGCGACTTCTTGTGTGGGACGCCTTTGCAGCGCACAAGAGCGCGAAAACTATGGTAGTGCTGAAGAAATTGGGCATCGAAGCGGCTTTCATCCCTGGGGTTGCACGAAGTTTATCCAGGTAGGATATTTTTTTACCGTAAAGTATTCTTTAACATTTTCTCCTTCAGGCTCCGGACGTCAGCTGGAACAAGCCATTCAAGGGCCACATTCGAGACTATTACACCAATTGGATGACGAACGACTCTCGAAAAGAATTCACTCGAGGTGGAAACCCCGAAAGCTCCGGCATTGGAAGTGATTTTTGACTGGATCGTTCGAGGTTGAAAAGAAATATCGAAGGAAACCATTGTAAAATCATTTGAAGGTTGTTTCTTTTAAGTTGAGTTGATGATTGCAACACATTACCTCATTCTCTTATTCTTTTCAGTCTGCGCATTGACTACTCCGATTGACGGCTCGGGAGATGACAAGATCACCTGCTTCAAAACCGACGGATCCATTGGCACAAAAGGATTGCAGCTTCTGAAAGAATTTAGAGCTCAACAGATGGCTGGTGACGGAAGCAACGACTCTGAAGATGCGGGTATCGAGGAAGACGAGGAGGAACCGAATTTTGAGATGTTGGCTGATGATGAACAGTTTTTGTTTGTTGAATAAATGTCTGTCGATTCTTTTCTTTCTCGCTTATCGTCAATATACGTCGTTCAAAATTGTTTGGTCAAATTGTATTGCACGATTTTATTGTACTGGGGTCTCCGTTTATTAGAGGGTCTCCTTTTATTTTTCAACCCTCCTCGGAGTCTCCGTTTATTAGAGAGTCTCCGTTTATTAGAGAGTCTCCGTTTATTAGAGTATTTACTGTATTCCTAATACGAAAAATTTCTATTTAAAAACATAAAATTAGATTAGTCTTTACATTCTATTATTTTATTTACAAAATGGCTTCATGACGGCACCTGGCGCCGTATTTCCTCTTTTAGCGTCGCGCCGGCGCCGACGCCCGCGCCGAATTAATTGTGGCGCCGGCGCCCAGCGCCGATTTTTAGTAGACCCGGCGCCGATTTTTCTCAGCGTGCAGGTATGACTGTAATATACCCCCCCCCCCCAAAAAATCGACCTACTGTCATATACCCCCCCCCAAACCGACTTTTTTAGGGATGGTCAAAAACCATTTTTACACAATAATTTCGCCATAAAAGACCAGAAAAGCAATTTAAATGGGATTGCGGGCTGTATTGTGAGGGAAGAAAATAATACAGGGCCACTTCTCGAGATGGTTGGATCCTTAGAGTATTAATTCTCTAAGAGTCTAAGGGTGCTTTCAAACCCAGGAACTTGTGGTGCAGGCATAAATATAAGTACTTTTCATGGACCAAGCTGATCAGCGGGTTGGACCTCGCGGGTTTACTCATAGGCCTAGCACTTTTTCAGTGCTAGGCTGAATTTTTGGATGCTGGGCCTATGCCCGGCTTGTAGAGCGAGGGGAAATGCTCTTCGGCGGAGAAACAAAGATGTTGAACATAGTTTTGAATACTGGGGTCTACCGCATAAAGAAACTCTGGTATGCATGTTTTCATGCATCCAGAGTCACTTTCGAGTGATTGTGTCTAAGGTATGCTGGTGTGCGCATCTCAACTCCAAGCCCCCTGCGCCCCGAAGGGGGCGCAGGGGGCTTGAGAGTTAGAGATGCGCGCACGCACTTGCCTTAGACATCATTCCAAATAGTACACTTGATGATAAAATGCATATAGAGTCTATTTTTGCCACGGCCCGAGTTGAAAAACATGGTAAAGCAGCTAAAAAAAGTGGCCCTGTATTATTCCCTTCCCCTCCCAATACAGCCTATAATCCCTTTTAACTGCTTTTCTGGTCCCTTTATGGCAAAATTATTGCATAAAAATGTTTTTTAGACACTCCCAAAAAGTCGGTTTTGGGGGGGGGGGGTATGACAGTAGCGTCACTTTTTTTATATATATATATATCGTGGTAAACTTTATATACGCATCGCAGTAAGTCACAGGTTCAACTACACTGGGTGCAAACCCTAATTTTTTCTTCTTTATTTACAAGTTTAGTGTCAAAATGTGACCAAGGTTCTGCGCTTTCATTTGAGCTACCATACAGATGAAAAGTTAGGATAAAGTAGAGCTAAAATATAAAACTTTGAACCATGTCCGATTCGATGCCATCTCCTCCATAGGACTATCCCACAACTATTTGGTAGGATCATGAAACTGAGGTTTTTTGGCAATTTTATTCTACATAGTCATTTGCAAATTCACAATTTGCAACCTTGAAATGTAGCCCATCTTACTGCCGTCATTTTCAGCATACGGTTGTATATAATCACGTAAATTGAAATTGCAAAAAATGTCAGTTCCTAAATAATACTGAAATCAGCACAGCATACTCTTTTGGTAACAGCACCAGGTCAGCAACACACCCCACTCAGCACTTAGTTTTGGACATATATACAAAGGATCGAGCCCCAAAAACAGACAAAAATTGCACTATAACGCCACCGCGCTAGCGCTGGCGGCGCGGCAATCTTTTGGCTTTTGGCTTAGCGCCGGCGCTGG
Organism: Ditylenchus dipsaci; assembly: GCA_004194705.1. Lineage (NCBI taxonomy): Eukaryota > Metazoa > Nematoda > Chromadorea > Rhabditida > Anguinidae > Ditylenchus > Ditylenchus dipsaci. The sequence continues at coordinate 330,670 of SADC01000002.1, read as the reverse complement.
CGGCGGCGCCGCGGCGTTTTTGTGGCGCCGCCGCTTGTGGCGGCGCTGCAGGTATGCATATGACTGAAGTCAAAGATTTGACTGAATAAGAATCAAATATACACAGCCGACGCTTCCTAGAGTTGTTAAACCTGAATTTTTGCGCGAATATTCAGGAGCAATGTTTGCGATTAACTAAAATTTTACGAACATCCAAACGCCTGTATTCTTATATATTGGGTATGAATGTAAAACTATTTATTTTAGCGCTTAATAGTAGTTTCGCAAGAGCATTTGTTATGCTTGTCACAAATATGGTGTTAGAATTCTGGTCTTGATGTTTTTAGTAAATTTAGTTTCAACAATGGTATATTTTTGAGTTGATATGGTAACTCTGAGCGGAAGCACAAAAAGCAGATAATCTAAGCTTTAGTTCGCAGAAATTCGGAGATGTTCAAGCTAACAAAATAGATCCTTGTGGCATAAAAATGGCCAAAGTAGTGTAAGATAAGTCTCAACTCCAAGCCTATGCTCGCCCCCCCCCCATCAATTAGTAAAAGATTCGCAAACTCATTTAACTTAGAGCTAAGTGCGACAAAAACAGTGATCATAAAATGCATTTACAGACTTTATTATCTGCGATAAAAATGTCCTGTAAGAGAAACGTAATGGAGACAACTAAATAAAATACCTGAAAACTCTCAAAAAGTCGTATTTTGGTTAAATATAACTATTTGTTTAACTTATTTGGAAAAGGCTTTTTTACTCGTTTTTACCTTTTCATTTACCTGAAAGTATTCAAACAGATAAAAATAGGTCTCATTATGGACAGATTGAGTGAGCTTCGAAAATCAGGCTCTCTATAAAGACGTTCTGAATAAGGGCAGCGTCTTGTCGGTCCCTTGAGTGTCCTTATCGGGAGCGTCGACTGTAGTAGCAAAGCTAACAAAAAGACAATGCTCTTAAAAGACAATGCTTTGCCCCTTAAAGGGCATGCCCACGCTAATAAGAGGTGGTGCCCGGGAATTCAAATTTTTTTTCTTGGTCATTGAACTCGTGTACGGATTTTTCATTTTGTTTCTAACAAAACCACACCCAAAATTAAATTCTAGCCCTTGTTTTGTTAGAAACCAAGTTGAAAAATCCGTACACAAGTTCAATGACCAAAAAAAAATTTGAATTCCCGGCACCACCTCTTATTAGCGTGGGCATGCCCCTTTAACAATGTTATTAACTACAGAGACAGTAGTTGACCGTCCAGAGGTTGAATTTTTCGTCGTAGAATTCTCTGCGTTTTTCTTAATTTTGCTATATTATTGAATGGCGAAAGTATTAAATGTATTAGAAATAATTCACAAAAATGTAAACATACCATCTGCAGTAGACCACAACCAAAACAGGCAACAAACACCACACAGAACAATACACCGAAGAGCAAGACGCATCGACAACGCTTTTCTAAAAGCAGGGTCAAAAGAACTTCAAAATTCTAACTTTTTATGTGTTCTATTTTCTTGAAACCCAAACCACCAAAAAAATAAAAAAACAGAAAATGATCAAATTTCCAAAAAGAATTATTATATGACAAAGTTATATGACAAAACACATTATATGCCTATGAACAGAAACAAAAGCAGAGTAGGTCAGCCTATGTTAGCGCGGACTCAAATAAAATGTGATTTTTTTAAATTTTTTAAAATCCGCAAAAATGTCAAAACGGTAAATTTACCGGTAAATCACCGACAAATTTAAAAAAAAAGATTTTTACGGTGAAAATTTTACCGGTGAATTTCACGACCCTATTTAAAAATTCACATATAATTATAACATCAGATTTCAACATATTTTTTTGAATCAGTAGAACTCTAATTTACTAATAACATTACTCTCTAAAGCCAGACCCAATAAGTGATGCAAATACAGTAGACTTTCAAGTTGACATACACCTCCTTGTCCGACCAGAGTTGTATGCTCCATCAGGGTTACCGCATTTCTTTCTATGATGCAGCGGACGCTAAATTTTTGGATGACCACTGGGGCCGCTAAACTAGAGGTGGCTGCTTGAATAGAGGGGCCCACTGAATTTTCTGGATGTCTTCTGGGATTCTTTAAAAAAAATGAGCAGTAGAGAAAACTTTATCGTCCCTAGCAAAGTGGTTGACCCGCAAGTGGTCGAATTTTCGTAAAGTCAACGTTTTGTTAATATTAAAAATATATCATTTGTACATCTACCCTCAAATTTCCGAGTTGTGCATGATAACAATAACAGTTTTTAAAAAAGTTTGAAAACCATGTGTTTTGACAAAATTGAGAGTTGTTAAGATTCAACTTCTAATTTCACCCTCAACAATCATCAATTTTGTCAAAACACATGTTCTAAAAGTTTTCTAAAATTTATGAAAAAAAATTTGGGGTTTAAATAACCATAAAAAGATGACTCTTCAAAATGGATGCTTTTTCGGAGTCAACCACTATGCTGGGCACTTTCGGTATATTGTACCAGCAAAACAATCATTAAATAACGTAAAATTCAGGGCTTTTCAGACGATATCTTTCATAAAACCGTTTCCGGCGCTTTTACAATATTTACAGCGCTGCTATAATAGAGGGCCGCTAATCTTTTTGGATGGCACATATTAAGGCACATATTAAATTTATGCTTTTGTTACATCGGTACTCGACTAAACCCTCATCAACCTAGTAAAGTCAACTCTCGATTTAAAGGTGCATGCTCGCCGCCGATGGAATATTTCAAAAGGCGGGTACCAGGTCGATTCAAAAAGAATTATCTTCAAAAACATTTTTGTTGAGTATTTGATGGGGAATAACTAATCAAAAACATTGCAGTGTTCAATAGCATCGGTGGCCTAGTGGTGAAGCGGCGGCGGACTGTGAAGGTTGGTCGTCGGTTCGATTCCTACTGGTGTTATAACTTTTCCTCGAATTTTCCGAAATTTCGTCAAATTAATTCTCGTTTGAATTTAAATATCATAAGGATTCCGGTTTTGCCAATCGTTTTGTTTAATAACTAAATAATTTTGCTACTCAAAAAGCAAAACCTCGATTTAAGGACAGGTGGATCAGTTCTAGTATACACCCTTCACTCAAGTCTAGTATACACCCTTCAGTCAAATTAGCTTGGGGGACCAAGGCAATTTTTTTTTAAATTTTTATTTTAAAAAAATTTGCCTTGGTCCCCCAAGCTAATTTGACTGAAGGGTGTATACTAGACTTGAGTGAAGGGTGTATACTAGACTTTAGCCGGACAGGCTTTTTCAAAAATTTCTGTCCTTGAATCGACGTTTTGCTTTTTGAGTAGTAAAATTATTTAGTTGTTAAAAAACGATCGGCAAAATCGGAATCCTTGCGTTATTTGCTACCAGACTGTCAAAACATAATGGTAAAAAATTTCAAAAATCGGGCTAAAAAATGTCGGATCATAGGTGGGAACGAACTTTTTGGGGTGGCTTTAAATCGAGAGTCGACTGTATTCCCGTTAACTCAACAGCCTAACAATAATAAAATTGCCATAATGAGATAAGTGCAAAGGATATATAGTATTCTTTTGAGTTTAAAGTGGTCATAAGTGAGTATCTCATATCTCATTTTTTAGAAGAGTGTCTGCTCTTTCTCTCAAGCGCTTATAAGCTTTGATATGCTTGATAGACGTTTTTTGCAACAAAAAGACTGAAAAATTAAGTACATTTCGAAAGCTGAGTTTTTGTAAAAATAAGCTTTTGATCAGAGATCTAGAGTTTAGGTTTGAGCGAAGACCGAAAATACACCAATTAGAATATTTGAAAAAAAAAATGGCAGCAGCGCTTTAAGTGGTCGGCACTTGCCAAGAAACTTTGTCCACTTGAACATAACCACAAAAAATTTTAAAATTTTGATAGACAGGATCACAGTTTTTCCAAAAATTTTAATTGGCGGTTGTAGTTTGAAATAACTGAATAGACTACAGTGCTGGACGAAAAAAAATGTTCCTTAGCCAATTTAACATGCGTTCACAAAAGATGGTCCTTCAAAAGAAAAAACGGTTGCAGTGACGATGAGTAGCGGCTGAAGAGCCAAAGATGCTCGTTTTTAAGAAGCTTAAAATTAATATATAAAAAATAAATCTCCTTATATTTTAGAAAATACTTGTTAGAATATCTCGCTCGAAAAAATCGGCGCCGACCCGGGCACCGGGCCTTTCAAGAATCGGCGCCGCCGCCGGCGTTACTTTAAAATCGGCGCCGGCGCCCCTTGAAAATTCGCGCTGGCGCCGGCGCCCCAAAAACGCCCCTGCTCCGCTATGAAAGGGGCGCCGGGCGCCATTGCCGGCGCCGGAAAGTGGTGAAATTTTCTCTTCTCTCGGCGCCAGGCGCCGACGCCCGTCCAGGTATGTGTATGGCTATTTACAATCACGGAAAATTACTTTTATTTAAATCCTGTCCCACTAAAACTGCTACATTTCTATATGCATTTTTAGAATTTTTGAATTTTGCGACTGCTATTCATCCTAATTAGCATGGCTTGTTGCGTAATATAGAGTTTCGACTGCAGAAAATTTTGTTTATTTCCATGTTATACAGTCAACTCTCGATTTAACGAACCCCGATTTAACGAAACTCTTGATTTAACGAACCTTTTTTTGGTGCCTATTTGGCCAGCGATTAATTAAAATGACTAAAATAAGCTCTCTATTTAACGAAACTCTCGATTCAACGAAAATTTTTGCGGTCCCCAGGGTTCATTAAATCGAGAGTTGACTGTATGTGGCTATTCATTTGCTTAGATTTTTGACTATTGCATAAGCCAGACAGGCAAATCAGAGGCAGGAAGATATAATATCTAATCAACAGACAGCTGTTGAGTGGGTGAGTGTGTGCAGCTAAGTACATCCACTACTAGTAGCAGAACTCATTGCTATTGCTCCACTTTATTCTCTATCAAAACTAAAAATGGAGTCCAGAACTTCCAATTTGACCTCTCAAATTGACCGCTTTGGAGACATTAAGCTGCGGTAAGACCAATTTTAAGGAACTTGCCCGTGTGTGATGAAAGCGAGGGAGCAGGAAGATTTTTCGAATTTCTCTATTTTTATAAATTTAATAAAATTTGCTTCTAGAATCTGGATTAATAAAATTATTCTCTTCCCATTGGTCATTCTTAACTGGTGTACTAAATGTTCCGGGGGATTTTCAAAGCCTTATCTTTTATCAATGTTGGCATGCTATTTCTTTTCTTTTATAGCATTTTGTAGCCCCGCATCTCCTCTTTCAACTGCTATGTGGAAATTAGCTTCATTATTTTGGATAAGTCACCATTCAGCTACAAACACTTGTGAGAATAGTGGGACAAATCTCAAAAATTGGCCGCCCTTCTTCCGTCTCCGTCCTGTCCTTTTATTTTTCCCGGCCGTCGCTGTCCCGTCCAAATCGGGCCGTCCCAGGACGGGACGGGCCCGGCAGGACGGCGATCCCACTATGTTCGTGAGGTCATTTTAGGAAGTTAACAAGCGTATCAAATTTTATATCGAATTTACGGAAACATCTTATCATCATGTTGTAGCGCAGCTCAAGAGCTACAAAATTAATGTTACTGAATGATTTTTGAAAATCTGAGTGTTAAGATATGGTCTTTTGGAAAAATAAACTGCTTTAAAAAATGGCTAGAATCCGTAAAAATTTGAAAAACTTGGATTTTGGCCATTTTTTAAAGCAATATATTTTTCCAAAAGCCATATCTTAACGCTCTAATTTTAAAATCATTCGGTAACATTGATTTTGTAGCTCTTGAGCTGCACTTCATCATGATGATAATATGTTTTCGTGATGCTAAAAATTCAATTAAACATTTGATCACTGTAAGTGATATTACATAGATCTTACATAGTGCCAAAAAAGATACAGAGAAGTTACAGAGAAGATGTATCTTCTCTGTATCTCTATCTTCTCTGTATTTTTTCATGGTGCTCGCCATGTTCTTGCGCGTCGAATAAAATCAATCTTGCTTCTCAAGTATTCTTACCACTTGTATACAGAGAATCTGTATCTTCTCTGTATCTTTTTGCCACAACAAAAAAATATACAGAGGAAATACAGAAAAGATGTATTTTTTCTGTATCTCTATCTTTTCTATATCTTTTCTGTTTATCTTCTGCATTACCGCGAAAATAAAAACAAAAAAAAATTACAGGGAACTTAGAGATGGAGAGAAGTTACATCTTTTCTGTATCTTCTCTGTATCTTTTTTCGAGAAAGATACAAAAAAATAAAGATACAGAGAAGTTAAATCTTTCATGTCAAAAAAAAAGAATTTATTGTACCTGGTAGGGGCTGATTCGCCATCGGCTATACTGGGAAGGAATGCCTTGAAAAAATCGGAACGCGGGTGTGGGCTGATGCGCCATCGGTGCAGCGTGCCTTTTAGTGTGACCACAAGAGGAGCAAGCAAAAATGCGCCGCTCGAGAAAAAATAGAATCAAAATAACTATTCCAGAAATAGTTTTGCAATTTTTTTCAATATGAGTTTGTTTTTAGTTACGGCAGAGCTGCCCCATATACTTACCACACCCATGCTGCACCTCTACCTAGAAATTTGGTAAAATTAAACAAAAATTGTGTTCTGTAACTACTTTAGAGCTATTTTAATTGCAGGTGAAATGCCCGAAGTGTTTAGTGTTGAGTGACAGTCGTCTGCATGCTAGATGCCCAGCTGATCCACAATATGTCTGGGTGCAAGAAAACTGGTGATCGAAAAAAAATTTCACCTGTCTATTATTAATTGCTCAAAAATATATTTTTGGATGAATGAGAGAAAAAACATCGAACAGATTATTGGATTTTGCAAACCACGATAAAATTTTACTTTTTTCAAATGTACAAGGATATGGTCTACTACCTTGACGCGTCAAACACCGACTCGCTAAATTTCCCGATTCAGCAGTGAAAAAATTTCAAAATCAGCATAAAAACTCGGACCCTACTAGCGCATACCCCCTCCAACGGTTTTCACTTTTCAACTTAAGTAAAAAGTACCCAAATATTTGTCTCAGAGCCACAAAAAGTGGCTAACACAGTTTTTAGTTACAACTTCCGTACGCTGACCTACCCCCTAGCGGAATAGTTTGAAGGGTAGTTACAGCGATTTTGAAAAGATCCGATCCTTGGGGGGAGGGATTCTATGCTAGTAGCACCGAATTTTTTTTGTTCTTCATATTTTTCTATCTCATTTGTGATTTAATTAAAACAGCACTCTTTTATTTATTGAAAGCTTACAATTTCTAAGCTACAAAACATTAAAGCAAAAATTATTATTTTGATATTTGAAACATTTCAGTGAAAAAAACGCTGTATGTGGCTCCAAAATTTCATTTGATTAGTCTTCGAAAAAGGCCTTGTGTTATTATTATATTATAAAATTACATTTTTTTTATTGTAGAAGCACCTAAATTAAGCTTCCAAATCGTTTCAAACACATGTTAGATTAGATTTTAAATTTAAATTTTTTCGAGGCTCAGTTTACGGTATCTCATGAGAATGCCTAATTCAAACGTATGGAAACAGTCGTTAAAGAAAGTCTGATGGGTTGCTAAAAGTAGAAAATTAACTATCCCGGTGAAGCTTACGAAATAATTTTTTCACTATTCAAAAAATATTTTATGAATCACTTAAACTTGCGAAGCTACGAATCTCGAGCAACTGAATCACTTTCGAAGTGAAAATTTAGATTTGTTTTGAGTAGTTCTTTAGTAAATTTCGTCCGTATGTCTGTGTTATAAGTTTGTCTTTTTGCTAGCTGTCTAGCCTCTCTTTGAAGATGTTGTTTACGAGCACACTCTATTTCAAATAGCCTAAAGGTTGTTTTGTTGCTGTGGATGAAGTAAAGCGTGGGTTGAACGAAGGACCAAAAGGTTAGAGCAGTACTTGAACTGATCCCTTTCACTGGTGGTCTTCCAGCACATATTTTCAATATTTCATTTCAATCCATAGATATTTTTATGTTCTGTAAGGGTTTATCAAATCAGTTTTCATTAAAAGTATAATTTAGAAAAGCCAGAATGGCTGACTATCGCTTGTCTAGGACTCGCTCAGCAGCCATTGTGCGTTCTAACTCTGCCGACTCCCGTCCAACACTTTTGTATAATTTTATGAAACCCTATAAAAAATAGCAAACAAAAGTTTATAATTTCGATAAATAGGTCTTTCTAGTCCTTCACAATCGAAAAACTGCTTCTTGACAGTGCTGTAAATGCGGCGGTGCGGCACCGGGCACGGCTCATTGCCATAATTGCGAGATCGGTGCCGAACCGGCAATTGATATTTATCATATCCGGCAAGAGTATATGAAATATAATTCGCCTAAAAAGAGCAATATAACGTTGGAACATAGTTTATATTTGCAGATTAGCTTAAAATAATCAAAATTAAATTGATGGTTTCTTTAACATACACAACAAATGTCCGGTGTGTCACCGGTACCAGCACCACCGGTTCCCGTGCGTACCCAAGCTGAAAATTTTTGGTCGACGCCCGGTGCCGAAATTCCGAAAATCACAGCACTGCTTCTTGTATGTCTCTCAAGAAAGGTTATAATTTCTCACGAATAATGTGCAACCTATCAAAAAGAGGCTTTTAAAGTTACATGAATGTAAAAGCTGAGAGAGGAGAAGCATTGTCCAGCTGAATGGTTCCTGGTGGTTCCTGCTCTTTTGTTATAAATTCTATTTTAAATTTTCTGTTATTGGTTCACAGTATTTTCACTGTGTTCACGTTCAAAGATTATTGATATACTTGGCAATTATGTTTAATAATTAAATCCCTGGGTACAAAAGTTTGCCACATAGGACAATGATCTCCGTATAAGGTACGAGACACTTGATAAATTTTGACTCAGGAAGTAGAAATGGAGCCTGTGAATAGGCATCCGTTTGTTATGAGTTTATTTTAATGGAAATGAGACACCTTATATCGTAAATCTGGTATTTCTTCAGAAAGACTGACGCCTTTATGAAAATGTATAGATGTAAAGGGACCAGCGTTGTGTATTTCAAAATTTTATTGGGCTTGTATAGGCTACTCTCGATAAACCAGCATTCCGATCAGCCGGCACTCCCACTAAACCGGCATCTTGAACTAAAATTGGTTGGTCAGCAAGGAAAGTCAACAAAGTTTACTTCCGATAAACCGGCACCCTAAGCTCGGTCCCGCCCAATTAAGTTACTCTAAAATTGAATTATTCCCTTTATTCAAATTTTAATGTATTTTTTTGTTGAAAACATAATTATTCGGCTGCCCGAACTTTTATGCGCACTGTTTTAATTGTGTCGTAAAGTGACTTTTATTTTTCTGTCAGTTTTAAATCAAGTCTTAAAAAACTAAGAAAACTATAAAAAAATTATATCCGTTTACACTATATCCGGCTTTAGACGGAAACGCTTTAAAGGGGCATGCTCGCTCAATATTTTAAAAGGCGGGTACCAGCAAAATTCAAAGGAGAATTAATTGACGAAATTTTGGAAAAGTCGAAAAAAATTGTACAGCCAGTGGGAATCGAACCGACGACTAATTTTTGCAGATATGATCCGATATTTGCTTCTTTGGATCAAAGAAAAAAATTGTTACGAAGATCCGAACTCGAAGTACGTGAACAAGCCATAATAGAACGGCAAGTCCTCCTTTTTTGACTAGGATTCCAGAGTTAACGCCATTTTTAGTTCTTTAGCTCATCGCCTAAAAGCTAGGAGCTCGAAGGTGGCTAAATATCATTTTTCAGTTTCGTTTCCATCAGCTTTTGCTAAAAAATTGTTTGACTTAAAAAGGAGGGATCCTGGCTGTGATCTGGAGGATTTTTTAATTAAATTTTTTTTTCTCAAAATTTTTTCTTCATATTCTTTGCAGAGCACGCCCAAGTTCCTGACAAATCTGGCACCTCGGCACTGAAGATGCACAGAGGGTCATTTAAAGTCCTCAAAACACCTCAATACCCCCATCATGGTTTTTCATAGCTGACCCTTGGGCCATGGGTCATTCCTAAAATTTTTATTCAGTTTTAGAGGTGGGAGCCAAATTCACATGGGATTTGCCGTATTTCCTCTAATTGCCGCCCCCCCCCTAACTTCAAGTGGTCTGAAAATCCTGTTTCGTTTACTGTTCGAGCTGTCTAAAAAGTGCCTGAAAGGGATTTCAAAAATCTAACAGGCACTTTTTACACAGCTCAAACAGTAAATAAAAACACGAGTTTTGAACCACTTGAAGTTTTGAAAAAATTGCATGCTTCTAATTGCCGCCCCGGGGGGGGCAATTAGAGGAAATACGGTAAGTACGCTCTACACGAATACGCTCATCAAAAATTATCGCAAAAATCACAGGTCACAGTTAGACAACATCATAAATAGGATCTGGCAGAAATTTTTTTTATTTATAGACTAAAATTTATTGATAGGTTCCCTCGGTCAAAATTAAATTTTTGGCGCTTGTGGCGAATACGCACCCCCTCCCCAAGAATCAGACCTTTTCAAAATAGCTGTAACTACCCTTTGGAACAGCTAGTCTAGGATTAGCCCTTAGGCTCGCAGGGTAGGCTAATCAGAAGTTGTGAGTAATGAATGTTTCGCACACTTTTACTGGGTCTGGAACATGTATATTTAAACTCTTTACTCAAGTTTTAAAGGTCATTGCCATCTCCGACAACGGTTGTTTCGGGTTAAAATTTTCTGCTTTATATTCTTGTTTTATTTTTATTCTTATTTTATTCTCGATCAACTTTCAGTTAATTTTCAAAAGTTCCGCAAGGAATCTTGGCGTCATAGTAAGCTGAAATCAGTGACTGCATCATTTTTTCCTCAAAATTACGACAGATTTCCCATTTTTTCCTCTCCTTTTTTTTAATCAGAAAATTGTTTTTTTAATCGATAAATTCAAGGTAGAGTCTTTTAAAAAAACAACGAAAAATACTCAAATTAGGGCCACTTCTTAATGGCCACCTCTTAGTTTTTGATTGTAAAATTTTGTTTCCAGCTAACTAGAACCTACTCTGTGCCTGATGTCACTGCCTACATCCGCGCTTCTGACAATACAATATGTTTTGGAGAGAAATAGAAATTATTAAAAGCAGTAAAAGGAAGTAAAAGGAAAAGGCAGAAAAAGGAAAACCTTCTCTCATTCTTAAAATTTGTTTTTAATAAGACTTTTAACGACAAAAGAAAATTAGCAAAACGGCGAAAAAAAAGTCTTTTTACGGCTTCAAAAAGGTTTGGATGTTAGCAAGTAAAATAGTAAGTAAGTAGTAAGTAAGTAAAGTAAGTAAGTAAAAACCTAAAATTAATATTTTCTGCACTGATTACAAATAAATGAAAGAATTTCAAGTTTATTTTTTATGTCTCCTTCACGTACTTAGAGTTCAAGTTTAGACCAAAGGTGTTCACGTAGCTAAAGATCCGAACTCGAACGTGTTTACGTACTTCGAGTTTTAGCTCGAGATCAGACTTGAAAGTATTCCTATATACGACTTAGATCACTCAGAATCTAACCCCAGAGTAGGCTTAAAACGGGATCGGGATAATTATCCCGTTTTTCAGCATCTGACTCTCAGTTGATCACGAAAAGAAGCGATTTCGGAAAAAGGTAAATAGCAGACAATAATTATTACCCACCACTTTCTTACAAAATGCAATAAAAATAGGGCTGACTGATCAAAAGTGGCGAAAAAATTTGAGCCAAAAACCACATGGGGGACCAAGGCAGTTTTTTTGAATTTTAAATTAATTTCAAGCAAAATTCAAAAAAACTCCATTGGCCCCCCTGTTGTTTTTGGCTACATTTTTTTGCCAATTTTAATCAGCACACCCTATTTTTATTACATTTTTGTAAGAAAGTTGGGGTAAAAATTATTGCTTGCTATTCAAGTTTTTCCGAAATCACCTCTTTTTGCGGTCAACTGCATAGTTGTGCATCTCCGAAAAACCACCACCGCCGCCGCCGCCACCGCCGGCGGCGTCGCCAACAACACCGCCGACGCCGGCGCCGGCGGCACTTTTTATTTCGCCGCCGTCGCCGGCGCTGCCATCGCCGCCACCGCCGCCGCCAGCTAACGCTTCACTGCCAAAAAAAATTCTGTTTAATTTATGTTTGTCATAGAATAAATTTTTTCAAGAGAACAGTAAAATTCTAAATTATGTCATTTTATCATATTTTCGTAAGATGACCATTCAAAACAAGCATTGTTTTGGCACTTTGTAATTGGTGGTGCCGCCGCCGCCGCCACCGCCGCCGCCACATCGCCGCCACCGCCGCCGCCGCCGCAGCCTATTTACTCCGCCGCACCGCCACCGCCGCCGCCGACCTCATTTTCAGCCGCCGGCGGTGGCGGCGGCGGCGGCGATCCAACTATGGTCAACTGAGAAACAGATGCTGAAAAACGGACAATATCCAGATCCCGTTTCAAGCTTAGCCCAGAGTGGCCAAATACAACTTAAAGAGACTTTCTAGGGGTTTAATAAAAAAAATGGTTCAAGTTATACACATAAACACGATCAAGTTAGACCTCACATTTAAACTCAAAATCGAAGCACGTGATCGAGCTGTTGCTATTGCGCATTTCCTTTCATGGGTAGACAAATTTGAAAACATTATAAATTATTAGTTAATTAACCTATCGGTTTCAAAATAAATTAACCCAAAAAAAATGGGAATGAAATTACTTTATAGGTTTTGAAACTGAAATTTTACTTTTCAAATTTTTTATTTTGAAGGTCATAAAATAATTTATTTCACTTTTTAGCGACTTATACATATTTGTATAATGGTTTTATATAATTTATTAAAAAAAAATCAGAGATTGTGTTAACAACGCCAGTTTCAGGCCACAATATCCTTCCTCCCATATATACAGCACAAGCAGTTGCAGTGGCCTTATCGTTACTATAAAGACTACTCTCTGGTTACCTATTTGCTGTTTTCACTTTCGATATTCATAGTTGGATGATTTAGTATGATGACTACTGGTACGACAAATACTACCACTTCAGGTTGAGTTTTGCAGGCCCATTGATGAGTTGGCTCTCGTCAATATTGATTACATTGCTGTAAATATTAACGACTACAATCACAAAAAGCTTATTTTTCAAGCTTACTATTTCGCAACCCCATCACCAAAAGGAAAACATTAAATATTATATATTAGACGATTTGGAACCCATTACATTTCCAAAAACAAGTAATTTATATAGAGCACAAGATTGCTGGCGGGCTGTAGGGGGCTCGTTCCAATTCCAAGTATTCGTGCTGGGTCAGAAAGCTGACTACGCTTCAACTATTTGAAAAACCATAGACTCATTACCCCAATCTTTTGCAGCTATTTGATCATTTGGGCATTCAGTCTGAATTTTTCCAAAATAGAATTTGCAAAATTTGTCCTTACAGATCCACTCACTCAAGCTTATTTCGTGAATAATGTTAAAAATCAGAACTTTAAGATTGTGCTTTGAATTTTTTCATGGTTCGATCTATATACATCGTATAAGTACAACCGCAGAATTTGGTCGGCGAATAAAGTAAAAATTTCAAATTTTCGATTTTCGACATGACTTACTAAACAACCATCATGGAATTTCGTAGTGAAATTGTCTGCAAAAGCAGATTAGAGCAGGGGGATATACACCTCACTTTTCAATGCTTATTCTTACAAGAAAATCCTCTTAACTAACTGAATAAGTTTCTATATCCTGATTTTATTGCAGCCCTTTGTACCATCGGAGCATGTTTCCCAGACGCTACTATTATAGCGACTACATAGCCAACCCCTATTACTGGAGTGCGCCCTACAGTTACTGGACCAGATACAAGGGATACTTGTAATAAAAATTTAAACATGACATTTTCCTAGTTAACTGCTTGGTTTGCAGGTACAACTATGACACCAACTACTCTTTCCGTCAATACAACTCTCCCTACTACCATAGCCATTATGGTAATTTTTCTGTATTTCCAATCACTTTAAATTAAAAAATAAAATAAAAAGCCACAAAATAAACTTTTGTTTGTACAACGGCTTGTCGAACATGTCAAAAGTCGAAATAAGCGCTTTCCGTGTCTGGACCGCAACTTCGAAACCCGTTCTTTAACTTCTGCTTAACTTTTATTATGGTTTGTATTGGGTTGATCCATAAGTTCGCTGGTGAATAAACACAACTCGCAAGGTTTCTGCATGGGTTTCATAAGCTATTCACTCATACAACTCCTTAAAAATTAGCAGATGGACAATCATCTGCTAATCTACAATCAAAATTTGATTTGTAAAAACAGAACAAAATTTTTTGATGTATTTCAAAAATAAATTTCATGTCTTGAATTTTTTTTTTTGAAACGTATCAAAAAATTTTGTTCTGTTTTTACAAAGCAAATTTTGATTGCGGAATTTGTTTGCTAATTTTTAGTGTCTTGTGTTGGGTTGTCGAGCGCTCGAAAAATTTTCGAGTCGAGCGCTCGATTCGATATTCGAAATTCGAAATTTTCGAGTCGAGCGGTCGATTTGACATTCGAAATTCGAAATTTTCGAGCGCTCGATTCGAAATTCGAAAATTTTCGAGCGCTCGATTCGAAATCAAAAATTTTCGGCGGCTTCGCCGCCTTATTAATGGATTTTTTTAGAAATAAATTAATCGAAACCATGGTTAATCGACCACACACGACCGTTTTACCACACCAAACGAATAAGCGGCCGAAAAAACTACCATTCTTTGTTCATAGTTGTGCTTGATCAAACGGCGCAGATCAGAGACTCTGAGATCGCAAAAAGCACCGCTCTGGCTTTTTCCCCTCAGAAGGTCCCAATTTTTTGTTCGCTAAGTTTTCCTTGGGCCTTGCCGATTTCAGATGACCCGAAAGATGAGTTGTTGATCTACTCTTTGGCAGTCTTAGCTCTTCCCCACAAGTGAAAATAGTCTTTCCACCGACTTTCTTAAACGATTTCCAAACTTCGCTTGGCATTTTTCTAAAACAAGAAAAATTCACCATTACATTCTTTTTTGTGTGCTGCAAGTTCCGAACTATAACTCGAAAATAAGCGCTCGAAATTCGAAAGCATAATTCGAATTTTTTTTCGAGCGCTCGAAATTCGAAATTTCCGCTCGAAATTCGAAATTTTCGAACTTTCGAGCGAAAAGTTCGAAATCGAGCGCTCGATTCGACAACCCTAGTCTTGTGTCAATAAAAACTTATGAAACTTATGCAGAAACCATGCGAGTTGTTTATTAGCACCGAGAACTTATTGACCAACCCAATAACTGCTACAGCATTTGACATGTGGAATTTTTTTTGACCAACAGCTTTTTCTAAAATTTGCGCTATTCATTAACAAAATCGACAAAATTAGAATTCTTGCATTTTTTGTACTAGAGTGATCAAAAACAACTAAAAAAGACCAAAAAAAAATTAAAAGTGTCTGACCTTAGGAGGGAACGAACTTTTTAGTGTGTGTTTTTAAGGAAAACAGCAAAAAATGCTAAATGCAAAACCGCGATTCCCTATTAATAAGCCGTGGTGCGTCTCAAAGACCGACTAATAGTTCATTTGTTCAGGATACGGAGGCTACCTGTCCACTCGCTACAGTCCCTACAACAGCCTACTTAGCGGTATTGATATATCTAAAGATAGCTTAGAGTGGGGGTGGGAATGTTTCGGAAAGGCTTTATTAATTTCAGCCTACTGAGCCACAACTGGCTGTCCAGTGGTCAATGGGACAAAAGCTATAAGGATTACTCTCTGCTCTACTACCCTAAATCAACTTCTATTAAAAGTACTGCACCTAGTTCCTTCACTACAACTCCTTTGCAATACACAGCCAATTGGTCATAGCTTATATATAATTAACTTAAATATTCACTCTTTGGTTTTCGCATAATCATATTCGATGAAAACATGTATAATAAAATTACAGTAAAACTTCATTAACTGGCACCCGGAGCCGGCCTCAGTCACGGTTTTATTGTTAGAGGATCATACTTGTTGATGCAAATGAAAATTTGGCAAATTCAAATGCGCGTGGGACACTTCTCTTTTGTCTCGCACTCTACTCTTTGGAGTCATTTCGAGCGACTCAAAAAAGTAAAGTGAGAGACGAAAAAGAAGTGTCCCGCGCGCATTTGAATTTGTCAAATTTCATTTGCATCAACAAGTATGGTCTTTTAAGGTCGAGTGAGTGGCATCACGGTCGAGTGATAATATATTTGAATGCAGCTCCATAGTTTCATTATACAATTAAGCACCCTCCAAAACTAGGCACCTTGAGTCTCGACTAGGGGTGTTCAGCAACCGGCCGAAGGGCCGACCGGGCCGAGCTGGCCCTGATCCACCTTTTGAACACATATGTCGGCCCTGAGAAAAAAAATTATTGAAGCTGAGATTCCAGCAGAGCACAACACTTTGCGGTTTTACAGCACAATGTGCTGTTTTTTTGTTCGAGTGGGCTTTTGTGCAGTAAACATCACAAAGGTCGTACTCTAGATTCCAGGCTACAAAGCCCATATTTAATTTTATAGAAATTGAATAAAAATTTCGGATAATTTTCTAAAAAGCTAAATTTTCAAGTCGTCCGAGTGGTTGGAACGATTGAGTTGAACTTTTATTCAAATTCCATAAATGCTAACATAATATATGCTTTGTAGCCTAAAATCTCAGCTTTCATATTAAATTCTTAGGGCCGACATATGTGTCCAAAAAGTGGGTCAGCGCCGGCCCGTCCATGCCCACCCCAGTCTGGACTAAAAAATCCGACCTCAATCGATTTAACCTTACATCAACATGAAAAGGCCTTGCGTACCAAACTATGCGTTTTACGCACAACTTCTCGCTGAACACAACGGTCAAAACGAAATTCGGATGCTACTGCATGTCGCTAGAATAAATTTGAAGTCGAAAATTGTAGGCGAAAAAAACCTTAAAGGGAGGGTGCATCTTGCGTGGGATTTTTGACCAATGTTGTTTTCTTTTCTTAACAGTATCTTTGGCTCGTCTTTTCAACCTTTTAGCCAACTTTTTACGCTGAATCCGAAACTTATCAGAATTAAAAAAAAACTTTGAAAAATTTCATGAAAAACATAAAAGGTGAGCAGAACATCAATACAGTATTTACCTGATCAACATATTTAACATTATTGTGTTTTGGCTCTGGTTTAATTTTTAGATACTGATCAGAAACATACCACTGAAAATGTAGCTTACTGTCTTAGCTACCATCTTAGTCGTAAGTGGCCTAATAAGTGGCCAAATTTGAGTGGCCAAATGTGAAATGAAGAATTTCGCTTGGACTTTTGCTTCTGAAAGAAACAAACTTCTACTAATGTACAAGCTTGTTTGACATCACAGAACCAGAATCATATAACACAAATTCGTCAAATGAAGCATTAATTTGGATTGGAACATTGAAAAAACTAATATATATATATATATATATATATATATATATATATATATATATATATATATATATATATATATATATATATATATATATATATATATATATATATATATATATATATATATATATATATATATATATATATATATATATATTATATAATATATATATATATATATATATATATATATATATATATATATATATATATATATATAACTAATATATATATTCAAATTCCGTTCCAACAAGGTGCTCCAGAGTTTCATTCAGCCCGGCGATTTCCCCAAAGAGATCGTCCAATTCCTGTGAATAAACGTCTGAAGACAGTAGCAAGAGATATAAGTTTTATACCTGTGATTCGGTACTGCAGAATCGCTTGTATGAGCCCAGGATGTTTTCAGATGAAGGACGGCATTCGAAAGTCAACCAGTTCCTGAAAAAAGAAGCAATATTTCCAGGTGCGCACTCCACTTGTTTATGTAGCTCAAACAGTCATCGTAGAACTTCTAAAATAGTATTAGGTATAGTATTAGGTCGACTTCTTCATCTCTTTCCATCTCAGCTATCAACCGCA
Source organism: Ditylenchus dipsaci (assembly GCA_004194705.1). Lineage (NCBI taxonomy): Eukaryota > Metazoa > Nematoda > Chromadorea > Rhabditida > Anguinidae > Ditylenchus > Ditylenchus dipsaci. The sequence continues at coordinate 312,708 of SADC01000002.1, read as the reverse complement.
TTGTTTGATCACCATAGTATTTATCATCTCAAGAAAAAGTAAGGCGCTGCTTCAGTGACTTCAAAAATGCTGATGAGTTTGGGAAACGGCCAATTTCGTGTTTGAATGCTGACAATTAGAGCAATAAAGTACTTCTTCACTAAGATTACCTGGCTTGTAGCATTAAAACAATTTAAATGATCTAGAGTGAAAGATCCAAAGAAAAACAAAGCCTTGAACTCATTTGCATTTGCCACATTTCCGTTAAAAATTCTTCGCATAAACACTGGAAAGTCGCTGATAGATCTGAAGTAGCTTTCAATGACGGGCCACATCCGCAAGATTTCGCCACAAAGTCACCCCGATGATAGCCAGCGTGTTTTGCTTATCTCCGGAGAAACATGAACTTCGATCTATAAAATAACTTTTAATACAGTTGGTTTTGATGTAAAAATTTACAGTAGCGCTTGATAGCTGAGATGGAATGAGATGGAGAAATCGACCTAATACTATAGCTAATACTATTTAGAAGTTCTACGATGACTGTTTGAGCTACATGAACAAGTGGAGTGTGCACCTGGAAAGTATTGCTTCTTTTTTAGGAACTGGTTGACGTTCGAATGCCGTCCTTCATCTGAAAACATCCTGGCTCATACAAGCGATTCTGCAGTACCGAATCACAGGTATATTCACATTATAATTATTAAGTATATTACAGTAGCGCCTAAAATTGCCTTGGTGCCCCCTGTGTTTTTCAATACTCTACTGGCCTTCTTACAAGGGAACCGTTCGAACTGTACGATCGAATTCGCAAATTCTGTTTTTACCATCGTGTTCAGCGTAGCCGATTTATAGTGTAGCCGGAGTTATTTTTCCCAACAGCCACAAAATCAGAAGTTAGGGGTCAAAGAAAACTAAAAAACAAGAAAAATTCACCTTGGTCCCCCTGTTGTTTATCAAATTTTTAGTCAATTTTTTTTATTGATTTTTCATTCTTTTCGTTAAATTTAAAAAAAAACTTTTATCAATACTCAAATTTCATCACAACAATGATAATAACGACAAAGTGTTGAAAACAAAGGAATGATGCACAGTGTGCACAACGAACAAAACATATTTTGCCACAATTGCATTTGGAGTTTGGCGGATAATCTTCAAAGCAATATTGAGGAGGCGTCCGAAACTCTCCTGGCCGCTCCATTTCATAGCCGAAGCAAACTACGCATAGCGAACAAAATCAGCGAACAATGGAGCAGAGAATTGGCGATGAGTAAGACTGATAAGGCGAGCGAGATTCTTTCGAATGGCAATGAAAACTCTGAATGACGCCGACGAATTTTGTCTGACATTATCTTGAAGAATTGCTTCCACTGTCTAAACGAGTCAAGCACATGGGAACAAATTTACCAATGCGATAATTACCTGTTAAAGAATACATCCAACAGTTGAATTCTTCCCGTAGCTCCCGGTGGAATCCATTCAATCCTCAGTTGTTTTGCTGTGACTTGTTCTTCTCCTAGCGGCTCTTTCCATTTTTCCGTTTTCCGGGAAACGTTTCCGTTTCCCTCTTTCCGTTTTGTGTGATTAGTCGAAACCAGTTTTACACCACATGGCTTAGGCTAAGTAGCTTGCATTGAAAATTTCAACTAGCATACACCTGAGAAAGTTGATGTAGTTTCCGATGATCGGCAAACACCACTTCTAACACTTGTGCGCCATCATAAGGTGCCCTCATACTATTGTGCTCTTTGGCTTGATGGGTTTCAAAAAATATGCCTCACACAATGACAGACACTCTTTGAACCGACTAAGTAAACCACCTATTAGTACAGCTTAAATTGATGGGTTTCACAGCTGTTTTTTACAAGGGATCAATCACGAGGGAACAGACAATGTCGCAGTACTTTTTTTATTACGCATTGTGTAGAGCATCCACGACTTCCTGGAAAATCGAGCCCTAGAGGCGATATTCCACAAAAAGTTGTACAGTCGAACTTGGATAAACCACCACTTGCCCAACCCGGTCCCGTTTAATAAATTACCCTCGTTTATTTAATTTTTTTTCTTTACACAGATTTTATTTTCAGTTGTATTAATTTTGTGCTCAAATGATTGCTAGAATCTAGCGAACATTTTAGCTGTTAAAATTTATAAGTTCATACAATAATCATTTAGAAGTAAGCAAAACCAAGTCTCATAAAAACTTTTCACTTTACTCAACCTGCGAAATACGCTGACGCATGACTTGCTTTTGCTTATTTCTAAATAATTTCAAACAAAATTACAGATTTTTAACCACCAAATAGTTGACTAGATTCTAGCGTTATTTTGACTTATAAATGCATACAACTGCAAATAAAAACTATTTAACAAAACAGAAACTAAATAAAAAATTTCCACAAAATCTATGAGGCTTGTATCATCGGTAATTCATAACTTTGATTTAATTATCGTTACACCTTCTGTGGAAATATCGCCTTTAGGGCTCAATTGGCTGGCAAGACATGAATTTTTTACAAGAATATGCAATAAAAATTCCCGTGAAAGGCCCCGTAGGGTCCAAAAATGAAACCATGGTTCAAAAAGATATTCCTAAGTGAAATGATAATTTATTTATCGGTTTTTCGCTCAATGGTAGCAAAACATCTGCGTCGGACCCACTAAAAAAATCAGATGAAAAATTAGAAAATGTCGAATTTGAACCTCTGTTCGGCTAAAATCTCTTGTTTGCTGCCCTTCCAAACACAGATAATCACTTTTTCAGAAGGCATACAGTCTTTTTTAATACATCTTGAAAAAATGAGCGATCCTTAAACGGGGGGGGGTGACACTTGGGGGGGGGGGTTGAGAAATGGGTTTGTCAACCTTATGAAAAACACATTAACGGTCGCAAAAAGATTTAATAAATAAAATTTTTTATATTATATTTTCGACATTATTAAGTGAGACCCACCATAAAATTACATAAATAATTTTATTTGTTAAATCTTTTTGCAACCCGTCAGTGGGTTTTCATTAGGTTGACAAACCCAATTCTCAACCCCCCTTCCAAGTCTCGAAAATTAGAAAAATTTAATATTATTTTAGTATTTTTTACTTGCCATGCATTCCCATTGATTTTCATCTGTGTTTCATTTTAAGGAGTTTCCAAGTTTCTAAGCTATTGTCATCGATTTTACTGAGGAAATCTACAGGGTGGCGCAAAAAGTCGGACACTTGAAAAAAAGTTCGCGTAGTTAGCTCCTTGCCCTATCGATTTTTCAGGAAAATCGATGGCAGTAGTTAAGCTACCTAGCAGCTCCGTGATTGTGCTCTTCATCACAGCCTCCTTTATTGCGGAGGTTTTCGAAGGATTGTCACCCGAAAATCGGAAACTGACCGAGCGAGGGGCTACGTACGCAAATTTTTTCAAAATTTTCCGATTTTTTTTGGCCACCCTGTAACAACATCTAGTCCTAGCTAATTTATTATTTTTCATGTTATTATTTCTTACTTTTCATAAATAGCAAGCTTGTAACACTATACTGTTTTTAAATAAAAAATTTAGAATTGAAAAAATGCGTATACCTCCTATTGAACAACATCGTCCTGCCAAATGTTTCAACAAATTTCAATCAGATTTCCTTCTCACAGTTCTTGTCGGCTATATTCTACGTGGGGGTGGTGACATTAACCGACCATTGAATCACATCACAGACGCCATTCACGGAGTAAGTTTTAACAGAGTATACAGCGAAACGTTGAACGAAACTAGTCTTAATTTTCATTTGCTATAACGACTGAATTTTTGTGTATAGAAAGCTATTTGTCACATGCTGTGCACAATGAACGTAATAAGTCAGAGGTCAAATATTTTTCTATGAAGAATTTCTTGTTTTTCATCGAAAAATCGACTATTTGTTTTGTATCAACAAATTTACTTTTGGGTTTCAAAGGACAGCCCTTTGCACAAACAAGGAGTAATAGCGCCCGCTGATCACACTATGACGTGATAATTACCCTAGGACGACCACGTTAAAATGATCGCCACTGACCACGTTGACCACTTTGTGGTCAACGTGGTCAGATGGGTTACATGCCGAGCAGAATTTTGCTAGACTTTCATAATACTACTTTTAGATAAGTTACACAGAAGTCATATCAAAGATTTATTATAACCCATTTAAAAAACTAATAGTCTAAAATCAACCGCACTCATTGAGTTTGCAACCCAACATCTTTTCAAAATTATATTCATACATAATGATCACAATGTGGTCAATGTGGTCAACGTGGTCAGCAGCCTATGTGACTAGCCGGGTAGTGTCCTCTCAGCCCGCAAAATATCTAATTTGTAGCTGAGATTAAAACCTTCCTAGATTGTGATACCCTTTTCTAAATGTGTTTTATGGACACCAAATCAGGCTTTGCAAATATGACATGACCATTGTGTGATCAAGGTGGTCGTCCTAGGTTTACTAAGGCTCTTAAAAAAAATTTATTTAAAAATTAAACAAAATTTCTCTTGGAATTTTGTTTTATAGCAGATTTATTTTTTCTTGTCCCAAAAAAGTTGTCGAAAGTGTGCGAATAGTAAAAATGCCATTTTGACCTTTTTAGCTGAATAGCTAAGTAGCTGAGGGCGTGATATCTTTGTTTTTACTAATCAATACATTTTAGGAAAACGATTATCGACACAGGGATATTCGAGCGATCGGAGCTGCCTGAGGAAGTGTGCTCACTTTAACTATTGATACGAATCTCCGCAAACACGCGATCTCGAATTTGGTATTCTACAGAGTTTAAATTACTGTAAGGCTTGAAATAATGGAGGAGCAGCGACAAGAACTGATATATTTACACATCTTGAGTTAAATTATACCCCAGAGTGGTTTAAAGTTTGTTTAAATTGCCGGTATATTTGAACAAACTTCTACTCTAACAAATTTTTGTGTTTCTAAATGTTTGACCCATTTGACCATTAAAGTGGCATACCCACACTAATAAGAGGTGGTGCCCTGGAACTCAAATTTTTTTCCTGATCAATAAATTTCTGTACGGATTTTTTAACTTGGTCTCTAACAAAACCACATCTAAAATTAAATTTTAAGCCTTGTTTTGTTAGAAACTTAATTGATAAATCAGTACAGAGTTCAATGACTAGGAAAAAATTTGAATTCTTGCGAACCACCTCTTATTAGCGTGAGTATGCATCAAAATGACAATCCCGCGGCATCATGCGGAGCAATTGGACAGACTATAATAGACCACCACTGAGGGTCACAAATTCATTCTTCACCACGTTAATATAAATAAATTCAAATTTAAAACATAATGGGTTACAAAATCAGACGATGGCGTCTTTATTCTATATTGGGGCAAATGCCGGAACGAGGGTCAACTGCCGACGATTCCAACTGCCGACGCCCAACTGCCGACGAATTACCAAATTCTGATCAAAATTCAACTTTTAATTGAGTTATAGAAAGCACAGAGACCGCAACTATGACCGTCCTTTGTGGGCTCTGCCAGGATGCACCAACTGGACACCAGAAACCAGAAACAGGCCATCAATATGTACCGTCAAGGACTCATCAGTTTCGACTATCTGGTAAAACTTTAAATTTTAGATAAACGGATGGGCTATCAGCCACAGTTTTGCATTTTTCAAAAAAATTATAAAAAAGGACAATACTTTCTGCTTCCACAAAAACATTTTTTTCACTTAATAGTAAAAATTTTAGGGATTACTACTTGATTCGAGCTTTGGACGCTACTTGCATATACCCCCCCCCAATCAACTTTTTTTAAAAGTGTTTAAAACACCCTATATCGACTCGAAATCGCCTCAGGAGTTCAAAAAAGACATTATTTTGTAGTTCTGGTAAATAAAAAATTGAGTTTTGGGCACTTTTGAATTTCGACTTTTTACCTGTTTTATCATGTTTTGGTCACTGGAGCTGGGCAAAAATAGTCTCTAAATGCATTTTTGATCAGAAGTCTTGCTCGGAATTATGTCTAAGGTAAGTGAGTGCGCGCATCTCTAACCAACCAAGCCCCTGCGCCACCTTCGGGGGCGCAGGGCTTGGTTGCTTGGGGTTGAGATGCGCACACCCACATACCTTAGACACAAATCACTAGAAAGTGACTCTGGATGCATGAAAACACATGTATACCAGAGTTTATTTACGCGGTAGGGCCCAGTATTCAGAACTATGTTCAACATCTCTCTTTTTTGCACAAAATCAACCTTTTTTTGGTCTTCCTCCCCCCCCCAATACAGCCCTAAATCTCTTTGAAAATTGTCAACAAGGGTACTTGTAGGTAGCCTAGAGACTCAATGTTAGCGACAAAAATAGGGTGTGCATCCAGTGTCATTTAACCTAGAAATAAGGCGATGCGTATGTAAAGGTTCTCCTTTTAAAAGTATCCACATGCCATTTTATTATCTTGGTACAAAATCTTATTCTCTACCAAAATATTTGTTGTTGGTTCATTTTATGACCTAAAACTTTTCTTTTAATCAGAATTTGGTAATTCGTCGGCAGTTGGCGTCGGCAGTTGGAATCATCGGCAGTTGGGCGTCGGCAGTTGGGATCGTCGGCAGTTGGGTGTCGGCAGTTAGAATCGTCGCCAGTTGTCCTTTTACCAAATGCCGGCGCACAATGCGTACAATTTTTTTCAATGTTCCAATCCAAATTAATGCTTCATTTGACGAATTTGTGTTATATGATTCTAGTTCTGTGATGTCAAACAAGCTTGTACATTAGTAGAAGTTGTGAAGAAAGAGAACATGTATATAATTTAATTGCAAAATTCCTTCAGAGAATGAACTCAAAGTTAAAGCGCTGAAAAAACGCTGCACTCATTTATTCGAGTGTCACATTTTCTGTGGCGCTTTAATTTTGGAATTCTGAAATTTGTGATCCTAATACAATTTTTAATTCTGCATTAGTTTGTTTGACATTACAGTTCGACATTACAACTGAATTGTGTAACACCAATTTATCAAATATTGCATTAAAAAAAAATGTGGAAAAAACGCGACAGCCAAACGTGATCATTGTACGCGTGACTTGAGGTTGTCTTCTACTTTGCAAGGTATTCGAAAAAATCTAAAGGCCTCTAAGTTTGTAACCTATCATATGAATCAGGTAATGATTTTTCCCACTAAACTTCTGATCTTCCTCACTAAATTTTCACAAAAGCAGATTTTTAGGCTGTACCTCATTTCGTAACGCGCCATTTCGTAACAGGTTCATTTGGTAACAAGTTCATTTGGTAACAGGTTCATTTCGTAATGAGCTAATTTCGTAACAAATGGTTTTGTAACGCGAGATTTAGTAACAAATTTTTTCGTAATGCGAGATTTCGTAACAAACATTTTCGTAACAGTGATACTAAGACTTTACCTAATTTGATTTAATCTAATTCACAACTTTTTTCAAACAACAGGGGGGACCAAGCCAGTTTTTTTAGTTTTTTTTCGAAATTTTTCAGATTGTGTCCGAACCATCCCAAATTACTTAAGCCATCCGTAATTTACCCCAAAACATCCCAAATTGCTGAAACCACCCAAATCATCCCAAAGCATCTAAAAGCACCTTACGCTCTCCGAACCTCGTTAAGCACCTAGTGACCAGTACCCGAGACTGATTGCATCCAGAGGGGTTCGAACCAGCAACCTTGGTGGTGAGTATATGGACCTCTACACCACTCAAACACTCCAAATTATAATAAAATCAAAAGTATGCGCCCAGGTGGATTCGAACCAGCAAGCTCTACATCACCACTTATAATCGCTCAGAACTTCATCCGAGAGACATCCAGAGGGACGAACCAAACCAAGTGGTCGTCCACTTGGATCAAAAATTTTTTTCACGTTTTCGGGTTCCAAAACAATTTTTCTGCACTGATTCGAGTATGCTGAAGATGGTTTGACAGTGGTAAAATCACGTTTTACCAAGAAATTTTTAAGTTATTGCTAATTTTTGATTTATCAAAGTCAATCGTTAGCAATCGTCAATCGTTTAATAACTCAAAAATTCTCGGTAAAACGTGATTTTACCACTGTCAAACCATCTTCAGGATGCTCGAATTAGTGCAGAAAATTTGTTTTGGAACCCGAAAACGTGAAAAAAGAATTTTTGATTTAAGTGGACGACCACTTGGTTTGGTCACACTGCATGATGGGGTTGTTAGTAATTCTAAGGGTTGATTTAGGTTGCTGGTTCGAATCCACCTGGGCGCATTCCTTATTTTAATATAATTTCAGATATAAAAGATAGCATTTGATTTTTCAGGTCATTTGGGTGAATGTAGCCCTACTCTGGAGTTACCTGGATATCAACCTGTCCAGGTGGTAGCCGCCCCAGGTTTGGGGTTGGGTAGGTGAAATCGCACTTTTGGTCTTAACAAGCCCAATTCCTCCCAAATTTTTTAGTTTGGGAAAATGGATTTTTTTATTTAAATTACCTTTTTTATTTTCAGGCCATCCAGGTGGATATCCACCTGACCAGGTGGTACCTTGAAGCTGGAGTGCGTAAAATCGCAATTTTGGACTTTATAACCCAATTCCTCACTCAATTTAAGTTGGAAAAAATGGTTTATTTTTCATTTTAAAGAAATTTTTATTTTTCATCTTTGGGTTAGGTTTGGGACTATTAAGGCAGTTTGAGGGTATTTAGGTTGGTTTGCGATGGTTTTGGGTGTTTGGACACAAAATAAAAAATTCCAAAAAACCTAAAAAAACTGCCTTGGTCCCCCTGTTGTTTGAAAAAAGTTGTAAATTAGACCAAATTGAATTAGGTAGTAGCCTTGAAATCACATGTAAATTCAATTTGAGCCGTTCAAAATATTTCAAATTTCCCAAGCTTTTAGTAAAATTATAAATTTTTCGACACGGGCTTTTTTGACTCTTTGAATTTTTTACCCACGATTCTGAATATAGATGAATGACACACGATTAGAAAGCCCAGACAAAGGACTTTTCAACGAGCATGATAGAGAATGCTGAGTAAAAAAATTCACTGCTCCCGAGACTAAAGAAAAAACATACATTTTCAAAGGGTAGCTGTGATAATTGGGCTATTTGACGGCATTGCACACAAGTTTTCAAGCCTGATTTTGCGTTGTGACAAGGATGAACGTGTGAAAATGTGCAGTTTTATTGCTGCCAATCGAAAAAATAACGTTTTTGTTGTTAATGCTCTTAACTATCTTCGGCTGAAACGCGAACAGTTTTTTACCTTTTCAGCTCAAAATGCTTGGTTAGCATCAAATGGAAATGAAGGACAAAAAGTATCAAAAAATTTGGACTGGCAGAGCATTGGCACTGGCGCTCTGATAGGAGCATACTATCGATTCATTCATGGCACTCGAAATTCCGTTATCACAATCTTTTAAAGATGACTCATGTTCCTCATACCTGTATCTGTTGGTTTCTATAAAGAAAAGTTCCTGATCAAATCATATTCTGCTGCCGGGAAAATGCGGCATCGACTCAAGGACTCCGTTTAGGATGCCGTCAGAGTCGGTTTGAATATATAATCAACTTTGATGAAATTTCTTGACGGGTTTCAGGAAAGTAGTCACAAGAAAGTAAGAAGAAAGTAAGAAGCTAAACTATGTACCACTTATAATGAAGTTAGTTGGTGGGTTTCCAATCTGTCTTTTTAGCGAAACTTCAATCTGTATACACTGGAACTATATACGAACCGAGTAGCGCCGATTTTTTTCTATTTTTTAATAATGGCTACCATAAGGAGCCTATATCTCAGCCAAGTGGGTAGGCAGAGGGGTGGGCAGGTGGCTATAGCCTCCGTCAGATTTTTTGAAAAACTTTGCTAATTAAAATCACCATAAAATTCGGAAACAGTATGGGGCTTTAGCAACACTTCCCTTCCCCCTTCCCCGTCAGAATATTATGGCAACGCCTCTAATCTCAGCTCAGTGAAATAATTTTACAAATGTAGTTCTCGCGTTTTCTTAATTGGGCTCAAAGGGCTTCTGATTTCATTTTCAGATTTTAGTTGAGCACCCAAAATTCATAAAATTCTTAAAATTGACTTTAAACTTTTCCGATTTCGAGGGTCAAAAAAGGCCCTTATTGTAGAAGATGTACGGTATGTGGGGTTCTTGATCGGGATAATTATTCAGTTTTCGCTGCATCTGACTCTCAGTTGACCATAAAAGAGCCGATTTCGGAAAAACGCAAAGAGCAAAGAATGCTTTTTACCCATCGCTTTCTCACCAATTCAGCGATCAAAAATGACATTTTTATAAAAAAAACAACAGGGGACCAATGGATTTTTTTATTTGAAGCAAAAATTCAAAAAAAACTTTGGTCTCCCCTGTTTTTGTCAAAAAATGTCGCTTGCCACTTTTGGTAGGTAACCCCTATTTTTTATTCCATTTTTGTAAGAAAGTGGTAAATCAAAACGATTGTTTGGAATTTGGATGCGAGAATGTTGTCAGTAAGGAACAGTGTTCATAACAGCGTTGAACAGCGTTGACTGTAGTGACTTAACTGTTTTTAGTGTAAACCAGTGTTAGAAATCTTAGAATTGAGGCATCGGCACCAGCTTTCGGTACCGACCTTAAACATTTTCGGCACCGACCCTAAAAATTTTGGCACCGGCGGAACTTACAACACTCGTGTTAACTAATTCAATCAGCCGACACGCTTTAAATTTTTCTAAATTTAAAAACAAGTTGAGTGGAGTCACTAGACTCGAGTGCTCGGCTCGAATTTTTCAAAAGGCTTTTCGAAAAAACCAAGAAATTCGCAAAAAATGACATGGCGAATTAATGTGAAAAACCATAGTAGTTTCATATTTTTAAACCGAGGGCTGAAAAAAAATTCAATATAACAAATAGCAGCAAATTTTAATGTCCGCAAAATATTAGTGTTAATGTTTTTATTGATCCCTATTTTTGAAATATTGGCTTTGTTATCAAAAAATCTAGTAAGACACAAGGCAGGCTGAACACATGTATGTCTAAACCATTGAGAGCCAATGTGTGGGTGGCAAACACAAACATCTCAACTTGTGTGCCTGTCTGGCTCTATCCAACTCCCACCACTCAATCCAGCTGAACCAAACCAACAAAAATCAAGTCAGAGATAGAAATCCACTTTCTTTTTAATTGATTCCTCATTTACTACTTGCTTCCTTGAATACTTTTCAAGGAAATTTTGTTCTCTTAGGAATATGAGTAATTTCCCGGTGGTTAGGGCCAAGTCGTCGGTATGCCTGCCCAGGATGCGCGACATTCCAAACGAAGGCGTGGTCACTCTATCCAGGTTTGTCATTAGACATTAAAAAAAGATGAAATGTTACATTGATTTTGTGTTTAAAAAATTTTACATATATTTTTTCCGAAATAATTTTTTTTGCTATTGTGATTTTGGGTTCGGTGCTGCATTATCACCTGCCTCAACAGCACGAAAAAAAATTTCAACTCAACATGAGGACAAAGGCTAATATGTTTTGGCCGTTAAACTTTTTTGCTGCTAATTTTGCTAAAATAGTGATTTCAATGACCTGCAAAACTAAAATGACTGTCCAACAACTTAAAGAAGAGGGTGGAAGCTACTTAGGTTTAAAAAAGTGGTCTGGGTGGGCAGTGGATAAGCGTTTGTGTTTTCGGCCCAAAATCGTGCGCAAGTTCAATCCCACATGGTGGAATGCTATTCAATTTGACTTTTTCGACCAATTTCTAAGGGTAATTGGGGTTACTGATTCCAAATGTGACCTTAAAAAAATCGAATTACCCTTAGAAACAGGTTCAACAAGAAAAAAATTGTGGGATCGAACCTGCGCACTATTTTTATATTGCGCACCGCTTGCCCACTGAGCCACCGAGGGCACTTTTTTAAACTTGAATACAGTCCACTCTCAATACAGTGTAGCTCGCGGGGATCGGAAAATATACACTATATCGAGGGTTACACTATATAGAGGGTACACTGTAAGCCAGTTTGGCTTAGAGCTGACTAAATCAGGTTGAAAACATATACACTATATCGAAGGTACCGTATTTCCTCTAATAAGGCGGCCCGCTCTAATAAGGCGGGCCCCCTCATTTTTTGACTAAAATTTCAGAGTTAAGGCCATTTTTGATTGAAAATTTTCAGATTTTTGGGGTTTGAAAAATAAGGCGGCCGGCCGCCTTTTTTAGAAGAAATACGGTACAGTGTATCGAGAGTTGACTGTAGCTTTCCACATCCTTCCTTTAACAACCCAAGACAATCGTCCTCTAGGAAAAAATACAAGGTTTACCTATCATGGATTGAGGGCAAGGTGAATTTATATTTTAAAGATCAACCTTGTGGCTCCAAATCGATATCAAAGCGTTTTTTATTACCAAGGGTCTTTTGCATTTAACTGCGATCTATATGAGGAATTTTGTGGTAATTTAGGAAGCAAAGAAAGCAAGTTCTTTAACAAGATAGAGTAAAATAGGTTTTCAGAGTGACATCAGTGCCCAATCTTTCCAACATGCACGTGGGAGCCTATTACCAACCTAGCACTCTCTACCCGTACCGTCGGGATTGGTCTTCGGTCAGTGATTTTTAAATTCTACGACACAGGAATTTTAAACTTAGAACATAATACAACGTAAAACAAAAGTGCAGTTTACAAGTACGGATTTTCATTTAAGAAAAATATTTCTGAACCAGAACACTCAGAATGTTCTTTTTTTAATTAGCGTCAACCAAATTTCGAATAGGATAAAAATTTAAAAATTCGCGGTAAGTCCATGAATTTTCACGGCAAATTTAAAAAAGCTTTTGTTTTTGTTGGTTTTCTATAAATTTGAAATTCTTTTGACCAGGGTGGATCAAATGATCTCAGCTTTCTAATAAGCTAAAAAGAAAGGTTTTTAAATCGACCGAATGTTTGAAAAACTTTGCTTTATTTTAAGACTCCTCCTATTTTTTAAAACTTGATTTGGTCATTTGATAGCTCGTTATGGGTTGTTCACGTTGTTAGAGTTAGAGTTCGGGTAAGAGGTGTTCATGTACTCAAAAACCCGAACTCGAACTCTAACTCGATAGTGTTCACGTACATCGAGTTAGAATTAGAGGTCAAGCTTGAAAATGTTCATGTATATAGCTTAGATAGCTCAGAATCTCACCCCAGAGCCGTCTAAAGCCACTGAAAGTTAGTTTTTGGGGGATTTGCTACAAGGGAATCCAAGTTATATGCATAAACACATTCAAATTCAGCCTCGAACTCCAACTCTAACTCGAGGTACATGAACACTCTCGAGTTCGAGTTAGATTTTAAGTTCGAGTTAAAGTAAAGATCAGAGGTGTTCCAAGTAACCGAAATCCCGAACTCTAACAACGTGAACAAGCCATTAGAAAGATTCAATTCCGCACGCTACTCAAAAAGTGGTTAATCGATAAGAAAAAAAACAAATAAAAGCTTTCACAAATTCGTCAGGACGCTTCACCATAGTTGCACGGGCGCCGGCGTGCGCCTCGAATATTTTCAGAAAATAAGGGCGCCGGCTGCGGCGCGATTTTAAAGACTCCGGCGCCGTGCCGGCGCCCGTTTTTGAGCGAATTTTAGTATTTTTTCAATAGGTCTTTTTGCAAAAAATTTGCAATCTTTTTATTGATTCTCGCTTTAAAAGATAACATCATTCATTCTTTTTTGTACATATAGTTAACCAACAATTCATGAAATTGAAGAAGTTTCAGCAATTGAACTTGTTACAATGAACTTCAACTTACACTCTTTTGCATGCATTTAACAAGCTTATTACTGGTCTAGGTTTTACTTATCACTGGCCATGCTAGCGTATGGCATGTTGTTTATTTGTGCAAGCACAGCAATTTAAATTGCACGTTTATGATACTTCAATGCGAACAGCTGAAGGAAAAAGTCTAACGCATCGATAATTGTAAAAGTGTATAATCATTTTATGTATAACAAGAGAAAGATAAATTCATGTCACTCTTCTTATTGATCAATGAAAAAACGAACTTTTTTTTTCGTAAAACAAAAAATTTTCTTAGTTTCTTATAGATTTTTCCGGCGTCCGGCGCCAAAAAATGACCTGCGCCACGTTATGAGCTCGGCGCCGATTTTTTTGAAAAACCCGGCGCCGGTTCCGGCGCCCGTGCCTCCAAAATAGGCAGCGCCACTGGCACCGGTGCCGGTGCCCGGCGCCAAAAAATTTTGCGTGCAACTAATCACTTCACATACAGATTTTCTAATATTTCAAAGAAAACTTGACTATGAGCAACGCAAGAAGGTTGCTAGTAGTGTTGAATTAAGCAATAGTAAGTTTCTGAACACTACCAGCTTTTTGTTGGCTATGAATTTATACTATTTTTCACTACATTCTCTCGTGGGGTTGCGAAAGAACTACACAGGAACCAGTGCTGGTCATGCCGAAGTATCAGCTAGAAGAATCGGCAAAGAGTTCCGGGCCCTAAATTCCGGCATTTCTCCCGGATTTTAGCTCAAAGCTCAGATAAACTTTCTCCGGCGTATTTCTTGCTCTAAATTTTAAAAATTCTCATTCCAGTTCTGAGTTCTTAGTGAGGTGTGCAGTAAACAATCATTACTGCACACCAATAAGTTATTTGTTTCTCAAAATATGAATAAAAAAAGGTCGAGCCCACAACGCACGATCAGAGCTATTCTCAATCAACGTTATAATTGTTTTAGGCAGTCTAAAATCTGTTTGTAAATTTGTTTACTACATGAGGATTGTGAGATGTTTCCCGATTGTTTTCGATCCACTGTCGACAAAATTCTTATAAACTTCTTTTTTACAATCTAAAATTTTCATTTGCAGTATGATGACTGGCACCACGATAACTATGTCAGTAGAGCTCCCTTGCATTGGGTGGACCGGCGTACAATGCCAGGCGATATGCCCACACCGACCCCATTCCCCACTCTCTACATCTGGCCACATCTGCTGCTGGCTACCCAACCTTTTGGGAGCGTTATAAGTGGTACAACGACTATTTGAACCCAGTTACTATAGAAAGCACAGAGACCGCAACTATGACCGTCCTTTGTGGGACTCTGCCAGGATGCACCAACTGGACACCAGAAACCAGAAACAGGCCATCAATATGTACCGTCAAGGACTCATCAGTTTCGACTATCTGGTAAACTTTAAATTTTAGATAAACGGATGGGCTATCAGCCACAGTTTTGCATTTTTCAAAAAAAATTATAAAAAAGGACAATACTTTCTGCTTCCACAAAAACACTTTTTTCACTAAATAGTAAAAACTTTAGGGATTACTACGCGATTCCAGCTTTGTTTGTTGATAGTGGACGAATATGTTTACCTGTTTTTATATTTTAAAGGACCATGGTTTTTGCGCGCAATGGTATAAGCAAAATTTGAATTGGCGGGACACTTCTCTTTCGTCTCAAACTTTACTCTTTGGAGTTGTTCAACATTACTGCAAAGAGAACAGTGCCAGACGAAAGAGAATTGTCCTCCGCCATTTCAAATTTTGCACATGCGCGCGAAAACCATGGTCCTTTAAGTAGGGTTGTTAAGATAGCTCGAAAACAACTCGAAAAAAGTCTGTTTTTCTCAGCCGTGGCTTGATATTTCTTTCAAACTATTTTGCGCGAGATTCTATAGATTCAGAAAACAGGTTACACGGTATATATTAGATTGCTAGTCAAAAAGTTATATGCAATTTAAGTCAATTTCGAGTTATAATTTTTCGAAGACTCGAAAGACAACTCGAAATTGACTCAAATTGCATATAAATTTTTGACTAGCTAAGTAATATATATTGTGTAACCTGTTTGATGAATCCATAGAATATAGCGCATCCAACGGTAAAGAAAGTTTTTAAAAATATTGAGCCACGGCTGAATAAAACAGACTTTTCTTCGAGTTGTTTTAAAAAAGCGAATTTTAAGCAATTTTGCTAAAGTTAGCTTTTTCTTCCTCATAATACTCGTTCCATTGATGCCTCAAAAAACTAAAAGGGTAGGGATAATGCTTGTTCAAAAAAATAATTAGAAACATCGAGAACTAATTGTTTAAAAAATTTAGTTGGGAAATGGCTGTAAGTACTTTCCCCCGTCAAATTTTTCTTTTACCCCGTCAAATCGTAAAAATATTTTTCTCTTGGTATTTTTAAACTTTTTTCTCGAACTTTTTCAAAGTTTTCACATCAAAATGTAGCCCTGGATCACGGCTTTCTTACAAGCTATCAATAACTTGGAGAAAAAAGTCTTTGTATGGACCAATTTTTTGAAATTTTTTCTCTATACAAAGGCTTCTTTCTCCAACTTTTTAGCCGTCGATTAATTCTTGGGTTTCACAGGAATTTTTCAAGAGCTTGTAAAATTGCAATATCTGACGTTTACGAAATTATTTTGGCTTGTTTTGTGAAGAAAAAAACTGGTCTACAAAATAATTAAAAAACGATTCCGGACAAGCCAGAAATGGCAATTTTAAAAGCTATCAGAAGTGCAGTGAACCCAAAAATTAATCGACGGCTCGAAACAGCACAACCCCTGACAACCCTAAGCCTAATGGCTGTAAACATATTCGAGTTGACCCTTAACTTTTTTGGGGTCAGCTTTTGTCAAAATTGCTAAAATATCAATTTTTTAATGGGAAAGTGCCAAATCTGATATTTATGACCCCCACTCAACTTTTTGAGCTCTACAAAATAGTTTTAACAGAAATTCAAAATCCTGTCTCTACAAAATTTTAGCAAAAGTTTACCATAAGTTGACCCTAGTTGACCCCTCAACTTTTTTACTCACCGATTTTTTGCGTCGGATTTTTTAAATCAGTCGGAAAAAATGCCCATTTTTTCGTGTAGAGCTCAAAAAGTTGCCCTAGGGTCATAAATATCGAAAAAAAAAATATTAAGAAAAATATTGACATTTTTTGAATTTAAGAAAAGTTGACCCTAAAAGTTGACCCCGACTATGGTTACAGCCAATACTGGCTTTTATGACTTAGCCACAAGGAGGTACCAGATAAAGATACGAGCTGCGTGGTCCGTTCCTAAATTTTATTTTAGTCTGGAAACAAAAAAACTAACCCTAGTTTTATAATTTTTAAATGTGTTTCAGACTTATGCTTGTCGACAACTCGGTGCTACAATGTCGAACGAATACGTGCAGAATTATCATCAATATATGGAACATCAATATCTGGAATTTCGAAATTCTTTCAAAAATGACCTTAAAAATCAAAAGTAATGAGAAACTAATAAGCCTTTTTTCAATGGACTTCTATCATTTTTAATTTTTAGGGGCTTTTTTTGAAGAAATCCAAAAATTCTGATATTGCTGATGCTAATCCAACTTTTAATCTTGCACAAGTTTGCCTGACATCGCAACACCAAGTTATCGACTACAGCGGTAATTGGCAGCGGCAATAAAGTTTAATTTATCGATTACATAATGGCTTTCGAATTTCAAACGGCTTCCCTAAATTTCAGCCATTCACGTTTCAAAAATTATTTTCTGACGTGCTTTAAACCATATTTCTGCTCTGGAGAAAGGAAAAAGCGATTTATGAAACGCCAGGAATAAATATTTAAGAATCTGATCAAAAAAATCGAAACCAGAAGATCAATTAAATAGCAAAGGCTGAGTTTTTAAAAGAAAAGACTGAAAAAACGAAATAAGATACCTAAAGCTAGAGTGTATAAGAGACACCAGGGAAAAAGTAACAATGGCAGAAAAAAAATCCGTGAATAGTTAAATTTTGGATTGGCCAAATTTTGGCCAACCGGCTCAAAGCGGTAAAAATAGTTATGGCGCCAATTTAAAAACTGACGCTATTTTGAATACAATTTTTTTAAATTTTTCCACAGTTTCGTAAACGATCTCATACAAATCATCAAATGACTTAAAAAATTTAATGTAAACCAATATTTTACACCTCTTGCACGCCATTGAGCAGTGCTTTCTACATACCTGGCATCCGACGAACGAAATACTTGATTTTTCAAAAATCGTCTTCTATCTTGTTTTCTACTATGGCTAAATCCATCTTTGCATTCATTTTGTGTAAAAAATAACTACATAGTAAACAGAACAAAAACTTATTAAAAAGGGTAAAAAAATGCCATAAACAGATGAATAAATAATTGACTTACATAGTTTTTTTGAAAAATACCGCTTTGGGCCGGTTGGCCAAAATATGGCCACGATTATAAATGCTTCGAAAATATAACTTTTATAATTGCACACTTGCAAGTAAAAATGCATTTATATTTGCAGGAATAGTACTTTATATCGCATAAGCAAAAGGCATGATGTAAATGAAATTCTTGGTTTACTAAATCAAATAAAGTTACAAATCGCGTCATAGGACATTGCCGAAAATACAACTTTTATTTAAATTTTTGGCAATTTTTTTTGTCTTCTGTTCAGTCTTTTCATCACTAAAATGTTCGCCAACTTTTTTTCTTTCTTTTTCAAAAAAAGTTGTGTCTGAACGTGAGCAATAAGTCGTATTTTGGATCAATTTTCGAACTGGCCAAAATATGGCCAACCGGCAAAAGAGGGTTAAAAGATAATAAACAGAGCTACAAAAACTAGGTTTTAAACTTCTTATAGCGATCTTTTCACTGTTAGTAATGAGCTCAAGAGTACGTTCCGAACTTTTGGGGCACCTGTTAGCATGCAGAAGTACCAAAAAATTACCACTTTTTCAAACCACTTACCACTTACCACGCCACTTTTTGTGGCGTTGCATTTTTTCAATTTTTCTCTAGATTTTGTAACCATTTTTGTGAACTTGATCACTTAATTTGTAGCTAAAAATGTCGGCTACAAGATCAGTGGTGGACCCTACAAAAATGTTTATAAAATCTATTGAAAAAATGCAGCGCCACAAAAAAGTGGTCAAGTTTTTGACGCTAGTAGTGAATACTCCCTCCCTCAAATTCTTCCTTTTAAATTCAAGCAAAAATTACCCAAATATACCGTATTTCATTTACTAAGTCCTCCCTTTCTAATAACTCCCCCCTCTCTTATAACTCCCCGATATCGACCCGAATTTCAGCCAAAAAAAAAAATTGCGCAAATCTGTATTTTGCGTTTTTTTAATCACCACGATCTTAATTGATTCCCCTTTTTTTAATTTGGTTGGGCACCCAAAATCTCAAAATCGAAATAATTGTTTTCCGATTTTTCAAGGGTCAAACAATAACTCCCCGGGGAACTAAATACAGAAAATACGGTATGTCCTAGACCCCACAAAAGTGCGTAAACTATTTATTAGTTTTAGTTAACTAATTAGTTAACTATTTATTTACAACTTCCGTACTGGATGGGTGGTGGCTGAGTGTATTTGCCACTAGCGCCAAGTTTTTTTTAGGGTGGTACTTTTTTCTAGTGCCAAATACTTAATTCTAGTACCAAAATTTTCATTTTCTTAACTTTTCTCTTTTTCTTTTCACTTTGTAGGTACACTTTAAAAAAAATTTCAACTATCGTGTAGCTCTGAATCTCAGCTACTCAACAAGATATCTTTTTTCAGTAAAAAATTTAAAAAGTTGGAGATTTAGGGGTCTGAATAGAGGAACTTGATCGAAAAAGTTACTTTATACAAAGCTCAAAATCTTCATATCTTTGAAATATTTTACAGGAAATTGAAGTCTAGTTAGAAAGCTGAGATTCAGGGCTACACGTTCATGTGTCAAGGAAAAAATCTCTAACTTTACAAAGAGTTTTCTATGCATGTTAAATTTTGGTACTAGAAAAAAGTATTTTGGTACTAGATTTAAGTATTACCCGTTTTTTACTGCACCCGGCATGTTGTTAGTTGTCTTGAAATGAAAAAAGTAGTCAAAAATGTGTGGTACAGAAATTTTTAAAAGGCACTTATATATCAAAAGGGCTATTTATAGGCCTGTTAAAAAAGTCATCGTTGAAAACGTCTTATAAAGTCAAAATTACTGTTTTATTGTAACGCGGTACGACTGTAGAAAATTACCACCACTTCCGAATAGCTTTACAATTGAAATTATTTTAGGACAAAAAGTGGATTGAGCCATGGGCCTTGGGCAGGAAGGAAAAAGACTGGAGTGATGTGTATTCACCAGCTAGTAAGTTGCATTTGCATTTATTTATTTTGAAATTTTAGTTGAAATATATTTAATTCAGGCCGTTACGGATCTCGTCGCTACTTCTACGCTTTTGCTGGTTAAATTCACCGATTTTACGGCTCATTTCCTTCTAATAAACTGCCAATGACAAGCCCAGACTAAATTTTGTTCGGTATACTGTAATCTTTTGACATTTCAAGCGGTTTCATTCAAATAGATTTTTGAAAATAAATAAAGAATACCTTAATTGTAGTGTAACACGCTGGTATGCCCTTTTAAAACTGGTTTATAGTTAACGCAGTGACTCAGGTTTGCAATAACGCAAAAAATCTAAGTCACACTTTTAAATTCTCAACATTATCAAACTATGACATTCGATTAGCGACACTATTAGTTAGGATCCCTCGATTAGCGACTATGTTGACTAAAAAGAAAAATGACCTTCAATATAGTGCGAACTTCTCTATATTGTCACTTATAATCAGTTCCACCAGGCGGCCAGTTCCTTGAGCCCTGAGGGTGTTTGTGGGCGCCGTGCTCAACAAATAATTTTTTTCAAGTTATTTGCCATTTTGTAGCCCTGAATGAGCAGGTGTGCACTATTAGTTTCTTTTTGCGCTTTTATTGGTTGCGCCGAGCTAGAAACAATTTTTAAAGGTATCTCAAGAAGTTCCGCAGCTTTCAAATTAGCGTAACTTTTTCACGGTTCGTTTTCGATTTACTTCGAAAATCATAAACTCTACGTCACATAAAGGCATTCATGTAGTTGAAGAGCAACCCCTTTTAAGGGCCAAGGTTCTACCTTAATTTTTTAAGAAGGCTTACATGTTTTCCACGAAAGACATAGACAATGAAGACACATATTTTTCAGAAAGTTTCATTAGAGAAGGCTGCTATGACAACAGAAGGCAAGACAGCAATTTTAACAGAAGTCACTTGAGTAGAAGTAGGATTTATAACTAATAGGATCTTGTCGGTTATCCATGTACACTTTTTCATTTTTTTTAAACAAGCATAGAAATGTTTTTGATTGCGTTTTATTTCGTGTTAAAACACGCAAAGCGTTTTTATTTTTGCTTTTTACAATTTTTCCTTCGGTTTCATTCATTCAGAAAATAGAATGAAGCTATTCGATCTAGTCCGTAAAGTTCATGATGAGAAGTCAGCTGTCGAATTCCTTCAAAATCATGGAATCGTGCAAACAGAAATGACATGCGGGAATTTTCATAAAATGGTATTTCAGTTTGTTTTCTTTCATTTTGTATGACATTTTTATAGAAGTTGAAATTTGGTCAACAAGTTCAGTGGACCTGTCGGACTGGTAACTGTAAGCAGAAAAATCCTCGTATCGGTCTTCGTGTAAACAACTGGCTGGAAACAACTCGGCTACCTGTGCATAAGATAATCCTGTTCATTTACTGTTGGTGCTACAAACTGACATCCTGTGACTTCTGTGAAAGGGAACTTGAAATAAGCCGCGAAGCCGTCGTCGACTACAATTCATTCCTACGCGAAGTCTGTGCATGGAAAATTGCGGTTGCAAACAATGACAAGAAAATTGGCGGATTTGGTATATCACTTTGTTTTTAGCGTTTGTTAGCCTATGATTTAGGATACACTGTCGAAATTGATGAAAGCGTCTTCTCTCGGCGTAAGAATAATGCAGGTCGTGTTCTACCACAGCAATGGATATTCGGAGGAATTTGCCGTGAAACCAGGGAACGTTTTCTTGTGCTCGTGCCAGACCGCAAAGCTGCAACTCTTCTGCCGATAATCAGAGAACGAATAGCTGAGGGATCTACAATTATCTCAGGCACCTTTTTAGTTTAGATTGTGTTTTTTATTTTCATTTTAGACTGCTGGAATGCTTATACTCAAGTTGGAAAAGAATTTGAGCACTTCAAGATTAATCATTCGCTGAACTTTATAGATCCTGATGATCCAACGGTATGTGTTCCTTTGTTCCTATCTGATTATATTTTAATTTTAATTCAGATTCATACGCAAAATGTAGAAAGCATGTGGCGTGGGCCGAAAAACGATAATCGCAAACGTATGGGAACAAATCGCAATTTCCTTGAAAGCTACATGGCAGAATATATGTGGAGATCTTCGTTGCCTGCAGACGCCGATGTTTTCCAAGTAATGCTGGATGAAATTAAGACTATGTGGCCGCCGGGAACAGAAATAGAAAGATTCGAAGTAAATTATTTTTCGGTTTAAATTCTGTGTAATATTATGTTATGTGTAATATTATGGTCTAATATGTGTAAATAAATGATTTAGGAAAAAAATTTGCCTAAAAATTAAAGTGATGCAAAAATTGAAAAGTGTACATGGATAACCGACAAGATCCAACGACGTACATGTTGTAGGTAAAAGTTATCTTCGACATCTGAAAAATGTCTGAAAAACTAGCCTCACAATCGAAACTTTATGTAACTGAAGAACCATTAAATTAACAAGAACTAATTTCTTGAAAGCAATTGTTAATCGAGTGTCGCTAATCGATACTGTCACTAATTGAATGTCGCTAATCGATGATTCGCCGTTACGAAGCTGAAATCTTGGGCTGTTCAATCATGTTAAAAATCTTTTAACAATTTAGACATAAATTCAAAACCGTATTTACTCTAAACAGCCCCAGTGGCTGAATTTTTCGGATACCTGAAAATCTTGAAATTTTAAATAAAAATGGCACTCACTCTGAAGTTGCGGGCTAAATTAGAGGGGTAATTTACAGTGATCAGTGATTTACAGCAAAAGCTTTGCTCTCCTGGCTATTCCAAACTTCCAAAAGCTGCTAGAAGTTGTCCTCTCCTCACAATCATTGGGTTGCAGATTAGGCAAGCAGTTTTGAGTGACAACTACAGATGCACTCTTCGTCCTTCTTATTTTTTTGAACGGATGTCTCAAAGGGTTGACTGTGAGACTTTTACGGTCGCCTCTCACAAACTTTTTGTCCCCTCTCAGTGGTTGCATTTCGATTGACCCGTTCCTAGCATTGGAAGATTTTTTACTGTCCACACTGTCTTTTTGATGTGAAGTGGGAGTGCTGAACAAGGAGCTGAACGTGTGTTTCCTGTTCTTTACATTGTCTCCACAGTTTCGCCTTGCTCTAGCTGGGGCCCCGTCGGTGATGATGCGTGGACGGTGATTGCTGCTGGGCGATTGACGCACTTTGCATATTTTGCCTAGAAGTGGTACTGCTCGAATGAATTCTTCTCTGAAACCCAATTTATATTATTTTTTTTCTTCAGACTTTTTCTCATTCATTTAGCTGAGAATTTTCTTTTGTGCTCATAAGAAAGTCCTTTTGTCTAGGCTTTCTAATGGTGTATCGTTTGTCTGAATTCGTGAAGATTATCGATGCAAATAACTAAAAGGATCAAACAAGGCCATTTAAAAAAAAATTAGAATTAAAAGATGGATTCTGGAATTTTAAGCGTGATTTTTTAAATAATTCACATGTAGGCTGCAGTTAAACCTCGATATAGAGTAACCTTCGATATAGTGCACATTTTTGTTTAGGCCATTTTCATCCGTTGTTAATTAGCTTTCTGCTTTTTACTTCTCTTTTCGCAATGTTCAATCCGTTAGCTGATACTGTTGAAGATCTTTGGCTAAAAATATGGCGGGGCAATCAAATTGTAAATGTCGAGTTAACACAGGCTATTGATTTTTTATGGACCTGGAGTGGGAGCTGAAACCGCAGTTACAATTGACAAGCCAAGACTAAACTTTGCTCTGTATACTGCAATCTTTTTATATTTCGAGCGGTTTTATGATTTTTGAAAATAAATAAAGTATAAATTGCCTTCTATTGAGCAATTTTGATATTCTGGTTTGCAAAATTTTGAACATTAAAAGGCCATACCAGCGCGCTACACTGCAAATTAAGGCGGGGACCACAAATTATTTTAAAAATCGTATTTTTTTTCATTCGTCTCATGTCAAATCTGATATTTATGACTTCATCCTACTTTTAAAAAGTAGGCAGAAAACTTTCGTCGAGCTAACTAGTTAAGAAGCTGAAATCCTATGCTTTGCAAAAAAATTTATAAAAATTAAAAATATCCAATATGTTTCAGAAGATGACCATATAAAATTTGTTGGTAAAAAGAGCAATTCGGCTTGAAGAAAAAGTTCTAATCGGTATTTCTTCCCTTTATTTGATCTCATGCCCGGTGCGCAAAACAGATAAATTTATCTGCCAGATAAAATTTTATCGGTCAGATAAAATTCGATATTTAAATAAAAATCATTAAAAATGAGTTTCACACTTGCAAATCTATAGAAATTTTCAGAAATAGTAGTGACTAAAATATTTGATGGGTTTCGCCAGAAATCCTAGCTGAAAGTTTTGAAAACCCATCAACTATTTTAATCACTATTATTCTTAAAAAATTTCAAATTAAAAATTGATTTGCGTCTGTGGAACCTATTTTTTACTTTTTTAAAACCCTCCGCAGACTCCCGCGAGACAACTTTTTTTTTCTTACGAGACAAAAAAATGGACGCTACTCGGTAATAACCGTCCCCCCCCCCCCCCCCCAAAAGCTATTCGGGAATGCCAACCCTTCCCCCCCCCCCCCAAATCGGACCTACTCGGTTATACCCCCTAAGTAAAAAATCCGTTTTTCCAAACTAAAAATTTTGTGAGGAATCGGGTTTGTTGAGACCAAAAGTACGACTCAACTTACCCAACCCCAAACCTGGGGTGGCTACCTCTAGGACAAGTTAATATCCAGGTAACCGCAGAGTAGGGGTATATTCACGCAAATGACCTGAAAAATCAAATGCTTGTCTTTTTATATCTGAAATTATGGTAAAAAAGGTATGCACCCAGGTGGATTCAAACTAGCATCTTCTAATTCACCCTTTAAGCTACGTTTACATACTGCAACTCCTATGTGGACACGAAAGTCGGAGGCGGAGGCGCAGGTGTTCACATACTGTGACTCCACCTCCAATTCCGTCTCCGACTACCTATGTGAATACTCGTGTTCACATAGTTCACCCTCCGCCTCCGACTCTTGTGTGTCATACATACAGTCATACTTGCATGCTCGCCAAAAATAAAAAAAAAGCGCTGGCGCATTTACACCGCCGGCGCCGGCTGGAGCGCCGGGTCATTAAAATTTTGGAGTTGGAGCGCCGGCGCTCCAACTCGCCCAATTTTACCCGGCATTTTACGCAGCGCCGGCGCGCCGTCGGCGCTGCGTGCAGGTATGCGTACAGTAGTCGGAGTCGGAGGCGCGCCTCCGACTACTCGATTTTTGCATATCAAACATGTTTGATTATTTTTTGAATAGCAAAAACTTTTTTCCGCATAGTTTGATGTTCCTAAGGTAAAATTGTAAAACCAAACGTCCCAAATCACCAAAAATCACGTCGAATCACCTTAGACTATTTTAAACTACCCTTTAAATAATAACTCAAAAATTTATAACTCAAAAATATAACTAAAAAATTACTCCATAAAATGGGGGTTCACCACTGTCAAACCATCTTCAGCATGCTTGAAATAGTTCTGAAAATTTGTTTCGAGACCCGAAAACGTAAAAAAATTTTTTGATCCAAGTGAACGACCACTTGGTTTGGTCACTCCACGGCGTGTCAAAATTCAAAAACGTAATCAGAATAGATCAAACAAAACGCCAAGAATTTTCAAAAGGCAATTTAAAAATTTTGCTGTGAAAATATTGAGCTTTTTTTTCTTTTCACCAATAGGACGGATATTCTCAAAATTTAAGGACTAATACAAACCGAAACATAACAGTTTATCCTTCTTAACACAAATTAACAACAATATTTTTTTCTTCTTCAATTTCAAACTCCATTTCATCATAACGAATTTCCAAGTCACACAAAATATTTCTGATATGGGACTGTTTCATTAAATCTTCTTTCATCACTGTTGACTTTGCAATGAAGCGCCTCAATTGATTGTTTTGATAGAAGCCCCAAAATGAATGCTCTTTCATGAAATCAGCTACGTGAAAGCAGAGCAGATGGTTTTTAACGGTAACAGAGGAACTAGGGACAATATTCTGCAATGATGAGATAGCACATTAATGAAGTAAATGAAATAGTTAATATCTTACTCTGATACAACTGAAATATTGTCTGGTCCAACTTTTGAACATCACGACTTCTTCTTTCACCAGAAATTCTGCTTTGGCCAAAGATTGCATTTTGCCCAAAAGTGTAAGTAGTAGGCGGAACTGAGAATGATATGGTCCATCTTTTATGACATTCGAGATTTCTTCCGGTCCATTACCGCTTAATAGCTTTCGTATGTGGTTTCCTGCAATAGCAACAGATTTCAGAGATCGTTTTGCAAAAGGGTTTCCTACTTTAAAGTCTTCTTAGGGCGATTTGCAGAGAAGGCAGGGATGAGACGACGACGCACCAAGATGACCATAGACTGCACAAAGAAATTTGATGTCTCCAGTTGAAAACCTCATCAGAGAGTCAGAGATCATCAGAGAGTCCAACTAGAAGAAGAGAATTTGCCGAATTTAGTAGCCTTACATTTCCTGATATTACCTCCTTACATTACGATGAAGCCGTTCCTCCAAAATAAATTTGATGTTGGCCAACCAGATAAAACACTTCCCCCGACGACGGAAGAGATGATTTGCAGCTGATTGCCGAATTGCTTCACTGAGTCACGCACTTTTTTGTTCGAAGCGAAGATATCTTTACCAAGCTATAATTATAAACTTTTTTTAAACGGTTTCCTGGATGTATCCTACCTTGATCAGATCAGTTTTCAATGCACATCTCTGTCTCCAGCTCAGTCGACTTCCTAGTAGCTTAAGATCATCAATTGGTGAAAGCTTAGAGACAACGAAAGGAGGAGGCTTAGGTGCTGATTTCATACACAAGCGATTTTCCAACATCTTCACAGATTTGTCAAATTCTGATCTTGTGGGAGGATTACCAGCTTTGTCCAGAAAATGTCTCGAAATCATCGATATACCTGAATACAAGAAAAATATAGTCAAAATTTTTCCATGGTCAAAAATCTCAAAACCACGGACTTTTTTAACTTTCTATATACCAAAATGAAGCCCGCAATCTCTACTACAAGATCCTCAGAGGGATTTTCGAAATTCCAGAATTTTCCGTAGTTATAACCATTTTAAGCCAAAAAACCATGGTTTTTGACTGGAAAATACTAACTTTCGAGATCGCGCCGTATAAAAAGTTAAAAATTTCGTATTAATTGGAGCGATATTGCACATACATACGCCAAAATTAACGGGCTATTACGCTAACGAATTTGTTTTTAGCGTTTGTATCAAAAAACAGAAGCTCAGTGTAGTTTTAGCACACAACTCAGTGAATTTTTTCAGTGATCTTTTCATAAAATAAATTTGTGGCAACCAAATTCGCTATCTTCTGTTTGCAAGTGATGGCTTGATAGAAAGCCCGAAAAACAGCGAATCTCACCAGTTTAAGATAAACACAAAAACACAAACGGAATAGACATAATTCAGTAATACAAACCAAAAGAAAAAATTGAAAATTGCTGCTTTTTTCAATTTCGCATTTCGCGCAAAATTTCTCTACTGATTATGTTTTTGAATTTTGACACCCCGTGACTCCGGATGGAGTTCTGAGCGATTCTAAGGGGTGATTTAGAGGTTGCTGGTTCGAATCCACCTGGGTGGATACTTTATTTTTATTATAATTTTGAGTGTTCGAGTAATGTAGAGGTCCACATACTCATCACCAAGGTTGCTGGTTCAAACCCCTCTGGGTGCAATCAGTCCCGAGTAGAGGACCTAGATTCATGGTCCTGGTCACTAGGTGCTTAACGAGGTTCAGGGAGCATAAGCTGCTTTTAGATGGTTCGGGTTGATTTGCGTTTTTGGAAAATTCGAGTGCAGTTTGCAGCCGGTGAAAATTTGGCAATTTCTAGGCCTTAGTGTGTGGAAATAGCTGCATTGCGACTATTTCGAATGAAAACAAAGTGATTATATTAAAAATCTACACGAAAAAGGCAAGAATGATATAGAAAGATATTATAAAGACGACCAATAACGACACAACAACCAAAAAATCAACTGATTGAGCACTCAAGCAAAAAACAAAATTGTCTCGCGAGTCCATCTGTCTCATGAAACAAGGCAACTACATCTCGCGAGACACCGGACATGTCTCGCGAGACATTATGTTATGTGACTCTGTCTCGCGAGACAAAAAAAAGTGTCTCGCGAGACTCTCGAGTAATTTTGTCTCGTGCCTCGCAGGAGTCTGGGGAGGGCTTAATGATTTTCATTTAAAAATCGGATTTTTGTCTGACGGATAAAATTTTATCTGTCAGGTAAAATTATATCTGGCAGATAAATTTTATCTGTATGATAAAAATACTTTGAATTTTATCTGGTAGATAAATTTATCGGTTCAGATAAATTTGTCTGTTTTGCGCACCACGATCTCATGAACAGACCCTTCTGGCTGCACAAAGCTAGACATGTTACTTTGATAATGCCGGTGTCTCCTACATCTTTTCCACATCGTCCCTAACTTTTTTAATAAATATAAAATATTTTAAATTAAATTATATGGGTTTTCCTAATTGTGATGCTGATTTTGATTTCTCACTTTGGTTCCAAAAATATCAAAAGTTTCAATTTCGTGTGTTCTCTTTTGAAACTATGTAATTTATCAATTAAAGTCCCACTTTTACAGGGACTTTCATAATGAGATTGCGGGTCAATAATGTTAAACTGACATTTTTCTAGTAAATGACCCACACGGTGTGTCGGCCACACCCATCTTTGAAATTATGTGTTAATTTTACAAACCACGGTTGAAAAAATTGCAATACAAAAGCGAAAAAGTGTGGGACCCAGCTGTGAAACAAACTTCTTTAGGATTAGGGTTGTCGAACCTTCGAAACTTTGGAGCCTTCCGGTCGGCAGCTCGAAGCAGCTCAAAAACTTCGAGCTTTCGGCTCGAAGTTCGGAAAAAATCGAATTTTCGAGCCGAATGTTCGATTTCGCGCCCTATTTAGGGTCTATAGTAGGAGAGTAAAGTGTAATCAATTGAATTTTTTTACAGTCTACCTCCGCGAAAGTGATAAAGTAACTAATATGCATTGATCGCAGAGATGACCAAAGAAATCATTGCCTTTTGTTGAGCAATTTCAATATTCCATTTTGTAGAAACTTGAACATTGAAGGCCATACCAGCGCGCTGCACTGCAAATTAAGGCGGGGATTACTATTTATTCAAAAATCGTATTTTTTTTCATTCGTCTCATGTCAAATCTGATATTTATGACTTCATTCTACTTTTAAAAGTAGGCAGAAAAATTTCGCTGAATCAACTAGTTAAGAAGCTGAAATCCTGGGCTTTGCAGTCATGCTTAGGGTTGTCAAGGGTACTGCTGTTTCGAGCCGTAGATTAATTCTTGGGTTTCACAGGAATTTTTCAAGAGCTTGTAAAATT
This sequence comes from Ditylenchus dipsaci, assembly GCA_004194705.1. Classification (NCBI taxonomy): domain Eukaryota; kingdom Metazoa; phylum Nematoda; class Chromadorea; order Rhabditida; family Anguinidae; genus Ditylenchus; species Ditylenchus dipsaci. The sequence goes on along the minus strand of SADC01000002.1, from coordinate 283,199 downwards.
GCCATATCTGACGTTTACGAAATTATTTTTGGCTTTTTTTGCGAAGAAAAAAACTGGTCTACAAAATAATTAAAAAACGATTCCGGACAAGCCAGAAATGCCAATTTCAAAAGCTCTCAGAAGTACAGTGAAACCCAAAAATTAATCGACGGCTCGAAACAGCACAACCCCTGACAACCCCAATCATGCAAAAAAAATTAAAAATTTAGACGAAAAACCAACACTATAAAATTTGTTGAAAAAACGAGTAAATTAGCTTGAAGAAAAGTTCTTATCGGTATTTTTTTTTCTTTGTTTCATCTCGCAAACATTCTTTATGTCTAAACAGAGCTGAACATGTTGCTTTGTTGGTCTGTATTCCTTCCACGTCGTCCCTAACTTTTGTAATTAATATAAAATATTCAAAATTAAATTATATGTGTTTTCCTAAGTGTGATGCTGATTTTGATTCCTCACTTTGGTTCCAAAAATATTAAAAGTTTCAATTTCGTGTGTTCTCTTGTGAAATTAAAGTCCTACTTTTACAGGGACTTTTATAATGAGGTTGCGGGTCGAAATTATAAAACGGACATTTTTCTAGTAAATGACCCACGCCCATCTTTGAAATTATGTGTTAGTTTTACAAATCACGGTTGAAAAAATTGCAATACAAAAGCGAAAAAGTGTTGGACCCAGCTGTGAAACAAACTTCTTTAGGATCTATATTAGGAGAGTCAAGTGTAATCAATTGAAATTGTTAACAATCTACCTTCCCGAAAGTGACAAAGTAACTAGTCTGCATTGATCACAGAGATGACCGAAAAAATCATTTTGTGTTTCCGACACTATACATTCTGCTAAATATAGTCTACCGCATTATCTATAACAAGGCCCTATGGGGCCCCCATAAGGCCCAAGGCCCCATCATTTTCCAACGCCTCTTAAGACATGGGCCTTATTGGAGAATGGGGCCTCATTAGAGATAATACGGTATCATACAAATTCTCCTCATGAGTCAAATTGATGTGTAACACTTGATCTTCTTTGAGATTGTCTGTCAAATATTCTCTGTATTAAAATTTGTAAGCTTATAATCTATCAACAAAAACGAAAAACAAACACCTACAAAAAACATAACAAATTAGTATTTACAGCAAAGGCTTTGCTCTCCTGGCTATTCCAAACTTCCAAAAGCTGCTAGAAGTTGTCCTCTCCTCACAATCATTGGGTTGCAGATTAGGCAAGCAGTTTTGAGTGACAACTACAGATGCACTCTTCGTCCTTCTTATTTTTTTGAACGGATGTCTCAAAGGGTTGACTGTGAGACTTTTACGGTCGCCTCTCACAAACTTTTTGTCCCCTCTCAGTGGTTGCATTCAGTGTTTCCAAAATGAAAAATGAAAATTTTCTCATTTTCATTTTCTTGAAAAAATGAAAATGAAAATTTTCTCATTTTCACTTTCTTGGTAAAATGAAAATGAGAAATTTTCATTTTCATTTGATGAAAATGAAAACTTCTCATTTCCATTTGAATGAAAATGAGAAATTTTCATTGGATGAGAATGAGAACTTTTCATTTTCATTTGAATGAAAATTTTTCATTCTCATTGAATGAAAATGAAAATTTCTCATTTTCTCACTGAAAATTCTCATTTTCACTGAAAATTTTCATTTTCACTGAAAATTCTCATTTTCATCGTTTTCTCATTTTCACTGATAAATCTTATTTTCATCGCTTCTTAATTTTATCAGATTCTCACTGAAAAAGACACTAGAAACGTCTAAATGGTATTATTTGAGCAATATCGACATGTCATTCGGCAACGAAAGCGATGAATCGTCTGAAAACTTGTCTGGCGATGGAAGTCCAATCGTTCTTCAAGTAAAGAAAAGGAAGTTGGTCGATCCGATCTGGGAAAAATTCGAGGAAATCACTCAAAATCAGATCAGCCTTTTGAAATGTAAATCATGTGATCAGGTACAACTGAAACTTTGAATCGCTTCTTCATGTGGCCAAACCTTTTAGAAGTACAAAAGTTCCAGTGCGACGTCTATAACACTAAAGTACCATTGGAAAGCCAAGCATCACATCCAAGAGGACGAAACATGCTCGAAAAATCATTCTGGCGATGTGAAAAAGTTGACCAGGTATACTTCCACTGATTTGTCGCTTTTCATATCACGTTGTAATCTTCTAGGATAGGCAAGATTGAGTTGGCATTCACTAATGTTCTGGCCATTCCATCAATTTCGATCAACTCTTTTCTGCATCCAGCTATTCGTCGATTTGTGGACTTGCTCAACAGGAATTTCAAGGTACAATATCATTATTATTTACTAAAATTTTCAATAGTCTTGTTGTGGTTACCCAAGAGCCATACTACGTTAAAAAGCCGACTGGAAAAGCGAGCAACAGCTGTGAAGAATAATCTCAAGCAAGAACTTGGTGATCTAAAGCTCAAACCATCTGTCACTGTCGATATTTGGACCGACGAAGCGATGAGAAATTCTTATCTCGGTAGAACCTTCCTCCTCTTTTTGTATTTTTGGTTTTATATCTGAACTTCAGGGATTACGCTTCATTACATATACTGTGGAAAACTGTGCCGCGCGTTTTTGGGCCTGCGAAAACTCCGTGGTTCGCACACATCATCGTATATCAGAACTGAGTTGGGTGCTGTTCTTGCAGAATACAACATGGATCTACACAGTATCTTCAAAATCTATCTAATAATCAAAATTTATTTGTTTAGAGAGAACTTTTCGCATCGTATCAGCTGTCACGCTCATTCTCTTCAGATTGTTATAATGGGTCTTATCAAAAACAATATATATGGACATTCTGCTTTCAAAAACATGTGCCAGCTCATTCGGCGTTTTAGACATTCGAATCAGGCATTGGAGGTACTGTTTTTCTTGCAAGTCATGGCTGTTCTTATTGCTTTTTCAGGATCTTGACTCGATTGCGCATAAGAGATTAATATTCCCGTCCGCTACACGCTGGGGTTCTGCCATCGAAGTGATCAAGAACTTTCTGGAGCTAGAGGAATACGTGATTGTCATCGCTAGCAGGAAAAACTGGTCAATGGTGACAGAGGATGAGATTGAGGTAAACACAACAGTTTTTTGACGTTAAGCGAATAGGTTTAGTACTTGCGCTGGATCTCAAAAATTGGTGGACCGTTTGTTGAAGTGCTTCAAAGGATCCAAAGAGAGAAGACTGTCACAATATCTCATTGTCTTGAATACACTCGCGCACTAGTTCTATCGCTGGATGACTTAGAGGTGCTTTCACAAGTTCTTAGTTTTCTTATTTGTAACTGTTCGTTAAGGAAGTAGTGCCGAATGAGCTGAAATTAACGGTCCAAAATCTTCGTGGTAGTTTGAAGGAGCGCTTCACCAATATTCTGAATACTGACCGGACTGATTTCGACCCGATTTTTATGGTTGCTTGCGCATTGGATCCAAACACATCTGACTGTCTTGGAGATGAAGACCTTTCCAAAGCTGCAGAATGGATAAGACAGCTGGTAGGTATATTAGTATTTCAGTTTGACTGAAATCCATGCATTTAATTCAGTTGCCTGCTGAGCAAACTCATCGCAGAAATGACAATATGGGAGTTTCGGTGAATCTAGACAGTACGTTAGATGGTTTTATCGCAAGGCTGAAAAAAGACTCACAAAGCAGCAGGAAAAGTGTTGAAAGCAGAGGGAACAGATCAAAGTCTTGGATTCTGAATGTGCTGCATAGTGTCCAAGGTGTATGTAATGGTAACTTGAAGATCGACCCGATTAACTATTGGTGTGGCTATCTATCCTCGGTTCATAAATATTACTTCTCCTAACCGTTCTGGAAATAAATATGATTTTCAGGATTGGCATTATTGGCTGTACTGGCTCTCGAAGTACTCAGTGTTCCTGCTACAAGCGCTCCAGTAGAGAGAATTTTTTCTCAAGCAGGGCTGGCCACTAGAAGTCACCGGAACAGGACTGAATTCTCATTGTTAAATTCCCAACTGTTAGTTTACTGCAATCGTGGTATTTGAGAGGTGTTAATTTGATGTAAATTGTTTTGTCAAATAAAATTATAGTCTACAATAGATTACGGAGTGTAAAAATTTTCTTGCGCAGTTTTGCTCGATGTTCCATGTACCAAACTAACCAAATGGTTGTTCACTTGGATCAGATTTTTTTTCATGTTTCTTAGCTTAAAAACCTGTTTTCTGCACTCATTCGGACATTGAAAGATGGGTTTATAGTAGTAAATTTTCGTTTATCCAAGTGGAGGATCGCTTGGTTTTGATGGTACATTGAACATCCAGCATGATTACAGTTTCTGCGTCGTGAATTAGCTTTTCACCGACCGTTACAATGATAAAATGAGAAATTTCAGTGAAAGTACAAATTTTCAGTGAAAATGAGAATTTTCAGTGAGAAAATGAGAAATTTTCATTTTCATTCAATGAGAATGAAAAATTTTCATTCAAATGAAAATGAAAAGTTCTCATTCTCATCCGATGAAAATGAAAATTTCTCATTTTCATTTTAAGAAGAAAGTGAAAATTTTTCATCTTCTCACTGAAAAATTCTCATTTTCTCACTGAAAATTCTCATTTTCATCGTTTTCTCATTTTCATTTTGGAAACACTGGTTGCATTTCGATTGACCCGTTCCTAGCATTGGAAGATTTTTTACTGTCCACACTGTCTTTTTGATGTGAAGTGGGAGTGCTGAACAAGGAGCTGAACGTGTGTTTCCTGTTCTTCACATTGTCTCCACAGTTTCGCCTTGCTCTAGCTGGGGCCCCGTCGGTGATGATGCGTGGACGGTGATTGCTGCTGGGCGATTGACGCACTTTGCATATTTTGCCTAGAAGTGGTACTGCTCGAATGAATTCTTCTCTGAAACCCAATTTATATTATAAGAAAGTGAAACTTATGTATGTCCTTGTGTGTGTAATTTGAACCTAACCAAAATGCTAGGGAGTGATACAGCCAGGGTTGTAAAAAAACTAACTTCTAGGCCATACCAAAGGTCACCTATTTTTTTCATAGAATGCACATGAAAACTGGTATGGCATCGTTTTTTAATTGAGTATATAATGAGTATAATGCAATGAAATGCGCACTGTCACATAAGAATATGAGAAATATACCTTTCAGTTGACAAGGGAAATGACAAAGTAACTAATCTGCATTGATCACAGAGATGACCAAACCACCCAAGCTGTCTTTCCGATGTGATTTCAAGACCTGTATGAAAAAATATGAAAAAACTATATGAACCTATATGAAAAGACCTGTATGAAAAATGTTTCTCATGGTCGGTTTAGTATGTGAAATTTCAATACTGTCGGCGGACAGCGAGATAAATGGTGAGAACAGGCAGCTAGAAAGTATTTTCTTTCGATTTTGGCAATTTTTTCAGCATAAATAAACTTAAATTCAAACTCCGGCAATTTTCGACAACCACTTATGGACTGATTTCACCGACTTTTGCCTACAATATAATTCATTTAGCAAGAAGACTATCGCAATATGCGCAATAAACAGAGAATTTTTTTTCAACATAACACTCACAGTTTGCTGACACTTCAGTTTAAAAAATTTCAAAAACCACAGGGGGAGTAAGCACTTTTTTACCATGGCAAAAATTCTTTTATAAGTCTTGAAATCACATGGGAAAGACAGCTTGGGTGGTTCCCTTGTGAGCTGACAGAATTACATGAAAAGGTAAAGAGTATTATAAATCAGTCAGATTTTCCGATGTCTTGCGCAGTATTTCAAAAAAATATATTTGAACAGTCCCAGTCAAAATTATTGAAAAAGTCTCACCGGAAAGATTGATTCATCCAGGCGTAGAGTATCTAAAATTAGTCAACTTCAAATTAATACTTTCATGTTACAGCCTTACTGGGTTGCACATTGTGGCAGTCATGCCTGCAAATGTTTTTCCAAAGTTCTACCAATGTAAAACTATAAGCAAAAATATTAAATCCACCTACTGATCAAATGAGCGGAGAGAAACAAGAAGCTGAAATATGGCTTCAAAATTCTGTCCATCTTCAGATCACGGAGGAAATTGCTGCAAATTTTGAGTGGCGTCATAAAAACAGTTTCTACACTGGACTCTGGATAATTCGAAACCCTTTTTAGCTCGACCTCTAGCTTAATTAGAATTTAAAAGTCTTTTGGCAGTTAGCTGTAAGATAATAAAGGAATGTTTTATCAATATCTGTAAATTCACAATTAGCAGCATTTAGTGTTTTGGATTTGAATCAAAAGAAAATCTAAAATGGCAAAACTACCGTATTCACTCTATTAACTCCCCATGGGGAGTTATTTTTCAACCCTCAAACAATCGGAAAATTTTTAGGTCGATTTTGAGATTTTTGGGTGCTCAATTACAGTTTGAAAACTGAAATTAGGTAATCTCGTAGTAACTAAGAAAACGCGAAAAACAGATTTGCAAAATGTTTGCTCTAGGCTGAGATATGGGGTCCGTAGGATGGGGAATTATTAGAGGGTGGGGAGTTACTAGAGTGAATACGGTATGCATTTGGGTAAATTTACGAGAAAAGTGACAATTCTAATATGGGGCATTGTTTCCGAAACTTGCCTTAAATGTTTGCCAAATTTTGACTAAACTTTTTTAACTTTTTTTCATAAAAATATTTATCCAGAGGTATATTTAATTAAAACACGAGTTTGTGGTTACTACGCAGTACTAAGAGACCTGCTATTTTTGCAGGGCTGTCAGACCTTTTACCAAAAAATATTTCGACCCGCCAAAAAGGGGCGTGGCGACATTTGCGGTTCTGGCATTGCGGACGTACATTATCGGGCTTGATATGTTGCAGACCGACATTAGCTGCCCAACTTTTGGGGAACGACATTTGCGGACGTGAAATTCCCAAACGGACAAATACGGACCTTCTTTTTCGCACTGAACTTGACTTTTCGACCTTAAAAAATGTCCGCAGATCTCATTTGTGAGGCCGCAAACGTCGGTTCTCAATTGCCGGTAAGCAAAATGACGCGTCCGATAAAGTCGTGTTTGCTGAGGAGTTTCCGCGTTTGTCGAGCCGAGAATTTCGCGTCCGCCAATCCTTAGGCGCAAATGTCGCCACGCTCAAAAAGAGATTTATCATTTTGTCGACTCGTGAGATCGGAAAGTTGACTGAAAGTCAAGAATTAGACTGTTTTCGCTTTCTCAAATCTGTGAGTGGTATACCGGCCGCGCAAAGTTGTTAATTGCAAAAAAAATTATAAACCTTTTCAAAAAAAATTTCTATAGTTTTCTCTTTACTGAAAAATCGGCTAGGCGCACTTACAAATTTTTTATTTTCACAAAAAAATTTATAAAAAAAGCTTCTTACTCAATAATAGGATTAAAAAAAAGTTATATTGAAAAGAATTTTGCAGCAGCGACCGTAATCCTTTTTTCTAGCCGGTTTTTGACCTCTACCGACCGAAATGTTTTTGATAAAATTTTGTAACTTGATTTTTCAAGCATACATGTTTGACCAACACCTAGCTAATCTTGTAGGCTTTCATTTGTGCTGTCGTAGAGACCGAAAATACCATAAAATGAGAGCTAAAATTAAGCAAAACTTCAAAAGTATATAAAGTTAAGCCGAGGAGCCTTTAAAATTTTGTGCTTTTAACCATTTTGGAACCCATCGGAAAGCAGTTCGTTCTTTGTGTAAGCACGACCACAGGCAAGCGTCAGTCACGGCACCTTCGCATGAATATTTTTTCCTGCTGATATCGGACGTAAGCTATCAATGGTTAAACAAAATCCCACAGCAAATTGAAAGGCAACCAGCAAATGGCAAACAAAACTGGCTAAAAACAAACTAATCCATATTATTTTAGAAATGACTGACTTACCATAATAATGAGCATCCTCAACAACCGCTTTTTTCTCTGGGTTTCAAATTCAGACTCTAAATTTTTGTTGCAATTTAGGTCATAAATGTTTAGTTGGTTGATGTTGGATGACCCACCTCTTTCAGTCACCAAAGACTGACGTTTGTTCAAAAAGCTCCAAATGCGAATGTAGCTATGGCCAATAATAACAAACGGCACAACAAACTATAATTACTAAGCTTGTAATACAAGGTGATTAGAAAGAAATATTACCTGCAAAGACACTACAATAATTCCATACAAACTTTTGAGGTCTTCCATGGCCCAGTCTTCGATGCACAGCTGGAAATGCACAATTGACTCCATTTACTCCTCCCAGACTATCTTAATTACCCAAAAATCACAGGGTTGTTGAACATAGGCCATTCTCCTGCAAACAAGCTAATAAATGCCAGAGGTGTTGGTTTGTCAGAGGCAGCGCTGGATCAGTTAATGGGTTGCGTAACACTTTTTGAGCAGCTTCTAAAAACTTCGATTGTGACGTTTCACATATTAGTTTTCAGCTTTTTGTAGTTCAATTTTTTATATGCATAATACTTACAAAAGAATCTCTGAAACGTCAGAAATGAAGATTTTAGAAGTTGTTCGAGAAAGTGCTATGCAACCCATTGACTGAGTGATCGCTGGAAACAACTCAACAAAGGTGTTTGATCAGGTTGATTGGTCAGGTAAGGAAGGTGAAGAGGAAGGAGAAAATTCGAATTGTATGCGGCTCATGAAACTTCGTTTTCGAATTAATTTGACCCTAAAGAGGGCTCAATGACCACAAAGTGGTCATGTTACATTTGTGAAAACATTGGTTTAACTCTCAAAAAGCCCATTTAGAGAAAAGTAATAAAATATAGGAAAATAGTTTATCTCACAAAATTTGAATTTCGCTGCCAAAAATTTGAATTTTGCTGCCAAAATCTTTAATTCTGCTGCCAAATTGAATCTGCTGCCAAAAATTTGAATTTTGCTGCCAAAATCTTTAATTCTGCTGCCAAATTGAATCTGCTGCCAAAAATTTGAATTTCGCTGCCAAAAATTTGAATTTCGCTGCCAAAATCTTTAATTCTGCTGCCAATTCATCCCAATTGAGCTATGAATCACCGATCTGTATTTCTTTCATCTTTGTCTAACTCTAAATCATTTTGTTATATGTTTCAGATGCATATCGAACAAGTCTTGTAACCGAAAAAGCGTGCTGCTTGATTGGAATGGTTTCCCAGTAATGGTAATTTTCGTTTGTGTCTTTTCTGTTGACCTACTCATGATTTAGGTCGGTGGCTTCTCTGATGCCAATAAAGTCTTTCGTCTAACTTTCCATGCGCTATCATCAAATGAGACAAAATGGTGCTACAAGCAGTTTTTGTTGGCGATCAAAGCTGAAGGATATGAGCCGCGTGTAGTGATGGCACATGGGGATCAGTCAATAACAGCAGGTAAATTTGTATTTATAAATTAAGTTTGAGAAGAATATTTCAGCTGCTAAGGAGGTTTGGAATAGTGCTCAGAGATCAATGTGTTACTGGCATGGCAAAGAAAAGAATTGCAAAAAAGGCTCAAAGAATTAACAGTGCCCAAGCCACTGAGAATGTCAGTTTTAGCTGATATTGATTTCATTTAATCGGCTGCTTTTCCTGAAGAATTACGCCGAGGTATGTCAGATCGTAAAATGATAAGTGATTTTTCAAGCGAAAATTTTCTTTAACTAGCATCGCATTGTCTGCTAATTGGAATTTGGAATTTGTCGGAAACAATGCCTGCGCAGCTCCGTTTTGTAATTATTTCTTCTCAGCTTCGGTGAATTCAGACCTGTCCGGATGGTATAAGGATTTTTCTGATGGCCATCTACCAACAATGGATTAGAGTCAAACAATCGAGTCATGAAGGATTGCCACACTCTTCGCCGACGCCTTCTTTTGCCTGCTTTTTTTGCACAGTTGAAAAAATGATGCAGAGCTACAGCGGAGATTCAAACGACAAGGTGAATATTTTTTAATTTACAGCTCACAAAGACACTTTAGTTGGTTGTTTAGCCTCCCGTGACAACGCCAGATGTGCCCAGCCAACTGAATTCTACAAGTGCACATGCTCTGTTGGGTCAAAAAGAATCCTTGCAAACATGTCATTATGATAATGAAGAAGGTGGGCCTCATCCGTTATTCAGCTGAAGCTATTTCTGATCCATTGGGTAAGAAAAGGAAAAGAGGAAGACCCTCACAAGCTTAGTGAATTTACGGTGTGTAATTCCATCCATTTGTCAAGATATGTAGTGATTTGTTGTTTTCATCACAAATGTTTCTTGCATTGTCATTATTTCCAATAAAATCAAAACTAAACCACGTATTTTCAATTTATTCGTAGGTAGATTTCAAATTTACATAATAGTATAGGAAAAAAGGATTTAGTGCAACAATCTCAACCAAAATTATGCATGATGGACATGAATCAAAGATCAGGCTGTAGAAATAGGTCGAAAAATTTAGGCAGTAAAACTTAAATTTTCGGCAGCAAAATTCAAATTTTTGGCAGCAAAATTAAAATTTTTGGCAGCAGATTTGATTTGTCAGCAGAATTAAAGATTTTGGCAGCATAATTCAAATTTTCGGCAGCAGATTTAAATATTAGCTTTTTTCTCCGTATTCTTGTAGAGCAGGGTTCGTAATTGTCCTTTTTAAAAGGATTTGTCCTTTTTTCGGGCCCAAAATCTTTTTTATTTTTGAAGTTATTAGTGAAATATCTTTTTTTTCGCTCCAAAATAGCAATAAGCACTGGATAAAATGACCCTTTTTCTTCAAAAATGGTCAAAATGTCCTTTTTTTACCCAAATGTCCTTTTTTCAAAAAATTTCATTACGAACCCCATTGTAGAGCGCGCCCAAGTTCCTGAAAGTCTGGCTCCCCAGCTCTGAAGTTCCTCAAAATGTAGTAGAAGGGTCACTCAAAGTTCTTAAAACACCTCAATATCCCTGTCATGGTTTTTTTTAACTGACCCACGGGACATGGATCATTTTTAAAAATTTTATTAACTTTCAGAGGTGTGAAGCAAATTCACAAAGGGCATGCTCTAAAATTTATCGAAAAAACCCAGATCACAGTCAGGGTTCCTCCCTTGTCAGCTACAAAATGGTATATTTTTTAGGGCTGATAAGACAATATCTGGCAGATATATAATCAAAGGGACGCAGGCTGTGGGCCATGTGACCACATTTTGGATGAGTTGAATTTTGGAATAATGATGGGTTACAGATTCAGACAGTTTTGTTATGCTTTTATTGTTATTCGGGCTGCAATGCGGATATAAGAGACTGATCTTACAACCCATGTGAAAAATATAAAAAAACTGTGAGTTTGTAACCCATCATTACTTAAAATAAATAATCCCCTTTTCAAGGGGCAAATGTGGGATCGAAGTCGAACATTAGGGTACCACAGTGGACACTCAATATAACGACCCTCGACATAACGTCCCGAAAAAATTCTTATTTTGGTTAGACTACAGTGTATTCTCGATAAAACGACGCTCGATATAACGTCCCACTTTGGCTGGTCCTTGAGGGACGTTATATCGAGCGTCCACTGAATTTCGTTTTTAACTGTATTCTTTCTCATAAAAACTTACATGTGTACAGCATAAGGCATAACCTACAAATAAAATGATTTGATAAATATTTTTCAAAGTGGATTGACATCATACCAGGAGCAGTGAGACCGTCCAAATGAGTGTGATTATGGCTATGCACACCTAGAAAGATTCTAATTTTTTTTAACTGCCTAATGTCTAAAGACTTGCAAAAAACCTGCATAGACATATGGTCGTTGATGTTGACTACACTTTTGTGCGTCTGCAGATCACAAAGTACCTGTCCAGAGCAATGGACATCAGGGTCAGCGTGCTGATGAATATCGAAGTGCCTTGGAACAGAGGCAAACCTGAAAAAAACAGGCTTTTACTACATGTATCAAGGATACCGTATTTTCTCTGATAGTATCCCCCTTTCGTTCAAAATCGTGTTTAGGGCATCTTATTTTTGACCCATTTTTCAAAGAATGATCTCATAAAAGTTACCACTCGATTGGTAGCCAGTGAGATGAGCTACAAAATGGGTGGTAACTTGCCTGAGAGAAGTGATCAAAAATAGGAAAAAACAAATGCCAAAAACACGATTTTGAATGAGGAGTGTCAATTGAGCTACTATTAAAGAAAATAGGGTACTAGAATTAGAGCTACCATAACACAACCAATCTCCCCAGATCCAATGGCCTGAAAGAAAACTAGTTGTTGTGTCGTACTGCAATTCATCAGCTACCAACCTATGTAGGTGTAGACAGGAGTTAGCCAAAGTGATCTAGATAATAAATGATTTATAGTGACCACGCATGACTGCCATGACAAAATTATTGAAAAAAAGTCTTATAAGGGATTATCCAAAAGCTCTGTCAGACTAAAAAGAGACTAGGATGGCAGTTTTCCGATTCAAATCAGACGGTACCTGAGAAGTAAAGTAATGACTTTACGATTTTTTAAACAGGAATGTCAGATTCTTTTTGATATAACTCCATCTACAGTCTCCATCTACACTCCATGTACTTTTTGTGGCTAGGGCGGCGTTATATTAAGATTCGCGGGTCTTTACGGCGAACTTGCTGGATTTTTAAAAAACCACCGGTAAAACTGGGATCCTCGCAATTTGTTGCAGACAGGGCTGACGTGAAGATGGAAGCGGAAGCAGGAGTGGAAAGGATGAAAATGAAACGGATGCAAAGAACGGGGTCTTTTTCAGACTAAAACTTCACACGAGACAAAGGAAAAAAGAGTTAAAGGGGTATGATCGTGCCCGATTGGGAGAAAAGGCGCGAACCAGCAGTTATTTTCTTTCTCGATAAATTTTTACATTCGTTCTCGTCAAGATTTTTTAAGTTTTCTGTCTAGTTTTTAAAAGCAGTATAAGGTCATCTATATCAGATTTGACGCAGAACGAGTGAAAAATGGGACGATTCGAAAAAAATTTGAAAAAAAACTGCTGGTTCGCGCCTTAACGCACGGGCATGCCCCTTTAAACAGCTCAAAATATCCATTTTTTGGCGCTACTCGGTTATACCCCCCCCCCCCAAAAAGTGCTACTCGGGAATACCCCCCCCCCCCCCCCCAAAAATCGGACCTACTCGGTTATACTCCCCCCAAAAATCAAGTTTTTTAGGAGTGGTCAAAACACATTTTTAAGCAATAATTTCGCCATAAAAGGTCCAGAAAAGCAATTTAAAAGGGATTATGGGCTGTATTGGGAGGGGAAGGGACAAAACAGGGGCCACTTCTATAGTGCCTATAAGTACCAAAGAGTATTAATTCTCTAAGCAGTAAAGGCGCTTTCAAACCCAGCCACTTGTGGTGCACGTAAAAGTATAAGTACTCGAGCTGATCAGACCGATCAGCCGGGTGGATCCTGATGGTTGTCCTTTAACTTTTGGATGGCTGAGCCTCTGGCTCGTAGCCTCAGGCCGAAAAATGGGAGAGACCCTTTTCGGCCGAAAAGTCATAGATGTTGAACATAGTTTGAATACGGGGGCCTACCGCATAAATAACTCTGGTATGCATGTTTTTTCATGCATCCAGAGTCGCATTCGAGTGATTTGTGTCTAAGGTATGTGGGTGTGCGCATCTCAACTCCAAGCCCCCAAGCCCCCTGCGCCCCGAAGGGGGCTTGAGAGTTAGAGATGCGCGCACGCACTTACCTTAGACATGATTCCGAGAAGTACACTTGATCATAAAATGCATATAGAGTCTATTTTTGCCACGGCCCGAGTTGAAAAACATGGTAAAGCAGCTAAAAAAAGTGGCCCCTGTATTATTCCCTTCCCCTCCCAATACAGCCCATAATCCCTTTTAAATTGCTTTTCTGGACCTTTTATGGCGAAATTATTGCTTAAAAATGTGTTTTGACCACTCCTAAAAATCTTGATTTTGGGGGGGGGGGTATAACCGAGTAGGTCCGATTATTGGGGGGGGGGGGTATTCCCGAGTAGCTTTTTTTGGGGGGGGGGGTATTACCGAGTAGCGTCCATTTTTTTCATCAAGCTCAAAATATCAATTTCGAGCTGTGACACAGGTTTTCGAAGTGGAGAACGCATGATAATTAGAAAGTTAAAATTATTACTAAATTTATTGCGGTACGGCTCAAGATTAGAGATAGAAAACGCCACCCAGCGAGATTCCGGGACGGGATTTTTCACCTAGATTGAGACCGGGACCGGGATTGTGTCAACCTACCCAGCAGGACCCCGTGCGGGATCCCGGTAAAATGACCTGGATTTCAGTTGGCTTCATTTAATTTGATTGTGAAGAAGTTTCAATTCTGATCGTTAATCCAAATTCATACAATTTTTTTAGGTTTTGGATGACTGAATGATCCGCTGTCATATCTACAATAATTCAGAACGGGGGTTTTAATCATAGGACGATCACGTTGATCACAAAGTAATCATGTCATATTTGCCAAGCTTGACATAGCTCCTTTTCTGTCGGAAATGTCTCTTTTCCTGCCGGAAATTGGAAAAACTGTTTTGTTCCCGCGGATTTTCAAATTAATTTTCTATTTTTCAACTATCTTGCAGCCCTTGATCTTAGCCTTCTAACAAGCCATTAATTGACTAAGTAAGATTTCAAAAAGTTGAATAGATACGTTTTTGAATGGACAGTATTTTCGAAAAGATTTGCTATATTTAAAGACTTTTTTCCCTAACTTTTTGACATCTTACTTAGTCAGTTAAAGTTAAAATCGAAAACACCCGTCAAAACGTGTAAATCTCCCGTCGAAGTATGTAAATCTCCCGTCAAATTTTTAAAACTTTTCGTTCTCGGTATTGATTTTTTCATTTTTTTTGCACCAGCATGTAGCCCTGAATCTCTAGTTTCTAATGGGCTATCAACTGGTTGACTACAATATAGAAAAGTGGGAGAACAATTCATTTTGAAAAAATAGATATACCGTATTCTCTCTATTAGTTCCACACTCTCTATTTAACCCACATCCCCAACTTTGATGACCTGTATCTCAGCTCAGAGAAAAAATTCAACAAAGCTGTTTATTGCATTTTCTTAACTCCTACGAGCTCTACCGATTCCCTCTTTCGGATTTCGGATTTTCACCCAAAAATCTCGAGATCGACCCCAAGTTTTTCCGATTTTCGGACGATCGAAAAATAATCCCACATGTGTAACTAATAGAGAGAATACGGTAGTTTTGACAAATATAATTGTTCTCCCACTTTTCGATATTGTAGTCAGAAAGTTGATAGCTCATTAGAAACTAGAGATCCTTTGCTACATGCTGGTGAAAAAAAATAAAAAGTAAACACCGAGAACAAGAAGTTTTAAAAATTTGACGGGAGAGTTACACATTTGACAGGTGTTTTCACGTACAGCCGTCAGTTAATGACTTGTTAAAAGGCTGAGACTTAAAAATAAGTTTGATATAAGTGCACAACTGTGCTACGCAAGGAGCCGAACCGATAAAATTGTTGCGGTGTCAAGATTTTCTCAAATAAAATTGGATAGCGACCGGTCATTTCCCTCGTTGATCGGTCATCAACCGGAAAATGAATTTTCACTTACGTAATGCACACCAGAAGATCAGCTGCAGCAAGATTGGTGATCTTAACTCAAATTTATGTTACTCGAATTCCGGAATAAAGGTGAACCCACGAATATATTAGTCACAGTTTGCATGTTTTTGGATGTCAACACTACATATACCACCTGAAAATTCAACCATCAAACACATTGATTTCTTCTGTTAAAAAAATTATCTAGTATTTTTTCAAAAAAAATCTATTTTTGTGCATTGTGTAGCTCTAGATATTAGCCACAAAACGAGTTTAAAAGTAACTTAATATAATCAGGTTAGCTTTTGAAATAGTTGGATTTAGTACAAGGACTTGGGAAGCGAGCTAAGGGTGTTAAACTCCCTTATTCGGTGCCCTCCCAGAAGCACCCAAAAACATGTTTTTTCGACGTTTTAGCACTTTCACGTGTGAAAACATGTTTTTAGGGCGCGGCCAACCATTTTTAGAAAAAAAAATTTGATCAAAAGTTGACTTTTTGCCTTGGGGGACCAAGGTGAAGGATACTGGAGGGTGCCTGGATTTCCTAAAAAGATAGATTTCGAAAATATTTTTGATACCCTAACGCATAAATAACTCTGGTATGCATGTTTTTTGCCCTTCTGGAGATGTGCCCTTCTGGAAAATGCAACACACTATTTCCACACCCCGAGTGAGCTATGGGCCTTGGAAGTGGAAATAACATTTTCGGTAAAAAAACAACTAATTTTTTTGTAAACCGAATTTTGAATAAGCGTCTTCATTTTTGGTAGCAAAGTAGGGACGTTGGCCTACACGACCTGTAAAAAGGCGTTAACTTAGCTACCTTGACGGTACCTCAACTGAACCTACACTGGCTTCAGACCTGCACAAAATTTGCGCTATTTGTGGGCACCGGTGCCGAATGAGTAAAGAAGCCGGTGTCTTAAAAAAGAAAATCTTGGCGCCGGTGGTACGATGTCGATACCAGATGAGATTTAATATCAGATGACCGACGCTACTGGAATATAGTCCTCCCCTCTTCCCCCCAATAAATTTTCAGTTACCCCGAAAACCATAGTTTTTTGAAAAGTGGTGAAATTATTACGTGTTGTCCGTGAGCCTAATTCCTACGGCCAGAAGCCCAAGCCTAAGGGCTAAGCCTAATTCCTAAGCCTAAAAAATATTGGGGGGGGGGGGTGGCTGGGGAGCTTATATTACAGTAGCGCCAGATGTCCCTTGCGCGAGGTCGATTTAATTGCTTTTGTATCCAGGCGCCTGTAAGGCGCCAATCAACCTTGTTTCTACTTATTCTGGAGGTACTTTACAAAGAAATAAGATACCGTATATCTTCTAAAAAGGCCCCACCTTCTAATAAGGCCCCACCTCTTGAGAGATGTTGAAAAATAAGGCCCCACCTCAAATAAGGCAAAAAGGTATATTCTAATAAGGCCCCACCTCCAAAGAGGGGTTGAAAAATAAGGCCCATGGGTCGTTATTAGAAGATACCGTATTCACTCTATTTATCGCCCACCCTCTAATAAACGCCCACCCTTAAGGGCCTATATCTCAGTTTAAAAAAATTATTTTGCAAATCGGTTTTTTGCGTTTTCTTACTTACCACGAGTTTACCTGATTCCACATTTTAAATTTTGGTTGAGCACCCAAAAATCTCAAAATCGAAATATTTTTTTTCCGATTTTTTGAGGGTTGATAAATAAACGCCCATGGGCGATTAAAAGAGTGAATACGGTATACGGTATATAAAATAAATATATATTATTTACAATAATTTAGACATTCTAGTCTTTGGAGATATTCTTATAGCAGAAAAATATGATTAAACCCATGTTTTACAAAACTTGGTTCTTTTACTCTCAAAATACAGTCGACTCTCAATTTAACATACACCCAAAAAGTTCGTTCCCGCCTAGGGTCCGACACTTTTTTTAACTCATTTTTCGACATTTTTACTTTTTCTGTTTTGACAGTCTGGCCCCAAATATCGCAAGGATTCCGATTTCGCCAATCGTATTTCAGAATCATTAAATATTTACATCTAAAAAAGCAAAACCTCGATTTAACATACGCCTAAATCCAAAACAGGTGTATGTTAAATCGAGGTTTTGCTCTTTTAGATGTAAATATTTTTGATTCTGAAGAACGATCGGCAAAGTCGGAATACTTGCGATATTTGGGACCAGATTGTCAAAACAGAATAAGTAAAAAGTGTCGAAAGGTGAGTTAAAAAAAGTGTCGGACCCTAGGCGGGAACGAACTTTTTGGGTGTATGTTAAATCGAGAGTCGACTACCGTATTTACTGTATTAACTCCCCACCCTCTAATAACTCCCCACCCTCTAATAAGTCCCCACCCTACGGACCTTATATCTCAGCTTAGAGCAAACATTTCGCAAATCTGTTTTTTGCGTTTTCTTAGTTGCCGCGAGTTTACCTGATTACAGTTTACAGATTTTGGTTGAGCACCCGAAAATTTCAAAATCGACCTCAAAATTTTTCGATTTTTCAGAGGTTGAAAAATAACTCCCCATGGGGACTTAATACAGTAAATACGGTATAATGCTTAAATGTTTAGATAAAAGAGTGTCAAATAACCCCCGTGGAACTATTTTCCTCCTCTTATTAACAGCGACCACCATCTTTACAACAAGTAGGATAATTCTGTGCTTATTAAATTATTATCCTAAAGTTCATGATGGGTTTGAACTACAGAAATCAGAGCACCGCAATTGAGTGTTAATACAAACACTTCGAGATTCACCGAAGAGATTCACAAGAGATTTAGATTCACCGACGACCCACGTAACCTTTGTATAATAAAATAATTCTTAAAAAAGATTGATGGGTTGGAGGTATTATTTATAACAATCCATGAAGGTCTTAGAATATGAATAAACTGATTTAGTCTGCAAAAAGCTGAAATTGACCATGAATAACGATATACCACGAAGATGATTAAATACGCAAAAAACATCTTCATGGCACATTTCAGCTGATTTCGCAGGTTTTTGTGGTAAATTTCTTCTTTTTGTCATCTCATTTTATGTGACAGAAGCAAACTTTTTCGTGCCATATTTCACGTTTTTCGTAAAACGAGTCATAATATGCTCACGCAACATACACAAATTGTATTTTTTTCATTAAAAATATCCGGGTCTAATAGAATGCCCACAATTTTCATCGAAAAGGCAGTTTAATTTGACTTACCAGCGAATTGCCAGAGATAGATGTTAGGAAAACGGTGAGGTAGGATAGCAAGAATACAGTTTTTGTAATGGCATTGTCTGTCAGTGCCTTTTTACCCGTACAGTTGATGGTGACGGAGATGTTGTGCGCCAGCAAGGGGAATATGCCATCATATTTTTTAGCACAAAACCAGAATTAGATGCCAAAGAAAAGAGGTAGTTTTTGTTGTTGTAGCTGGCTAAAGAGTAGTTGAGCAGAGGCAATGTAGTGGGTGTAATACTGGAGGTATTGGGATAGTGCATAATCTATTCTAGTACCACGAGGATATGTAAGCAAACTGGTCTGCGAGACTGGAGGACCAAGACAAAGGCATTTAGTGAATCAAATTGACAAATAGGACGCAAAATTAGAATGAGCAAATCTAAAACAAAATAAAAATTATTAAAAATATTAAAATCAATAAATTAAAGGCAACGGGAAATACACTACAGGATGGAAAATATTGGTCTCAGCAGAAAATAGGGTTGACTTATGCCCCGGGCATTTTATAATCGGGCATATGCCTGGACATATGCCCGGGCATTTTCCAAATTTTCGGGCATTTTCGGGCATTTTACAAATGTCTGCCATCAATCAATTTTTATTCAACAAATTTCGAATATCATCAATAAGCATATCAAAATAACCTGATTTGGTGTATTTTTTAATATTGTCTTTGAGATCTTTCATTTAAAGGGGCATGCCCGTGCGCGACACGGAGAAATGGCGGGGACTAGTATACCGTATTTACTGTATTAACTCCCCACCCTCTAATAACTCCCCACCCCTCGGTTTTTTACTAGGATTTCAGAGTTAGGGCCATTTTTGATTGACAATTTCAAGATTTTTTAGGGGTTGAAAAATAACTCCCCATGGGAGTTAATAGAGTGAATACGGTAACTCTTCTTTCTCGACAAACTTTTAGATTACCTCTTATCTAGATTTTTTAAGTTTTCCGACTAGTTTTGAAAAGTACCATAAGGTCATCAATATCAGATTTGACGCAAAACGAGTGAAAAATAGAACGGTTCGAAAAAATTTGCTGGTCCCCACCTTAACTTTTTGAAACGCATGAGCATGCCCTTTAATAACAGCAATTCACAACATCATTGAAAATAAAATAATCAGAATTATAGATATGAAGTAGGAAACTGTCGCGGATGCGATAGCCAGAATTAGACCTTATAAAGAACAGCCCAATGAGAGTAATTTTGTGATTTGTTTAGTAATTTTTCCCACTTTTTGGCTATATTTTAAAGTCTTTTTGACTAGGAAAATAAGTTTTTAATTATAATTAAAGAGTTGTTGATAAGTAAGCGCCTTTCAAAGGGAAAACTTTTGGCCTTTCAATAGGAATTATCTGGAAATATAGGCATATTTTGCCTATTGTTAAAACTTTGATCATTTCCCAACTTTTGGGCGCACATAACGGCCTTTGTTAACAGGCACATTAAACTGTAAGTAAACAAAGGGTCCAAATAACATTATTTGATCCAATATCTGGCAAAATATGATTCATATCATATTTTGCTAGTTGTACGCCAATAACAACCTCCAATCGGAGAAATGACTAGGAAATAGCCCATCTGGGACCAACTACTCCACCCCCTGGGAGGGAAAAAGTGGCGTAAAAAAACCAGCCCGATCAGTAGATCGGGGTCAAACAAATCTAATTCGTCCCAGCACGTATTGTTTGTCCAGGGAGGCTCTGCAAATCTCTTGTGATTTGTATGCTGTTTATTGCGCCTTAGCAACTGTATCTTGTTACTTTTGCTTAGGCGCTGGGTCTGTTGGGCACTTAAATAATTGTATTTTGTTACCTTTATTTCTGTGCATTTTGGAGTAAATAAAGGAGTTATTTACTTGTATTGTATCATTGTAACCCCGAAAAACCCCTTGGAATTTTGTTTAGGCGGCTTATCGAATCCACCCGGTTTCGGTAATCCGAGAAGGTTCGAAAGGAACCTTCACCCCATATATTGGCAAAGACCGAAGCGAGCTTAAAGGCACTCGCTTTTGTCTTTGACAGAAACTACAGTTAACAGTACATCCACAGTTGATTATTCATTCACAGTTAACAGTGCATTTAGCACTCCTTTTCCTTAACTTCTTTTTGAGAAACTTAAGACAGATAGTGGTAGTTTTCGTCAACTTTTTCGTACTTTAATAAAAAAAATTCTTTTTTTCAGCTGAAAATTTTCATTCTGAGGCACCTAGCAATTTAGTATACGAAATTTCCTCCGGAATTCGAATAAATTAGAAATTAACAGAAGTTCAAAAAAATACTTGGTTTTCGAGATAAGTTCTGACGTTGGAGTGTCAATATGTTAAAAGGTCATCTAGGTGATGTCTCGGAAACCGACAAATACTTTTCAGTTTTTGTTCAAATTACTGAAGATATTTCGTATACTTGTATGCCTCAGAATGAAACTTTTAAGCTTAAAATGGTACTTTTATTAAAAGTTACAAGAAAATTTATGAAAAAATTACCTTTAACTGTTCTTTGAACCTTTTGGAGAATACCAAATCTAAAAAATATATAGGAGGAAAATGCCCGAAATTATAAGGCCGGGCATTTCATAATAAATGCCTGGACATATGCCCGGCATATGCCCATTGCCCAACCCTAGTAGAAGATCAGGGTTTTTTGCCTTGGTCTCCCCTATTGTTCTTGGATATTGATTTTTTTTGGTGCAAAATAATTTCTTTTTGGTGCAAATTTGGACGCTAGTAGCAAATAACACCCCCCCCCCCCCCAACGATTTTGACCCTTTTTACTTTAGTAAAAAGTACCCAAATTTATGTCCCAGACCCCGGAAAATATGCGCAAACTCTTTATTAGTCACAACTTCCGTACGCTGGCCTACCCCCAAGCCTAAGGCTAAGCTTAAACTTGTTGTTTGCAACGGTAGTTACAGCAATTTTTAAAGGTCGGATTCTTGGGGGGGGGGTAGGGGGGGGGGAGGGATGTGGTCATTCGCTACTAGCGCCCAAATTTGCTTTCAAATTCTAGTTTTGCGTTTTTATGTTAAATTTTTCAATCTTTTTCAAAAAGTGATCACACCAGCAGGTGGGCCTTCAATTCTGGTTTCTGTTAAGTTATTATTTACCGGAAAATCTTTGCAAAATATATCACATAAAGGTAAAGGTGTGAAAGAGGTCAGAAAAAATAATTTGGTTCATACTTTTACTTTTTTGCGCTACATTTCACAAAGACATTGCAGCAAATAATATCTTGTTAGAAACTAGAATCGCAGGGCTACCTGATGGTGTTATCACCTGTTGAAAAAGGTTAAAAAAGTAGATAGAAAAATGAACTGAATTTTTTGCACTCATTCTTATCTCAAGCGAATGTCGTGTA
This sequence comes from Ditylenchus dipsaci, assembly GCA_004194705.1. Classification (NCBI taxonomy): domain Eukaryota; kingdom Metazoa; phylum Nematoda; class Chromadorea; order Rhabditida; family Anguinidae; genus Ditylenchus; species Ditylenchus dipsaci. Next base: position 261,119 of record SADC01000002.1, on the reverse strand, counting down.
AAGATTGTCGTAATCAGTCGAACGGCGTTTTCAGCCAAGACAGTAGGTTTCGATTATAAATCTATTGCAGAACTAAATGCACTTAGATTTATAATAATGAATTCAAAGACGGATTTCGCTCAGCTAAATAAATACCCAGATTTTATCAAATCTCCAGATTTAGATAGTAAAGGATCGTTTTAGCATATATTTTCATTCAATGATTGCCTTGGGGGAAAAATTATTCAATTTTGACGGTGCAGAAGACAGCCAATTTTTTTTGAGACGGCCTTTGAGACGGCCCGATTTCGGACGGGCGGAAGACGGACGAAAAAAAATTCAGGACGGAGGTCGAGAGGGCAAAAAGTTGGACGGGGTGGAAGACGGTCAAAAAAATTAGTGAGACGGAGACGGGGACGGCCGTCCTATTTTTCAGATTTGTCCCACTATGGTTAGGAAGCACTCAAACATATCTTAGACGCATGTTTCAGTCCGTCCTGACATACGCTGGCCTACCCTTGCCTAAGCCTGAAAAGATTACAAAAAATCAACAGGGGACTAAGGCGAAAAATCCCCTGGTTCTCCACTAGGCCAAAATATTTTGAAATTTTGCGTAGGTGAAAAAAATATTAGGGGTAGGGGCGGTAAAATAACTAGCGTTGTTGGGGAGGAGCCGGGGTTTGCACTGGGTGCGTAGTTTTGTATATAGCACTAGCGCCAGAAAATCGATGGCAGTAGATAAGCTAGGGACCTCTTTGATGCAAAAAAGATGTGTACGAAAAACAATGGGAAAAAGTTACAAATAAAAATGTCTAAATCAAAACTTTTCAAAAATTTCCCAGAATTTTTCTGGGCCATCCTTTATGTGAACTCTTCCCAAAAAACGTTGGAATCATATTTTGTAGTGTTTTATTACCAAAATTTAATATACGGAAAACATTAATTAATTGTGCTTATTAGGCAAAACATAAACTGTTTTTAAGGTTTTAGCACACGACTGAAGATCTTTTCGAACTTTTTGACCGCAGTTAACTAATAGGATAGCAAAAATACTGTTTTTGTCATGGTATAATCTGTCAGAGCCTTTTTACCTATACAATTAAAAATTCGAAAATAGAGCAGGCAACTGACTGCATGGCGTAAATTTTTGAACAATGAAAAAAATTTGAATTTTTTCTGACGGAGAATGTGCCCCATAATGTGCATGTCTCGAGACCGAGAAAACTTTGCGACAATTTATACGTTCTGCTAAAAAATTTGTGATAGGTTTCAAACAGTCAAAATTTTAGTGATATGATCTTTGGACGCCTCAAAAAACCTTTCCGTAATATATACCGCCATTTTCATCCACAACATTCAGCCCTCTATCAGATGTCTAGAGCTCATGAAGAGAGTTCAGATGATGGCATCGACAGTCCAACTCGGAAGCATAGAAAATACAGTGCGGAATTCAAGCTCAAGGTGATCCAGTCGGCTCGTGGGGGATCGAAGAACTCAGCCAGCAAGCACTACGGAATCAGTCGCAGGCTCGTCTATGACTGGATGGACAAGGAAGAGGAGATTCGTAAGCAAGTGTGAGGCTCAAAAAACTCTCAAGTATTTGCATTATCCTTATCATTTTAGGTCAAGTTCCAACCATGCGAAGCGTCTACCAGGTGGAGGAAGATCTGCGAAGAATGAGCATCTTGACAAGGAGCTGGCAAAGTGGGTTCGGCTAAATAGACACGCAAAGAAGAAGGTTTCCCGACGGATGATTCAGCGTCAGGCGGAGAAGGAGTTCTTGCGATGAGACTGCAGTTTGGCTGGATGCGAGCGGTGGCAAGACTCTTGAAGAGCGAGGAGCTAAGGAACTGGGCTTTACAAAAGTTATTCACCGTTATTAAAACTATTTTCAGGTTCCAATCCTTACAACGGGCATGACAAGGCAAGGATCACTGTGATGCTGACTGCGAGAAGTGATGGCAAGAAGATGAAACCTTTAGTGCTACTTCCACGAGTGCGACCCGACAAAAACGTCGTCAAGCAATTCAGCCAGAAGTTGTTCCTCGTCTGGGCGGGCAAGATCTGGATGGACGATTCTCTCACAGCCGAATTTCTCAACCGTGTAATGGGCGACCGATGTTCGAGAAGAGACTTCTCGTTTGGATGCTTTCAGATGTCACACCAGCGAAGCTACAAAAAAGGTTCTGCGTGATCTCGACCTACACACAGCTGTCATCCCCGGTGGTTGCACAATGTTTGTTCAGGTAGGCATCGATTCACGCTCTTAGATTTATTAATTCTGCTCTTATAGGCTCCGGACGTCTGCTGGAATGCTCCATTCAAGGCCCACATCAGAAGTTACTACGAAACTTGGATCAGCAACGGCGACCGGATGAGCTTCACGACTGGCGGCAATCCGAGGGCTCCTTCGATGGAAGTGTACTTGGACTGGATCGTGCGCGCTTGGGATGCTCTACCAAAGAATCAAGTCATCAATTCCTTCAAGGGTTAGTTCATTTTAGCTGAGCGCGGAGGATGAAGTTATTGAGGAGGAAATTTTGTTTGAATTGTGATCGGCTCTTTTGGGAAAAATAAATAATCTTTGGTCTGATTTGTTTGTTTGATTTTTGATTTTGAGGACCAGGTGATGATCGAACAATAATCCCACACTCTCTAAAAAACCCACATTCTCTAATAATCCCACACCCTTGGGGTGATTGAGATATAATCCCACAGTGGGATTATTAGAGAGAATACGGTAAGCTCTTAATCTTAACAGATGGCGGCCAACTAAAACTATTTTTGCACAAAGCCGACAAATAACACTCACATCAATAAGTAAATGAATAGAAAGCAAAGGACAGGAAGGTAGCTTGGGTGAAAACCAATAGTACTACAAATTGGTTGGAAATTCCACAGAAAAAAAACATTTATATCAAGTAATATTGCGTGTCCAAAGCCTTAATCTGCTAAAAAGGGCAATGAACTGAATATCGGAAAAATTAATAAGGCATGGGAGTTAAAACATGGATAGACTACCAATAGATGCACAGAGTGCATTATTGCGCTTTTGTATCTCGGTACTGATAATTTCACAAATTAAGTAACCGGGATACATTTTAGAGGGTGGAAGATGATACTTTTTATGCAGTATAGGGTGTTAATTTTATTAGTCAAACCTCGATTTAAAGACCCCCACCTCAAGGTCGTTCCCACTTTGGGCGCGACACTTATTTTAAGTTGATTTTTAAAGCACTTTGTCAGTTTTGTTTCCACAGTCCGGTCGAAATTATTGCAAGTATTCCGATTTTGCCGAACCTAAAGTTTTTGCTTTTAAAAACACAAAACGTCGATTTAACGACCTTCTAATTTTCAAAAGGGGGTCGTCAAACCGAGGTTTTTAACCGAGGTTGCTTTTTTAAAAGTAAAAACTTCCGATTTTATTGAAAAAAACCCGACTTTTTTTTAACAATGAAAGATTTAAGAATGTAAGATTTTCAAGATATGGTCTTTCGATTAAAAAAACGTTCGGTTCTTTTCGGTTATCGGCGCCCCACTTTTTTTTGTTATTGAACTTTTATAAACTGCCTCTATGATTCGTTCATTTATTCATGGTGGGGTGCCGATAACCGAAAAGAACCAAACGTTCTTGCTAAAAATGAACAAAATGGGAAAAAATCAGGGCTTCGAATCGTCCTTCTTAAAAAGATTTGTCCTTTTTTTGGCACCTCAGATCTTTTTTCATTTTAAAAATTTAGTCAAAATCTTTTTTTTTCGCTTCAAAATGGCAACAAGCACTGGATAAAATGACCCTTTGACTTCAAAATAGTCAAAGGACGATACGTAAAAATGCCACGTTTTGGAGAAAAAGTGCCACGTTTTTGTGAAAAAGTGCCACGTTTTCTGACAATAAGGTTTCTTAGACAAATCAATGATTTACATCTGAAATTTTGAAGATTACCATTAGCTTGCTATTGATATGTCCTTGGAAACAAAGCGACACATAAAAACCAGGCATATCTCTGCAAAACTAGGCAAATTTGAAAAAAACGTGGCACTTTTTCACAAAAACGTGGCACTTTTTCTCCAGAACGTGGCATATTTCCGTTTTATCCAATAGTCAAAATGTCCTTTTTTCACCCAAATGTCCTTCTTTTTAAATTTTTCATTCGAAGCCCTGGAAAAATAACTAAAAACTGAATTTGTGTCATGTTTTAAAAAATCGACCTCTAAACATTCAGATTTTCACAAACTATTGTGTAATGGAATTACTGTTTCTCTAAACTTTTATCTGTCAGTCGAATTGGCAGGGGTGTTTATTTTTCGAGTAGTCGATCAGTTGATGGCTACACAACATTTTTTAACAGCGTGTGAAATCTTTGTTTTGATTCGATGTTTTTGAAACAGTTTTTTTTTTGATTTTCTGCTGATTAATTAGAACACAACGGAAAGCAATTTTTTAAAAAATTGGATGGCAATGTGATTCTAATATATATTATTTACCGTATTTCCTCTAATAGGAGCACCCGCTCTGATAAGCTCACCCCCTCAACTTTGAGGGTCTGGATCTCGGTGCAGAGTCAATATTTTGCAAAGCTGTTTATTGCGTTTTCTTAACTTCCACGAGCTCTACAGATTCCACTTTTTGGATTTTTTATTTTCACACAAAAATCTCGAGATCGAATTCCAAATTTTCAGATTGAAAAATAAAATAAATTTAGATTGAAAATAAGCGCACCGGTGCGCATATTAGAGGATATACGGTGGTGGGTAAAAATTAACATACAGCCATTTCAATCATACTATGTAAAAGTTCGAACATTTCAGGCTAAGTCAAAAAGTTATTTTAACCCTAGGGTGGTCACGTTGGGGCGATTCGTCCTTTTACCGTATGTTCTCTATTAATTCCCCAGCCCTGACTTTGAAGACCTATGTCTCAGCCTAGAGCAAATATTTTGCAAACCTGTTAACAGTATTCACTCTAACAACTCACCACCTTCTAATAAACGGACCTCATATCTCAACCCAGAAAAAAAATTTCGCAAATTAGTTACTTTTCGAATTTTGTTAATTAGCACGAGCTCTTCTGATTTCACTTTTCATACTTTGCTTGAGCTTCCAAAAATCTCGAAATCGACCACAAAATTTTTAGATTTTCGGGGCGTTGAAAAATAACTTCCTACGGGGAGTTTATAGAGCTTAACGGTATTGCGTTTTTGTAACTCTCACGAGCTTCACCGGTTCCGCTTTTTCGATTTTCACCCAAAATTTTGAGATTGACCTCAAAATTTTCACATTTTCAGAGGGTTGAAAAATAGTCTCCCTGAGGGATTAAAAGAGGTTATACGGGATTGTTCATGATATCATTTGTCCAGCAGTTGATCTTTTGGATTCAGGAAGCCCTGAATCTTGGCTTTAAAACGAAATATTATGCTTTCAGATCTGATAAAATTTTGATATAAATATTGTGATTTGAATGCACGGTCGAGAAGTGACCTTTTTAAGTGACCGTCCGAGGGTAAAAATTGACATTCAAAGCTACAGTCACCGCTCAACACAACATACGCCCTAGGAACTGAATTCAGCCGCATGTTGTGTCGAGAATATGTTATATCGGGTGTATACTACGTTGAGAGTACACTCTATGTTTTTATAAGATTTTGGTCGTTATTCTTCAAATTGTTGTAGAACGGGCTGGTAAAAGCCTGCCAAAAAGTTAAAAACCCATGATTTTCGCTGTCTTTCTCCAGAAAAGTTGTAGAATACAAAAGGTTGAGGAATCAAGTTCTGCTTATAAAAGGTTAAGGCGCGTTCACAATGAGTGTCGATCTGAGTCTGAGATTCGACGTGTTTTTAACGCGGGAAGGGCTGTACTTTTTTCGTCGCTAAAACATTTTCTGTTGGCACTTTTTTGTAGCTAAGATTCAGGGCTTCAAAATGAGCTATTGACAAGCAACATCTGATAAAAATGATTGGGGTAAAAATGCTTAGGTCTGAACTTAGGACCACACTCGTCCGAGTGCGGGCCTGAGTGTCGACCTGAGTGTGGACATAAGCATTTTTATCCAAAATTTTACAGTCAAGTGTAGCTTGTTAATAGTTTATTTTGAAGCCCTGAATCTAAGCTGCAAAATAATACCGACAGGGAAAAAATTCAGTGAAGAAAAAAAGTACAGCTCTTTCCGCGTTAAAAACACGTCTCACACTTAGTCCCACACTCATTGTGAACTTGACTTTATCCCTGAATGTCATTTTGAAAATTACATATAGCTTGATAATAAGATAGACAAAAACCGAAAACCAAGCTCACAAGTATCTATAAACCTGGTTGAAACTTGCTGATTTGGTTGAGGAACAAACTTTTTTGCAAGTCAGCTGAAGGACAATAATTTTCTAGCAGAAAGATATTATAACCACATTTAGCCGTTTTCCAGGCATTCCGGTTGGTTTAAAAAAGGCTATTTTGTGGAGCTTCGTGGACAACCACTAATTATTATGCGTAGAAGAGGGAGGGGGAGGCTAACCACTTCCATTTCCTGTCCAATCGATCCATTCTTTTGGCCGACAATAGCAGCAAGATATTTAGCGTCTATATGTTGTTTTGCAGCACAACGACAACATAAGGGGGGGAGGTAATGCACACACATGGCTTAAACAACATAAATTTGCGGATAAAATCCACTTCTTTTTTGGCGGTAAAGAGGGAGAAGGAAAATGAAATTATTCGAAGGATGGCTCATGCCTGCCATTCATCTCATTATTGAAATGAATTTGTTGCCAAGACACTGGAGGAGAGTTGGGCAAATAGCACAAATATGTTTAGGATTGAAAGTGCGAAACTAGGAACATGCGAGAAATCTGGTGAATATAAGCTAGGCCAGATGATATTGGCAAGAAATAGCTTTTCGGAGCGCCCGGAAATTATCTTTTTTCAATGGACAATGTAGCCGTTAGGAAAGTTTTGCTAGCCCAATTTTTGATTATGCATAAAGCAACTTTTTTTAGGATCAGTAAGAATAGCCGAGAAGAACCAATGCTGAAAAAATCAGCTTGATGCGTAATCAAAAATCGAGCTAACAAAATTCTCCTCCAGCCGACATTGTCTATCAAAAAGAGCTATGTCCCGGCGGTGCCTTCTTGCCTCAACCAGGTTGGAGGGAAAGTCTTTAAAAAAACTACGGCGGAGTTGAAACTTTTAGATGGGTTTCAATATGATTTGTGAAAAATGCGAGAGGCTGTCGGATTATTTCAGGGTCAACACCGAAGTGAATTCCACTCCCCGATGGGTTACAAAATATTTTTCATTACGTTTTATAGCATTTTTCTCTTTTGATTGTTAAAATTTAAATTAAATACCAATTCAAACGCATTCGAAACCACAATACAACGCATATATACTTCCACGAGTTGCTGCAAAATAAAATAAAACAACTATAGTGTAGATTTTGCCACCCTGTCCTTACCAGCCAGCAGTGATCTCTGAAAGATGGACTTTTCTGACACCTAAAACAACCTCCTCTACAGGATAGGCATGAAAAGATTATGAAGTAAAGCTTCAGGAAGAAGGAAGGGGCAAAATGGTGGTGGCAGGAATCGAACCTGCAGCTTTCAGTTTTCCGGGCTGATGTTCTACCACTACACTACGCCGCCACCTCTTCCTTCTTTTCTAAGGGCCTCTGTATATCTGCTCTTTTTACAATGGTCAGAAATCGAAAATCACTTCTAAAACTTCCGGCTCAAACTTCTAGCTTGCGTAGATGAGTTACCTTTTAACCAGCATTGGTCGTACCTTTTGGAGAATATACGAAATTTTCAAAATTAAATTTTGTAGGTTTCAGCAAAACTACATAACTTATTGTGAGCCGAACAATTATTTATGAAACAGTTTTATCAAAGAACAACTTTTTTCGAAACAAACCATGCCAAGACCAATTGTTTCTGATTTGAAATTAATGTCAAATGACTTTTTGTCCATTTCAATTATTTCTCAAATAATTTCTGTCCATTTCTGGGTGTGCCGAAAAAACGCCAGTTAAAATCAGATTTATGAAAAAAAGTAGGACATGCATACTATATAGAGATGATAATAATATTTCTAACTGGAAATAGTAAAAAGCAAACTTTTGCCCGAAAAATAATAATTCTTTCATTCCATACCATCAAAAATAAGAGATTTGAAGAATAATCTAACAGCCAAGGTCGAATTTCATTTAGCTCTATATGAATAAAAAGAAGAAAGCCAGACGGCACATCAATATAATTAATTTTATGCTACTACCCACTTCTGCTACTACCTCTCTAGCTACTCCTTGCTTAGGCAATAGAAAACCAAAAAATAACAATGCAAATAATAGTTTCACTAGTCAATTAAACGACACGGTCGGGGTTGTGGAGCCATAATTTTTCGAATTCGGACATTTTCTGAATTGGTAGTTAATCAACAACTATCGACCATCGTTAGCCTGAAGTCAGATTGATCTTGGGAGAGCAATTAACAGGTACAAATGTGCAATATAGGAATAAAAAATGTTATCTTGATTTTAAAAAATTAAAGGGGCTGTATGCATTTTATGAGCCGTTGTTGTAAAAAAATTACTTCAAATTATCAAAAAGCTCTTTTTACGGTTTTAAGGTCATTTTACAATAATTTATCACATTTTCCGATGGAAGGCAAACTTAAGTTTTTTTACGCTATTTCGACTCCAGTCTTTTGGGCGTTCTTATAAAAAAGTTTGACTTTATGCGGAATCCATTTATTCGTGTCGCTTTTTATTTTAAAAAGCCGAGAAACTTCCGGCTCAAAAGTGGTTGCATAGATGAGTTACCTTCTAACCAGCGTTGGTCATACCTTTTAAAAAAGCAGTTTTGCAAAATAATTTATTTAGTCTGAGATGTAGGTCGGCCGGAGTACATAATGTGTGTCGCCCAAAAACGCCCAAAATCAACTCAATCGGGCTTCTTTTCATCTTTAAGTTTTCAGGCCCGTTTTCAAAATTGGGAAAGCACTTTTTCCCGAGATAAAATTTTTCGTAAGAAAAAAAGTTTGTAATGTGATGAACAATTTTTCACAGTTAAATACAAAAAACACCCTGTAAAAAGAAGCATATACCAAAGTTTCTCTGTGCGGTGGATCTTTGTAAGCAAAGATAGATAGATTGAGCATCAAAAGTTTACAAAAAATTGCGAAAAAAACAACTGAAATTATACAAAAGCGTTTTTCATAAAAATTGAGTCGCTTTTAAAATATATTTGAATCTCAGAATTTCAAAAGAATTTTGTTTTTGGGCTAAAGTACAGGATTTTTCCTGACATGAAAATAGCCTAAAATAGCCTATGAAAATGCTGTGAGGCCGTTTGAGATACTTTTAACGTAAAAAAACAACAAAAAAAGCAGGAAGACATTTTTTAGCATTCAAAAAATATTTTGCTTACAGGGACCCATCGCACAGAGAAACTGTGGTATATGCTTCTTGCCAAAATCTTGATATGCATGCTGTTCCATGGTTTTCAGATCTATGAAGAGGATACTAAACAATAATATCAGACCAAAACTTTTCAAAATTTTTAGCAGATTATCTTCAAATAAAAAAAGTTATTTTTGATCCAGTAAAAGTATTGTTTTTTGGTAGCTCACATAAAGATTTCGACAAAACGTAGCCTGTGCACTTTAGGAAAGCCTTAAGTAGGTATGTATTCTATATTTTTGTAGAATTCAAAGTTGAAAAGTTGAAAAAAATGGAAAGATATCTTTTTTTCACAGCAAAAGGTGAACTTGCTGAACTTTTTTTGATCACAAGAATTGATTTAGAAAATTTAGAAAAAATCACTTGATTTAGAAAAAATCACATGCCTTATTTTCTAAAAAAAATATACCCTTCTTGCCAAATTCTTGCAATGAAATGCAGTGATCATAGCTCGCTAATTGAATTTTCGAAAAGTGATCCTTCTGCTTTCAAAATTGTTTGCATATATAAAGAGGGTATATTATGCAAATATTCAAATACATCATTTTTGGCTATTTGGCACTATTCCATCCATCCTTTTTCGGCCAAAAAAACAAAGATGTTGAACATAGTTTTGTTGACTGGGGCCTACCGCATAAATAACTCTGGTATGCATGCTTTTTCATGCATCCAGAGTCACTTTCGAGTGATTGGTGTCTAAGGTATGTGGGTGTGCGCATCTCAACCCTCCACATCCCCCCCCCCCATCCCGCCGAAGGGGGCAGGGGGCTTGAGAGTTAGAGATGGTACAATGGAATAGCGGCGGCTATTTTATATTTTTTGTTGAGATTTTCGTTTTGTTCTTTTTGAGTATTTGTGATTTTCAGCAGAGTATGTTAAGATGTATTCAAACATATTTCGGCCTTAGTTGAGTATGAGTACCAATTTCTCCCCTTGGTCCCTCCTGTTGTTTTTTCGGGTTTTTTTTTAATTTTGCCTTGGTAACCCTTGTTGTTTTAAATTTGTTTATTTTTTTATTTTTTAAATATATTTTTTTGCGTAAAAAATTAGAAATCTAATGCAATACAAGAAGAAAATACAAGTTTCGAAAAAAAACAACAAGGCTGGAGCCAGGCAAAATTTTGAAAAAACTCGAAAAAGGCGAGAAATAGGTACCTATTCTTAACTTTTCTGACTTTTTCTCAATCAACTGAGTTTTGATTTTCTATTTAAGAGCAATTTTCTGTAGTTTTGGACCTCAGCGCTTATTAGCTTGCCGATAGCAAGATTCGGGTTTGTCGGATAACCACATATATACCCTATTTTTTATACGGTGAATACGAAAGCGCTGTTAGTTCTGCCGCTTTTGTTTTCCATGTTCGAGATACAGACCTCGGAAGTTACCTACTTAGGGATATCAAAATTTGGGAAGTAAACTTTTCACAAACTTTTGAGCAGATTATTTATGTTTTTTATAGATGATTGATCGAAAACATAAATAATCTGCTCAAAAGTTTGTGACAATTTCCCGAATTAGGATATTCGGGAATTCGGGACTCGAAATCTATTCGTCAAAAAACACACCCAAAATCACTATCGGCATGCATAGGTCACTTTTACAGAAAATCAATCTCAGAATGGATACAAGCACGGGATAAATTGACTTATTTCTTTTTGGATATAGTCAAAAAAAATTTTCGGGAAAATTTTTTTTTACAAATTTTACCTTCGCCCCTGCTTTATTTTCTCATTTTAGATGCTTTCCTTGACAAACGCTGCTGTATTACTTGTCTTGCTGCTTATTTGTGAGTGGATATCAAGCGAAGATGAATGCCAAAAGATAAAAAAAATAAAACTTGATGGTATAGAAGAAAATCTGAAGCCCAAATATGAACTGGCGCATCATGATAATCTAGGTGTTTTCGCTTATTCCGATCTTCATGGTTCGAAAAACGCCGTGCTTTATGAGTATTACTATGAAGATTACACTTATCTACTCATAAAAAGAAGAACAAAGGAACACCCGTTGCAGAAGAATTAATTGGTTGCATGGTGAGACAAATCACTTCTCAAAAATACTACATTCAGATGGAAAAGAAAGACATTAAGCTTCAAAATGATTTAACACAATTAAATTTTGTGCCAATAATGAAAAGCAGTTTGAAGGATTCATTCGCTAAAAAGCATTTACAAAAAGACTCAGATTTGATTACGATGGTATATTATCCTCGTGATTTCGCTCCTTGGAATAATGAACACAATCGTACTTCACTCGAAGCAATTGTTGGCAAAATTGACTCTGAGGAAAAGGGGTTCAAGTGTTACGATTATATGAATGAATCAGTATTACTTTTCAAAGAAAATATAAATCAAGAAAATCAACTTGTTCTGCAATTATATATACGCGAAAAAAACTCCTCTAAGACGCAGCTATTTACGCCAAATGATTGAAAAACTTCTGTCTTATTTGCACTCGAAAAGTGACATCAAGAAAGTAGTTATTCAACTATTGAAAGTAGAAGGAAGAAGAAAGTAAAATTGTATAAAAATGTGGTTTTGAGCAGTCCGCTACAGTTAAAGGACAGATGGAAAAAAGCATTACTGAAATTGTACCAAATCAACGTGAGAATATCATTCACTATTGCAAACCTTGATTTCACTACTATTGTACCCTGTTTGCTTAATTGGATTTAGAGTAAACAAATTGTTGACAATCAGGAACTTAGAGGGGGGGGGCTTTTTAAAAAATAAAATATTTTGGTTACTGGGATCCACCGCACAGAAAAACTGTGGTATATGCTTCTTGCCAAAATCTTGGTATGCATGCTGTTCCATAGACGTCTTCTAAGTAGTTTTTATACGCCACCCCCTTCCCCCAAACAGCTCCTCGGTTTTACTGTAAAAATAGTATCACACTATTTTTGAAAATAAAAAATAGGAATGTTTCCCCTATAGATCAGTTGCAAAAAAGCATAATAAGTTGAAAAGAAGGTTTCCCCCAAAAAAATTGTTTTTTCGACACACGCTGGTCCATAGACTATTCCAACAAAGCCTATTCCTATTACACACACAATACCCACGTATCTGTAAATATCGTAACAACTTCAAAAAACCAGAGAAACAAAATCGCACTGTCAAAGCTCAAATTCGAAAAATTTCAAAGCTCTAAAAATTCGGTCGACAAAATTAAAAACACAACTGTGAATACAATTATAAATTCTTGCTTCTCTATAAAAAAGTCCTTGGTCTTTTTTGTTTATGTGCTGGCATTTTTAATTACTTCGGAGAGAGCAGGAGTAGCTTTGAATGTAATTGCCAGCTGTTTTTTGTCTTGGATAGTTTTTGTCCAATTAATTAAAAATTAATATTTAATTAGGAAGTGAAAAATTGAGCATTTTAACAGGTTATCCAATGTTCCTTATGGATCTTGAATGCAAAAGTTTGAAACACATTATAAATAAGCGGTCAATCAAAGAGGTGAATCAGCATTTTAAAACATAAAGTTAAAAACCCAAAAATTTTAAGATTAGCATTGTTACGATTAAAAATTGCGATAAAATTTTTTCCATAGCTCACTATATATTTTAAAAAGAGAGCACAAACAGAAGAAAATAAACTGCAATGTAGAGCAAATGGGTGGAAATCCAGTGAAACAGTTTTAAATAGTTAGTTCCATCCCTTTGTCGCATAAGAAGTAGGAGCTCACAAAAGTATTATTGATTTTGAGCAGTTCAAACAAAAAAAAACAAACAATATCTATCTAAGCTGGGCAGGTGAATTGTACACTCACTTTATTATATTTGCTTATTTCATCAATCATAGAAGTGACATGACCAATCGTAAATAACACAATTCAGAAAAAAATGAAAATTAAAGAGTAAAAGAGTTGAGCAATATAAATAAAATAATTTGTGAAAGATAAACATTTTAATGCATAGAAAACAGTCGACCCTCGATAACCCACCAACCCTCTTCAAGTTCGTTCCCGCCTAGGGCGATTCTTACCGCGTTTCAAAAAGGGACAAGTAGACTCGAGTTAAAAGTCTCGTCGAAAAATTGTTTGTGGCAAATTTGTGGTCACAAAAGGGGCTTTCCTTCTTGTGAAAAATTACAAAAGTTTCTAAAGATGACTTTTTTTGTCTTAAAACGCTTTTTCTCAAAGTAGGAAATCTATTAATTAAAAAGATACAGTTTTTTCTCTTGCGTTAAACGTCTAGTTTTTTACATACACAATGCACAGTGACCGAGATCTAGGCAAAAATAGATAAGAAGTCTATTTAAGCAGTATCCACATTGGCACTTTTTATACTCGTGAAACTGTTGCATGAAAGCAGTTTCCAGGAAACGGTTTCAATGGTTTCTTGGAAACCATTAGTTTCCTAGAAATGGTTTCTTGAATACATGAAACCGTTTCACGCAACACTTGAAACCGTTTCCTGGAAACTCTTGAAACCGTTTCCTGGAAACCTTTCTTAACGATTTTGCAACCCGCAACCCTCAAGTTTAATGCCTTGTTTTAGGATGAGTGGTTACGAAACGCTCAGGAGTTCAATGCTCTGTATGGATTTCCGCATGTGATTGGCGCTCTCGATGGCAAGCATATCGCAAGAACTCTAGAAACACAAAGCACATTAACAACAAAATTACAATTAATAATTATCGATACGATTTATCATTGATACAGGCTCAAAGAATGATTTCATGATATTTTCTTTCTTTACATTGCAGTTACACTGCCAGAAAACGGCTTCAGATACATATGATTCCTTCAAGTTTTCGATAGTTCCGCGAAGCCTTTTCATCTTATGTTTCACGCGACTCCAGAAACCTTCGATCTTGCTGGTGTGCACACGGATGCTGTTCACGCCATCCATTTCGTTTCTAAGAAAGAACAAATAAAGATTGCAATTTCGTAAAAAAATAACTACCAAATATCTTTTTGTGACAAATATTGAAGTGCTTGTAACTGAATGGCCTTCCAAGTGATAATAAAATACTGAAATTACATTAAATTGAAACAAAAAAAGTGAGCTGAAAAAAACAAGAAAAAAAAACAAGGAAGAAAGTTGGCAAAGAGTAATGCTATTGGCAAAGACTTATGAAATCTCAAGAAAAAACTTGTTTTAAGACAAAAAAATTGTCAAAAAAAACAACAGGCAATTTTGGACACCAATTCTCCGCTAGTGCCAGTTTATCAAGCGGTCAAGAAAAAAAGATAAATAAGCACTTTTAAAAGAAAGGTTAAAATCTTAAACAGTTATGAGATTACAATTAAAAATTGCATACGTTTTAAAACTTATTTTATATACTTCTTTATATTTTATTTTAAAAGCTAACACATAAATAGGAAAAATAGAACTTATTTAGTCCGAAGGCACATTTCATAATTTTTCTTAAATCATGTTCAAAACACCCCTAAATAATTTGTCTATCCTAAAAACGATGAAAACGTTGTTTTTCGATATTTTTCTACATGCAAAATCAATCGTCTGAAAAAAAATTCATTGGAAATATGACTGAAATCTTGATTTACATAATTCCCAAAAGACAAAAGTCAGATTTGTCAAAAACTTTTTTTTTGAAAAGATTGATTTTTATTCATACACAACAGGGTGACACAAAAAAGGGCAATACTTTTTTTGTCACAGATTCACTTTTTTTGTACCAGATTCACTTTTTTTTGTCCCAGATTTCCTCATTTCTGTCCCAGATTTAGCTCAAACCACAGGGGGGACCAAGCACTTACAAAATTGGTCAAAAAAATTTTCTCTCATAACAGCCTGAAAGTTTTTCTATAACGTTTCTATCATGTTTTAAGCATTTTCGCCAAAAATTATTTTTTCCGCAAAAATTTTTGCCTTGGGGGACCAAGGTCCCATTTCAGGCTCCTGAAAACTTTGGACTACCTTGGTCCCCCAAGGCAAAAATTTTTGCGGAAAAAATAATTTTTGGCGAAAATGCTTAAAACATGATAGAAACGTTATAGAAAAACTTTCAGGCTGTTATGAGAGAAAATTTTTTTGACCAATTTTGTAAGTGCTTGGTCCCCCTGTGGCTTGAGCTAAATCTGGGACAGAAATGAGGAAATCTGGGACAAAAAAAAGTGAATCTGGTACAAAAAAAAGTGAATCTGGTACAAAAAAAAGTGAATCTGTGACAAAAAAAAAGTTTTGCCCCACAAAAAACAGTCACATTTTTAAAAAATTGATGTACGTAAGCCCTTGCCTGGCCTATTTCCGAAATCCTTAAAAATCTCCGCAGTGTATGATTTATTGATTCTAACCATGATTTATCCAACTTTCAGTATTTAGTTTTTGTGTTGTGTCTGGGTTTGAGAAGAGATTCTATGCTCAGAGAATTTACACTCTTTGCTATACCCGAACTCATGTTAGGTACCGAACACACCGCAAATATCATTTTCCACAAAAAGTTGCAGAGGAGTAGACAAAATCACAGTTAAGTTCAAAAATTTTAATTAAAAAAATAAAAATAGAATTTTTCAAAAAATGTGACTGTTTTTTGTATCACCCTGTATAAGTACAGGGTGTCCCAAAATAACCTGCAATTTTTCAAAATTAACACTGTTTTGTTAAAAACTTTCGAATTTATATATATTTCTCAAATTATTCAGCAGTGTTCGATAGCTATTTTGCAAGCCGAGATGAAGGGCTACGCGCTACTGCGAAAATATTTCGAAAATCATAACAAAAACTCGAATAAATATGTCATGATTTGCTGTTCAAATTCAGACTTTTTGAAAAGTTTGGTTTAGACAGTTACAGCCATTGAAATTTTGCTTGTCGCATTTATTTATTGCTTTATTTCATCATGCCTCTCTTATTTTTTATTGAATTCGGTGTGACAAGGATGGATGGTTGCAGTCTTAGGTCATAAGGTCAGCTTCAAGGCAAGCATACGCATATGGGAAGCAACCACTTAGTGAGTTAGCCCTGTGCAGCGAGCCATGTTAATCTCATGCTTAGAGAGCTAGACCTAAGACTACGGCAGAATGAGAGGACTCGGTACCGGCCTCACAGCCGTTATTCAAACATCCTTGCTTATGCCAAAAAAAAAGTCTGTATATCAGACAGTGGGCGGAGGCCCTTGACAAAAATTTTCGAATTTTTTCAGGTTTTTTTGGCCCACCCTGTACTTTCCTCCGTCAAATCGTGAAAATTTGTTTCTCTGAGTATTTCTTTCACTTTTTTTTACAAATCCTTAAAGTTTTTATACCAGCGTGTAGCCCTGAATCTCAGCTTTCTAATGAGCTATAAACCAACTAACTGAGATATTCAAAAGTTGCAGAAAAAAATCTTTGTATAGACCAACTTTTTTAAACAGTTTGCCGGGAAATTTTCCGGAAAATTTTCAGAAATTTACCGGAAAAACTGTTCTTATTTTGCGTCAGTATGTATTTTGGAAAAATAGAAATTTGTGGCGATATTAGCGAACACCCTTCCTAACTATTTTACCACTCCAAAATTGCTGTAACTACCATTTGGCACAACAAGTTTAGGCTCAGGACTTAGGCTCAGGGGTAGGCCAGTTTATGGAAGCTGGGACTAATAAATATCTTACGCACTTTTTCCAGGGTAATCTGGGACTAATGTTTGGGTACTTTTTACTCAAGCTTTCAAAAGAAAAATTGTTGGAAGAAGTATTCTCTAGTGGAGCAATGAATTTGATGATTTTAAGACAAAAAAAGTGTTACTTTCATCGTCGGTTTGTAATAGCCTGAAGAAAATGAGAGAAAATTTGCTCAATCGGCTCTCTTATATGTGTCGCTGGCGTCGGCGCTGGCGCTGCTTTTTGGGTCGCATGCAAGTATGGCTAAAATATAAAGCCAGAATGATGTTAAAGAGCTTAACCCTAAATTCAACTTTTTACCAGTTGATGTGATGAAAATGTTTGTCTCAATGTTCGACCTCACAAGTATTTTAAGCCAAATACTAATTTTATATAAATTATCCAGGCAAGTTTTTTGAAAGAAAAAAAGTTATTCTACAAAATTGTTTTTTTTTCGGAATAAATTTTTGATATATTTTTGATGCTAAAAACATTGACTTAAATAAATCACGGGAAGTTTTCTTCCATACCGTAGTCAATTTTTTTTTACATTTTTTAAAATAAAAAATAAGATTGAAAATTGACTTTCTTTTATTCATAAGAACAATTTTTCAATGGGATTTTCATTTACAGTCTACAACGTGCTAAAATATAGTTTTTGTTTGGTTGTTCAGCTAACCACAATTTCTCTTTTGTTCTCACGTTCTGCAATTGAAAAAATTCAGCTTTGAAACTGTACATTACTGAGTCAATAGTCAAATGATAAGTAAGACAGTAAGTGGCATTCTGAAAGTCCTAAACAAATTTATTTAAAATATTTAATTAGAGAAAAAATATTTCTGCTTTGAATTTACCCTTAAAGTCCTACAGTCATCACGAATCCAGCGTCAGGACTAGGGTTGGGTGATGGAACTATTCCCGGTTTATTCCCGGTCCGAATCTTAGGTCCGGACTGACAATAAAAAATCGGTCCGAATCTTTCTCGAAAATAAACATTTTAACTGGAGTGAAAATTTCGTACGTGACCCAAAAACGCTTAAAATCATCTTTCTCAACGTTTAAGCACCCGATTCATGCTTGATACATGTTTTTAGGTGGAAGTAGACACCTTTTTTGGTAAAAAAAATTTGTCCAAAAATTGATTTTTTGATTGATGGGCCAAGGTAAACCAACCTGAAAGGGTATCCAGATATTCTAAAAAATATAATCCCCGTTTGTAATGGTATTATATTTTGATGAAGATTTTGAGAATTAATGGAGAATTAATTCCCATTTTCGCCTAGGCTCCCTGTTTTTTTTTTTAAATATGCCTTGTTCCCCCTGCTGATTTTTCCAAACAAAAAATGTGAACGGACTGCCAACTAATGTCGGAAAATGTCATTTAATATGAAAAAGGTCAAACCTGTTTAAGCAGACTAATAATTTCAAAAAAATGCTCATTTTCAGTCGGCAGCATGATTGTCATTGTAAAAGTTGTTTGTCGCTCTCGTGGAATATTTTTCACAAAGTTCAGAAAATTTACTGATGTGATAAATTGCTCATGAAAATCATGAAATACCAAATTATCACATTGATAGAGCTGTGAGCAATCACTACAAAAAATTATATCACCTCCTTCATAAATGTTAAGGTATAGTTGATGGCAAGGCAAAATACGTGGATCAGATATCAAGGGATGGTAATTTGCAGCAGTGTTTGGCCGTGGTGGCAGCTCTTTCTTGTCTAGTGAAGAAAAGAGCGAAATAAAAAGAATTGTATCGCTCCAAAGATGAGAAATTGATGGCAAGTGTAACAAGCCATCGATCCATAGAGTTTTGGCCCTAATACACAAGTCAACTCGTTTTATTCTCAAGTAAGGCATCTTAATATATGGGACTAGAAGGCGCCGATGCGGCAGATGCCGCATTGTCCCAGCTTTTGAAAGGTATCCGAATGTGCGCACGTGCTTTGGAAATTATAATGGTGGTTCGGGTGTGTTCACGTGGTTTGGGTCCCATTCCGGTGGTTTGAACTCGATCCTGGTAGTTCTGGTGTGTCCTCGTGGTTTGGGAACCATTCTGGTTGTCTGGGCCTGGCCCGATCCTTGTTGTTTGGGTGTATCCACGTGGTTTGGGCCTCAGTCTGGTGGTTCCATTTGTCACGTGATTCATGCCCGATTCTGGTGGTCTGGGTCTGACACTGGTGGTTTGGGCCTGGTTATGGTGGTTTGGGCCCGATCTTGGTGGTTCGGGCATGATATTGGTGGTTTGAGCCCGATATTGGTGGTTTGGGCCCGATCTTGGTGGTTCGGGCATGATATTGGTGGTTTGAGCCCGATATTGGTGGTTTGAGCCCGATATTGGTGGTTCGGGCATGATATTGGTTGTTCTGGCCCGATATTGGTAGTTTGGGCCCGGTATTAGTGGTTTGGGTGATCCCACGTAGTTTGAGCCTCTTCCTGGTGGTTTGGGCTCGGTATTGGTAGTTTGGGCCCGAAATCGGTAGTTTGAGCCCGATATTGGTGGTTTGGGCACGATATTGGTGGTTTGAGCCCGGTATTGGTGGTTTGGGCCCAGTATTGGTCGTTTGGGCCCGGTATTGGTGCTTTGGTCCCGATATTGGTGGTTTGGGCCCGCACCTATATTAGGCCACCTTTGGGATACCTGGTTATCAGGTCACCGGCGTACCATAGGGCTGCGTACCATATTAGGCCAGGCCACCAATTAGGCACTGCGTACCATACCAGGCCACTGCGTACCATTGCAGGGTTACCGGGTGGCAGTGGGTACAATACCATGCCAGCGGGTACCATATTAGGCCACCTGCGTACCAATTAGGCCACCTGCGTACCATATTAGGCCACCTGCGTACCATACCGGGCCACCTACGTACCCTATAAGGCCACTTACCTACCCTACCATGCCACCTACAGACCCTATCCGGCCACTTACGTACCCTACCAGACTACTACATACCCTACCTGGACACTTACATACAATACCAGGCCACCTACTAACCATAAACTACACTAACTAATCCTTTCGAGACAAAATAATAATGCATGCTACCACCAGGATTCGAACCATTTTTGCTTGCCTTGTCCCCCAAGGCAATTCCGAAACACCACCAAAATTGCCTTGGTCCCCCTATGGGTTTTTGGCAACATTCAAGTGGCCATAACTTTTTTTTGACGGATGACCCCAACTTTTGATAATTTTTTCACAGTAAATCGACCACGCTGAGTCGAATGGTGCAATCAGATTTTCGATACGATCAGTGGAACACCCCTAATCTTTTTTTGTGACGCACAACAACAGACAGACAGACAGACAGATCCAGCGCTATAGTAAAGGGGGAAAATTTCAGAGAAATTATAAGAGTACCTCCCAAAGCCCCCTGAAAAATTGGAACAAGTAGTAGTAGGAATAGGAGGTGAGAAATGAGCATCTACGTTAGACAACTTCACAGAAAGACCTGATTCAGAGCAATTCAACTTAAAAAATTGAAATACATGAATGGAGTTATAGAAAAACACTTTTGAATCAGCTGGTTAAATATTCGAGAATTGATGACAGGCAACTAAGTTCATTGCGAGTGAAAAGTAGCAAATGTCGCTAAGCTTTGCTAAATCCAAGATGGTTGACTTACTTCAACTTTGACGCCAAAATGGTTGCTTTTCATTTTTGAAAAGAAAATAAAAAAAATTATTAACTATTTTAATAGATAAATTCTTAGTATTCTTAATAGTTAACCATTTAGAAAAAGTAAATGTATACAAAAAATTTACTAGATTTCTCAATTAAATATTTTTTAAGATTATCAAACGATAAGAAAATTCTTGGCATTTTTTAAAATTGAACGAAAAATGCCATTGTTTCAAATACAGAAAATTAAATGTTTGAAATTAAATTTTCATTTTCTAGAAAGCAATTTTTAAAAGGTAATGGGCAGTTTTTTAGTTCTATTCCACAAAGAGGGTTGGGGATTTTTACCTTAGCCCCTGTTGTTTTTTTATTGTGATTTTTAGGATAGGCAAAGGTAGGCCAGTGTATGTATTAGGTTGTAACATAAGTTCCCAGCGTTTTTTTGGAATTTCAAAATTTTATTGGTGTTTCATAAAAGAAACATACATCAACAGTTGAATATCATTCAGTAATGTAGTCTCCATCGTTATTTACCACTTCCTTCCATTTTTCCCGGCAATTTTGTCGATTCCTTCCGCCAAAAGTCACCAGGTCGAGAGTCGAACCAATCTTGAGCCAATCTTCGAGTTCCTCATTGCAATTCTGGCTTTATTCTTGGTTGAGGCTTCTCACCAGGGCTGACCCATTCTTTTTTTTGCTTCATGTTTACATAAAGACACCATTTTTCGTCTCAGTTACAATTCGGTACAAAAATCGCTGCTTGTGCATGTGTTCTTGGTGACGAGCAAGGTGCTGAGCAGCGGCAGTAAGTCTCTTTTCCTTTTGCTTTTCCGTAAGCTCGTGGGGGACCAAGCTCCAAGCCTTTGCACTTTTCCATAGCCGCAAGGTGACGGGAAATGGTCATTGCATTGCTGTCCATCTTCTCAGCCAATTCCCGAGTTGTTTGACGGCCATCTCCTTCAAAAGAGACTCCAGACGGTCCTCATCAAACTCGACTGGACGGCCGGAGCGGGAAGCGTCTTCAAGGTCAAAGATGCCCTTTTTGAATTTGGCAAACCATTCACGGGCAGTGCTTTCGCCAATAGCAGCCTCTCCGTACACAGCGCAAATGTCCCGAGCAGCTTGTGCAGCTTTTTGCCTCGATTGAAAGCAAAAAGAAGAAGGTGTCGAAAATGTGATTTTTTGTCAACTTGACAATCCATTTCAATTGCCTATAACTGATTAAAAATTAAAAACACACAAGGGTAAATTATAGCGCGTATGAAAGAGCAAATACAGGGCTTCATTTTGGTAAATAACATGGCACAAGGCCAGCAATCATTCATGTCAGGAGATACCGTCAAATAAAAACGCTGGGAACTTATGTTACAACCTAATAAGTACGGACTAAAACATGAGTCTAAGTATGTTTGAGTCAGTCCTAACTTACGTTGGCCTAATTTTGCCTAAGCCTTAACCTGAAAACAACCGAAAAAATCACACGGAGGACCAAGGCAAACCCTTCCACAGCATTGTGGAATAGAGTCCAGTTTTCTAAGCAAATCGGCTACCCTAAGCACGAATTTAGTGATGTTTTCAATTTCTTATCCGATGAACTTATCATTATTATTATAATTTTATTACGAAAAAATGTGCATTTTTCTTCTGTGCATTTTTTACGGTCTTAGAAAAGGCATGAAAAGTGAAGAACTAAAACGCGGACCCGCAATTTTTTTGGATAGTCCCATTTTCACTCGTTTTGCATCAAATCTGATATTAATGACTTTATGTTACTTTTTAAGAATAATCCTTTTTACTTTCATTTGAGAACAAATTCAAATGAGAACTTATTTGTCCTGGTATGAATTTTTTTGTGAATATTGTTTTGAAATTTAAATCTTTTCCGAAAAATTTGTTTCTGGAAAAATGAATCGAGAACAATTTATTTAGGGCCTTTGCTGCCCACTGTATGCTTCACTCTTTTTTTCTGTTTCATGCTATCGAAAAATATATATATTCATTTAAGCACATCCATTATTGCTGTCAACGAACATCACAACAGGTCCACCTTCTCCAAAACAACATAGTATATACAACCAATCACAATCGGAATCACCGTCATTAACCGATCTTTTTTTCTAACAAATTTTTCTCATAACAACAAAAGTAGTCATAATTCAAAACTGATCTTATAACAGTGTAATTGGCCTGATTTGCAAATATGCGAACATTTCTACGGATTGTAGTTCTCAGCCAGTTCTTTCCGTTGCTGTGCGATCTGGTACTTTTATATTCCCCCCCCCCATACTCGGATTTTTTGAAAAGTGACCCGAAATCACCTCTCGTACTCATTTTTTTTTGCACAACAAGGTCCGAGAAGCATTTCTAAACACTTTCTGAATAAAAAAAGTAAAATTTTACCAAAAATTTTGTCACCCCACCTCTTCGAGGGTAGTTGGTCTTTTTAGGCTTTTCAAGTCAAATGAGGGTAAAAATGATAGATTTTGAACAAATTTTTACTTTCTGGAGACTACCGCATAAATAAACTCTGGTATGCATGCTTTTTCATGCATCCAGAGTCACTTTCGAGGATTTGTGTCTAAGGTAAAACCACCTCTCGAGGTATGTGGTGATCTTTTTAGGCGATGAGTCTCAAAGTGATCTTTTTAGGGGAAGAGAAGCAAGTCAAAACAACGAACTCATTAGAGGCATCGCATAATGCGGCTGAAACCTAGCGTTATGATCTCCGACCGCAAGCGACCAAGTCATGGAAGTGCTGCGACAAAAAAAAGGAATGCACTTAAAAAAGGCCGAACTCATCCGACTACAAAGTACGCCGATGAAATTGAAGGCAGCCGAGGCTATTCTGTGTTTTAACGAAATAATAAATAACTATCTATATTTAGCACTTGTGCAGTTCATATCACAGTAATTACCGGCTTTGAACTATTACAGTACCGAATACCCGAATTTTAATATTGTGCCTGAATAAATTCAAGCACGATATTGATAGAACGACGGATTGATTGAGAGACGCATAGCCAAGGACGCTAAAGATAATCTACACAGCTAAATGTTAGATAGTTATTTATCATTTCGTGCTTGATTATTCAGGACAACTATGTAAAAATTCGGGTATTCGGTCACTGTAATAGTTCAAAGCCCGGTAATTACTTGATTATGACCTGCACAAGTGCTAAATGTTAGATAGTTATTTATTATTTCGTTAAAACACAGAATAGCCCGTAAAAGTATAAAGTATAAACAAACGGTAGCTCAGGACCTGCATAGCCATGGACGCTAAAAGATTATTCCCTGATGAGAACAAAATACCTGAAAGACGTATCATACCTGAAAATTAGAAACATGAACTCCAAAAGATCATTATGGTAAATAATATGTGACTTATAATCACTTTCGCTAGGCAGCCTCTTACATGAAGTTGACGTGCTCCGACAGTTATGTTACAAGGGCCTAGCCATACTGTCTTGAAATGGAGCACGAAGCACATAGAAAGATAATACAATACGCGAAATACACTACGCAAGTATGTGCACGGGCAGTACTTTTACAGACTCTAGTAAAAATTCTCGTCATAATAAACCGTGATGGATTATGCAAATAACGGCTCGGGAAGGACTGGCCCGTGCACTTGCCTAACACTACGACCACATACAATTGCCAAAGTCTGTAGCTTCCACGTAGACAAAAATAATCGTATGTGGCTAATTCAGATTATTTAGGCTACATTCACTGATTATTTTGTAAGGCTATGTGCAGTCGCAGTGAGATTAAAAATAGGTTACCTGACCAGAGAATCGAGAAAAAAATCAAAGACTACCATCTAGCGCCTGTCCAACTAATTCTTAGCCTTTGAGGTATTGTTCAGTCCAAATGTGTACCATATGAGTCCTCCAACTAGCACTGGCTCTGATAGGAAGTTGTGAAGCGCACGTCACTGAGGTCAAAAATTCGATAGCAGCTTCCCTTCTATAATAAACCAGCGTAAAAAATTATGGAAAAAAATTTAATTGGCAACTAACCACATTTTTACAAAAAAAAAGCTTAATCCCGTGACCGACTCAAGAAAGAAAAGTAGCGCCGCAGAGAAAGCCCGATCAGATCTCGTACAATCCGCCTGCGCCCTTGCAATCAACCTGAACAGGAGAACAAAAGAAAAGAAAAAGACGGCAAATAATGGATAAAAACTTATCTAATGAGGTTCGAGGCAAAAACTTGACTTCTTCTTTTAATAATCTGAAGCAAAAAAGACATAAAAATAAGATATAGCCACTATAATTCAACTAGCTATACACAAAAACCAAGTGGGCGACCACAAAGTAACAGCAAGTCGGCGGACCCGACCGAAAATTCAATTGAGAAGTCAAAAATGACTGCCGAAAAAAATTGTTTGCGTTTAAAAACATTTTGCGCAAATTATTTGATAATTATTTTTATTTTTTTATGTCCCGGGAATTCAAAAATCAACAATTGCCGTTGCACTAGGAAAGCATGCTCCTTTAAGAAGAACAGTTACATAAAAAGTCAGTCTCACACGGAAAATTACGCGTTTTGAGAAAGAAGCTGGTGGCGACTCCCAAAAATGGGAGTTTCTATTTTCGAGTGCTTAGTAATATGTTTTCATACTTTTTTTTAGAGTGTATTATGTCATTTGACGCTGGAATCTCAGGGCATTCTATCTGTAAAAAATATGTTACTGCTGAGCATAAAAATTCTAAGAAAACTTGATCTAAAAGCCGTAAAAAATTAGAAAGTTTTTTTAGTAAGCATAAAAAGCTTTCCACACGAACTTTTTTAATTTTAGCATAAACTTCTGGTTTGCTCATTTGGAAAGTTAAAATTACTAATAAGAATAAGTGTAATGTGCAATAAATTACACATAAATTTGGATACTAAAGGATAAATTGAATTTAACTCTATCATCTTCAATCCCAGTTATGCTAAGGAAATGAAACAATTAGAAAAAGTTCAATTGATGGCAGTGAATCTTATATATTACCGATCGTTGAGAACAAATTACCCTGAAAAGCCATCTTACGAAAAATTGCTAAAAATACTGGGTTTAAAATCTCTTCAATATAGACGAATAGTGCTTGACTTAGTTTTCTATCACAAAATTGTACTTAAACTTGCCATTGTTAATCTGAGTCATATGCCAATCTTGGAACCTTCTATAACTAGAGGATTAGAATCTAAATTATCTATTCCAGTGTGTAAAACTAATGTAAGATACAACCATTTCTGTATTAGAGTCTCTAAGCTTTACTATAAATTGCCTATTGCTGTTATTTCTTCCGGAACTATCCATTTGTTCAAAATGAATTTAGAGAAAATAGATCTTATGAAATTGAAGATTTGTAATAGTTGCGTGATTGTAATTTGTTATTGCTGTGTGCTTACCCTACTTTCGCGTAAATAAATAAATAAATACTAAAAAATTAAGCAAATCGACGACAGCTCAAAAGTAGACTAAAATCCACGACATACGTATCATTGTTTTTCGGTAACTTAGTGAGGTCTGGTCTCCCTTATTTTTCAGGTGATCTGGAAAAAGCGACAGCACGTTGTTATATAACTTCGGGGTTCTCTACAAGAATCTGAAAAAAATCTTAACGAACTCTTTGAAAAAAGTCACTACCTGGGATTTCCTGATGAGACAAAAAAATTATGGTCGAAACAAATAATGCAAAAATCGACTGAACTTGTATATTTAAAAAAGTAACGAAAAATCTAAATTTCAGTTGACGAAATTTTTCCTCTAGCATAGATAACCGTTGTTTTACACACTATGTGACATACGACTGGTCTTAACTGACCAATTTAATAAAAAATTTTAAAAATACCTCCACTCAGGTCCAGAACAATTCATATTGTTTGTCATAACATTATGGTTATGCACATACATCCCGGACAAAATAGTGGACCGACTTGGACAACATATGGGTGTAGAGACAAAGCCGTGCTTAAACTCCAGACCCTATAAAAGACTAGCAATGAAATGAACACTAGGTATATACTGATTATTAGCCACTTAATACATACCCGCTGTCGCATCAGCCTTAGAGTCTTGGGCATGAACTCCATTGAGCCCAGCTCAATATCTTGGTCATCGGTGATGAAAAGCAAAATGTTTGGACGCATAGATTTTCTAAAAAAAACCTTTTCTAAAATTCAACCCTCTACAAGTCGACCTGTAGAAAAGCTATATTCTAATTGTTGCGTTACTTAATCAAGACGAACACACTTCCTAAGGGATCAAGTTACTGAGAATCAAAAGTACTACGTTAAAAAAATTAGGTTAGTCCCGCTTGAATTCAAATTTTGAAAATTGCTCTGCTTATCAAGTTTCACGGGTGTTAGATAACAGTTTTTAGTTTGAGAAACATATTTTTATGTAAACTACGTGCTCTTCTTGCATCTCAGCCAATAAAACACATCTCTATAGTATTTGGCATGTGTGGGTGGGTGGATGGGTAACGCTATTTTGACTTGGAAAGCCAAAATGGGGTGTAGAGGAGAAAATCCTTTTTGCGGCTAGGTTCAGTTCTGTTCTCCAGAATGTCAGCTTTCGTTTAAAAAAAGAGCGTCCAAAAATACGTTTTAAGAGGGCATCTGCCTATTTTTATGAATGAAGTCACAGCATTTGGCATGTGCGGGTAACGCTTTTTTGACTTCGAAGGCCCAAAATGGGTCATAGTCTATGACTCATAGAAGGGGAAATACTATTCGCGGGTAAATTAATCGTGTTCCTCAGAATGTCAGCTTTCGTTTAAAAAAAAAGATCGCCTGAAAGTACGCGTTTTAAGAGGGGCATATGCCCACTTTTATGAAAGCCATTTTTCATCGAACACCTTTTTACTTTGAAATTTGAAAATTTCGCGCAATAATGGTATTTGTTTCGACACGAAAACTATTGGTTGGCGCAGGTTCAATCCCGGTCCTCTCAAAGAAACAACTATTAAATACCCTAAGCCCATGCTTCTCACAAATGAACCTTTAGGGTCTAGGCCCCGACCACCAAGATGGGCCCGAACCACAGGATAAGTCCTGAACCACTAGCAAAATACCCGAACCATCAGGACCGGGTTCGAACCACCCGGGTATAGCTCATACCACCAGATAAGGCCTGAACCATCAGGATAGGGCCCAAACGACGTAGTTACCCCCCCCCCAACCACCATGATGGGCCTGAAACACCAGGAAAGTAACTTAACAACCAGGACCGGCCCGAATCGCCAGGATGTGGCTCACACCACCAGACAGGGCCAAAACCACCAGGATGGGGTCTAAGTGACGTGGGCACACACTCTCCCTCCCTCGAAACACCAGGACGCCTGAACCACAAGCCCGAACCACAAGAAAGTTGCGCCCAACCACCAGGATCGGGCCTGAACCACCATAATGTGGCCCAAACCACCGGGATGGTGCCCGAACCACCAGGATAGGTCCTAAACTACGTGGATAGCCCTCAATCAGCAGAATGGGGCCTGAGCCCCCAGTATAGGGCGGAACCACCAGGACAGTGACCAGGACCATGCCAGGACCGAGCCCGAACCACGTGGAAACAACCAGAATGGGACTCAACTACCTGGATACCCTCCAAACCACCACTAAAGTATCAGGGGAGGAGAGTGAGCGAGAACTTTGAAGGCAAGAAAAGAGTACCCAGAAAAAGGGTAGCCAGGAGAGACGGGGGTACACAGAAAGGGTTATCAGGGAAATGTGGGTTCTTTTTGGTTATCGGGAATACCGATTCTTACGCATAAATTGTCTTAGCACGACTGAGGTCGGTATTCCCGATAACCAAAAAGAACCGAAATGTGAGATGGATTGATATTTTTTTGAATTTCAAAACAGGATAGAGGCGCCGATAGGGTCTGTTGTTCCTAGTTAAAAAATACCGTATTTCCTCTAATAGGAGCACTCGCTCTAATATGCGCACCTGTTCTAATAAGCGCACCCCTAGCAGTAGATTGAAAAATAAGCGCACCCACTCTAATACCGCACCCCTCATTTTTTTGAAAAAGATGAAAACTGAAATTTTATAAAAAAATACAAACAAAAAAAGCTCAATTTGTATTCAAAATTATCTCGAAAAAATTTCTGCGTTGTTCACAAGCTTTGTCTGAGAAACAGTTCCGTTTTTTGGAACGGTCGTACTGTTCCCTTGTACTCGGATGCACTAAGTTTATACAGGTTTGCACTTCCTTTCAAATGTTCAACTTTCCACTTTGGAATTATTTAGGCTCCTGATGTCTCATGGAATGGTCCTTTCGAGGCACACCTTCGCAAGAGTTATGACAAATGGATGGCAAATGACGCACAAGAAGAATACACAAGTGTGGGAAGCGAGGACGTCCAAATACACTGCTTCAAATAACGTTACGGCGTTACGAAGTGCAGTGGAGATGTGTCAGCCATCGAAGAAAGGGATGTTAAGCAAGATGGTGAAACGGTTACTTGAGCGACGAATCATTGGAGTTTGACGTTTGATTATTTGAGCTTTTATGCTGTTATAGAATTGCAATAAAATTTGTTAGCTTTACTGGTGTTTACTAAGGTTTTCGCTGTGTTGAAAAATAAGCGCACCCGATCCAATAAGCGCACCTGCTCTAATAAGCGCACCCCTAGCGGTAGATCGAAAATAAGCGCACCGGTGCTCTTATTAGAGGAAATACGGTAGTTACGGGACTATTTTTGCTAAGCCAGGTATTCCTAAGTCCTGCTAAACTTACATGGAAGCTGCACAAGTTATGGTGAAAATAAAGCACAAAAAACACTTGAAAGAACAACAGAATTGCATTTGAAACGATTTTAATTCAGAGTAATAATAGTCGAATACCTCCAGGTAATAACATCAGCTAGTGGTTACCCACCTTAAGAATAGTTAATAAATTTCGGAGAAGGTATCGGATTACCAAGTTGATTGCTGAGAAAAAAATTTCATAGTTGTGGAAATAGCTTGGATATGAAAAAGATGAGGGGAAAAAATTGGTAACCCTTGCCAGGATACACACTTGGTCAATCAATATTACTCACCAAAGAGCCACAAGTTGTCTTTTTATGTTTTGCCGACACTTCTGAGCCTGAGGGAAACAACTAATAATGAATTGTTTAGTTTTATAATGTGTGTTATATTTATAGCCGAAAACATTTTTTTGGTTAAAAAATTGGAATAAAAAAATTGGTGCATATTAAAATCCCTGCAAATTTTTGTTATAGTGGAGTCTGGGTAAGCACCTACCTTCCATCAAAATTTTAATTTGATTCATTTTTCTCAGGATTCTAATTTATGATTTTTACGTTCTGTAAAATACGTTTGGCATCTCTCGCAAGGAATAAAATTTGCCTTTTGATTTTTTTGTAAAAATTTATGGCTTAAAATTCATAAAGTTAGGGGTTGGGAATTGGTTGGAGTGTGTAATGAAACACATTTGAAATACTTTTGAAAGGTTTGAATACATCTGAAAGCTCACTTTAAGTCAGTGCAAGATTCATTAATGGACAATTACAGGTGTGCGCTTCGAGGTTCACCCAAAGTTGGTACCATTTGAACCTAGCAAGAACCTGCAACAACCTTGCAGCTTCCTCCTCCGAACTTTGAACCTGACCAGTAGGCTAGAATAAAGTCACTCCAAGGATGTTCACGGATCACCAAGGTTCATTAGTTTGAAATCAATATTCTCAAAGTTCGAACCTTAAAGGGGCATACCAGCGCCTTACACTGCAATTAAGGCGGCGACCAGCAACTTCTTTCTCTCATGACTATCTAAAATTCGAAAACATTGAATAAACAGAAATTTGAAAATTGATGTTGAGTTTCTGAGGAAATTGTTGTTGTTATTTGTTGAATTGTTGTTGTGCCATGTAATAAACTTTTTGTCAGGCATATTTAGTGTCAAACAAATGCCTAGAGCCTCCTCCATCACATAAGACCAAAATCTCGCCCAGACATAAGAAATTGAAAAAACTATGACCGAAACAAATCCTACGCTAACAAGGAACATCTCGAGCTGTTTTTTCAGATAGGTATGATTTTAACTAGTGATCGACAAACGGTTTTTACAAGTTGTAGGGGATCTTATGACTAGTGCCAATGAGCAGAAAAATTGGCTGAATATGAGTGAAAATTTTCGTACATGGCGTGCAAAGTTGTCAAGTCAGCCACCACACAAAGTTATGGCCAACTTTCAACTGTTTTAAGGTCCTATCTCACAAAAAATTATTTTTAAAATAAACATTTTGTAGAGCACATTCCGGCCTACAAAATGAGTATAAACATGGATAATGAGACGTTTGTTTTAGACGCAGATACAGTTCAAAACAGCCGCAGAGGTGAAAAACCCTACAAACATCTCAATGCTTTGAAGCTTTGAATTGGGTGGCTGTTTTAGGGGGCTTTTTCACCCCTAGTAACTGTTTTGGATTTTATTGGCTTTTAGAACAAACTTCTAATTATGCATTTTATACTCATTTTGTAGGCCGGAATGTGCTCTACAAAATGTGTATTTCCAAAAATCATTCACTAATGATTGTTTGTGAATTAGAACTTAAAAACAGTTGAAAGTTGGCTATAACTGAGGTTCTGACTTAACAACTTTGCACGCCGTATAAGAAATTTGGGCGCTAGTATAGAACACCCCCCCAAATCGGACCTTTTAAAATTGCTGTAACTACCCTTGCAAACAACAAGTTTAGGCTTAGCCTTAGGCTTGGGGGTAGGCCAGCGTACGGAAGTTGTGACTAATAAAGAGTTTACGCACATTTCCGGGGCCTGGGACATAAATTTGGGTAGTTTTTACGGCTACCAGACAATTTCCAATATTTTTGGAAAATGTCGCACGACATTTTCCAGTATTTTTTCGGTAAATTCGCGCGAAACGACCGAATCGACCGAAAAAATATTGGAAAATGTCGGCCGACATTTTCCAAAAATGTTGGAAATTGTCTGGTAGCCGTTTTTACTTAACTTTTAGAAGGAAAAATTTTGGGTGGGGTGGTGTTATTCTATACTAGGGTCGAAATTTGTTACTCATATTCAGCCAATTTTTTCGCTCATTGGCACTAGTCATAAGATCCCCTACAACTTGTAAAAAACCGTTTGTCGATCACTACTTAAAATCATGCCTATCTGAAAAAAATCGCTCGAGATGTTCCTTGTAAGAATGGGCCACCCTGGGTATTTATAACCAATTCGAAAAATAGGTTGGAATCCTAATTGCAATGAATCCCTCAAAGTAGGTCAAAAAATGCCGGGTATATCCGACTCAACTAATTTATTGTCTTTGAAATGCTTTCAGATGAGTCATCAATAGTGTCATCTGATTTCTGTTAGGGACATCCGAAATCGCTTCTCAATTTCTCACGAAATTCTTTTTAAAACATTATGAATATTTCTGCTGCTTATTGATTAATTGACATAAAATCATCTGCTGATTTTCTTTAATTAGTGCTAACAAGAGACTGGCTGTCCCATTGATTAGGTGTTTTAGCAGGGTCATCACTGCTTCTATTCGTTTGGAAGGAAAAAAATCCATATGACAATGGAAATGCATTTTTGTCATTGCATTGACGCTATAAAATTCCAAACAAAAGCTCCTTAGATAAGAGCATTATTGGAGAGTTGTGTTCTGTTTTTCCTGATTAGATAACTTGGCCAAATTTTGCTGAGATAATGTGCCTATCCCTGTTTTGCATTATTTCTTTGCTGAGCAAACAGATTATATGTAAAGTTGGGCATTCTTTGCTCTTTGATTATCCACCTATCTCTTTATGGCTATCTTTCTATCTTTTATGCATAAATATATAAATTGTTTGTTAGCCGTGCAAATGACTCATAAATATATTTTCTCTTTTTTGAATAGTTTTTTGCTTATATATAACGTGTCTCCGAATAATTTTTTTATTTCTGGCTTAGCTTATTCATCCTGAGTCAAATTTTAACTGTGGATTTGTAATTATACCGTATTTACTCTTATAGGCAGACAGTCTCAAATAGCCCTACACCCTTACTTTGAGGACTCATATCTCAGACTAGACAAATTTTGCAAAGCTTTTTTTTTCGTTTTCTTAACTTCCACGAGTTCCACCAATTCTGCTTTCTCAAATTTTGGATGTTTTTTGAAAATGTTTTTTGTTTGAAATGCTGTCTTTTTTTGTTAGACTTACGTGTCCCAGTAAAGAATATTTATTTCTCGTCTTAATCTTACAATTAATTAACCGGGTAAGTTTTCGCTGAAATAACTATAAAATAGTGCCTTTTCCACCACTTGTAGTTTAAAGAATCAGGGCGAAAATTAAAATTTTGGTTCTGGTAAACCATTAGTTTCCAAAAGTTAGCCTGGCTGTCCCATTTAAAAAAACAACAACATGGACAAAAAGACATATTTTCAAACGGATTGTTCAGAACCAATATTTTTAACAAATTTCTTATTGGGTATATCAGTGGTTTAATGTCGTTTCTACGGGAAGGAGTAGAATGTGACATTTTACTTTGTGCCAATTCAAATTGTGTCTTTTTAGTTTGTGCAAATACAGTTTGTTGGCTGTACCCCGGAATTTAAGCGGCGTTTTGCTAAGTGGTCGATTTGCTAAGCGGTCGTTTTGCCAAGAATATTTTTTGCTAGGCGACAAATTGCTAAGAATTTTTTTGTTAAGGCGCCCATTTGCTAAGTTAAGCCCAAAGTTGCGATTTTACACGCCGCAACTTCAATTCAATTTTACCTGGTGTAGGTATCACCTGGCCAGGGGATGTCCACCTGGATGGCCTAAAAACAAAAAAGTTCATTTAAATAAAAAAAATCTATTTATCCGAGCATGCTGAAGATGGTTTGACAGTGGTAAAATCACGTTTTATCGAGAAATTTTTCAGATATCGTAAATTCTTGATTTTGATAAATCAAGAGTTCACGATAACTCAAAAATTTCTTGATAAAACGTGATTTTACCACTGTCAAACCATTTTCAGGGTGCTCGAATTAGTGCAGAAAAATGATTTGGATACCGAAAACGTAAAAAAAAATTTTTTGATCCAAGTGGACGACCACTTGGATAGTCACCGCCGCGGATGCTGGTTCGAATCCACCTGGGTGCATACCTTTTTTATCATAATTTTGAGTGTCTTGAGGTCCATATAATTATCACCAAGGTTACTGGTTCGAATACCTCTGGGTGCAATCAGTCCAAAGTAGAGGACCCCGATTCAAATTAAACCGTTTTTAGAACACAATTTTTTTAGTTTGGATTGAATCGTTTGGGTTTTAAGGTCTGTACCCGAAATTAAAACGAACCGAAGAAGATGTAGCTTAACAAACAAGATATTTATCAAAACAACTACTTAGCAAAAAGTTCTTAGCAAAACGACCATTTAGCAAATTGGCGCTTAAATTGTGAATTCTTAGCAAAATCGCGCTTAATTTTTTTCTTAGCAAAACGACCGCTTAGCAAATCGACCACTTAGCAAATCGCCACTTAAAGAGCCATTGCCACCTGTTTTGAATTGTCCCCGCCAATTCAATTTTCGTGCCTAATCATTCAACTTCTGTACTGATTTTTCAACTTGGTTTCTAACAAAACAAGGTCTGGAATTTAATTTTAGGGATAGTTTTGTTAGAAACCAAGTTGAAAAATTCGTACAGAATTTCAATGATTCAGAAAAAAATTTGAATTGGCGGGGGACAACCGTTGTCGGGGACGGCAATGCCCTTTAAATTTCGGGGTACAGCCGAGTTTGTGCCCCTGCAGTTTGTGCCTTTTCAAATTGTGCCAATTCAAATAGTGCCAACACGTGTTATGGGAAAATCACCGAAAGTCTTGGCACGGAATGTATGTGGCACCATTTGAACTGGCAAAATTTGAAACTGGCACAAACTGCAGTGGCACAAACTAGTTTGCACAAACTAAAATGGCACATTCTACTCCTTCCGTTTTCACTGCAAATGGCTAAAACGTGTTTTTTGTCGATGAAGATGGGTTCACGAGGCAAGTATGGTATTTTAAAATACTATTTTATGGTTGTTATATAATTGCTATTTGTATGCCGACATCCCTCTATTTTCACCCCAGCGTGTCTTGCAGTAGTAAACTTCGTGTGAGTTGATCGAAAAGTAGATCAGCAAAATTTTTTACTTGCAATAGAATTGGTACCCAACAGACTGCTCAATATTTCTACCTCTGGTTTTTCCTCCTCTGGCTTTTTAACCCACACAACATTGTCTTAGTATGTCAACCCCAATTACTATTCGAATCCCCCAAAAAATTCTTTTTCATAAACTTTTTTTTATTTAGGCTGTGTCAATGGGAGCATTGCAAATTATTTGGGCTATAGGTGCCATTTTTCTAATTGGCTCGTTTGACAATACAGGTGAGTCGTTTTGGCTAAATACTGTGTTATTTTCACTGCTATTTTAGCTAATGCATTTGCAAAATCACTAGTCAAGTCGCGTAAGCTAGAGGTTTCCCAGTTGCTGTCTCAACTAGCCTCATCAGATATTAATGCTTTCCATGATTCTAATGACCAAATTGCCAATGGAAAAAGGTCACTTAGACAAATTCGTATTTTTATAAGGTTTTAGTATAAAATTTCAGTGTTTTGTCTTCATCGAGTGCTGTGATCGGTAAAGTTTCGCTGGAACAACTCACTTATGCGGCAATTAAAAGTCTTTGCGTAAGTAATTTTAGGTTGAAATTCAGATCTAGAGGTCCGTGTAGTTGATACTACTCCTTCTTTAAAAACTCCTCGATCCCATCTTTGTTTTTTTAATTTGGTTGAAATAGATGGTGGTTTTCTTTTAAAAGCTTTTTTCAATTATTGTGCATGATGACGAATAGATCAAAAATTGTAGTTGGTTAAAAAATTCCGAAAACTCTTTTGAAAACTTTAAAAAAAATTGATTAAAAAATAAAACAACAACATGCGTCAAGGCATGTTTGAGATACGTATTAACCAGGCGCGTGCAATAGGTCCTCCCAGGCTTTCGCGGCCCAGGCTGGCTAGAATTTTATAATTCCCACGCAGACTTGACCTTAAAAATTGATTGTGGATCGGGTCGAACAAACAATTTTCCGGACGACTAGCCACCGAAATCACGGCCCTTACACATGCCTGTTACCCAACTATCAAAGTGTCCCACATCATCGACGAAAAATTGAACTAATTGATTTTTAAAGTTTCTCACGATTTATTTACAAAAATTCTAATTTAAGTCATTCTACCACACTGCTGAGCATGATCAAAATGCAAATCGACCATTGTCCTTTTCTCAGAAGAAAGCTTCGGAAAACAACTTCTAGAGCTTGTCAGCCACACCA
This sequence comes from Ditylenchus dipsaci, assembly GCA_004194705.1. Classification (NCBI taxonomy): domain Eukaryota; kingdom Metazoa; phylum Nematoda; class Chromadorea; order Rhabditida; family Anguinidae; genus Ditylenchus; species Ditylenchus dipsaci. The sequence continues at coordinate 225,217 of SADC01000002.1, read as the reverse complement.
CTCTTTTCCATCTGCCATACAATTTCTTCAATCCAAAAGTGAATTCAGCGTTCGACTGAATAATTATTTAAAAAGATATTTGTCTAGATGTTCTTTCAAATGACCAGTTAGAAGCTAAGTCTCAACTGCAGGAATTGTGGTTTACTGGCAAAGGTAGTCTTGTAGAATTTTCAAAAATGGCGTTGTAAAAAGTCATTTTGCAGGCTTCCAAAACTACTTCTGTAAGCTTCAAAATGGCCCCTTACATCTTCAACACAACAAAAAGTGTATTGGTTAAACAGCTATTCAGTGACTGGGCGTGATGGGATAAACCAAGAGGTGGGTTGCTTCCTATGAATTTTTGCCTGATATGAGATTAAATTTTTTTTGACGAAATTTCGTAGTGCGGCGCGTTGAATTAGCTGTTTTTTTTTTTATTTAAGTCTAAGACCAGAGATCAATTTCCTAAGGTCAGCCAGGACAGGAGGCAGGCTCAGCTTGTCCATACAAGACCGTGATTTTAGGATAAGACCCACTTAAAGGGAGGGTGAAAGATGTTAAGGAGATAGTCTCGACACGAAAAGATTATTCGGTTCTACTGCAGAGTCCGTTGCCAAAAAACAGCTTGGTCCCCCTGTTGTTTTCTAGGACTTTTTAACGGTTAACAAATATTTTTGCATATCTTTTATTAATGTGCACAAAAAAATTATCACAGAATTTAACACGATACAATATTCAAAATGAAAATATTTTTTATCATAAAAACAACAGGGGGACCAAGCTGATTTTTACAAAAAAAAAACAACAGGGGGAACAAGCTGTTTTTTGGCAACGGACTCTGCAGTAGAACTGATTATTCCAGGCTTTTTTTATTTGGTTTAAGAGCCATGTTTTGTCGACAATCCGGTGCTGCGATATCAGACAAACTTAAACCTCTTATTGAGCTACATTTTGAAAATATGATTACCAATAACTACTACGATTACCAATAACTGGTACCTGATAGAAACCAGAATCGCAGAGCTACCAGATAGTGCTAAAATTTAAAAAATAATAACAAATTTATGCTTTTTTAATTATGAGAAACAAAAGGAGGCTTCTTTTGCCGGTACTAGTGCCGTTGGCCCCCACCAAATTTTTTTCTAAAGTGACCCAAAAGCATATCTTATGCTACTTTTTTCTGCTTAACATAATAGAAGAAACATTTCTGAACAGCTTTCGATTAAAAAATTTATACTCCTTGACATCAATTCCTCGATGGTAGATGGTCTATTTTTAGGTATTTTAGGGCCATTTTTTGGATATTTACCACATTTAGGCTTTAGGCTTAGGCATAAATATTCCTGTAGCGTCCATAATTGCCGCCCGGAGCGCTTATTTTTCGGTCGACCTCTAGTGGGGAGCTTATTAGATATTAGATTTCGGATGAAATCTAAAATGCAGAATTAGTAGAGCTGGCAGGAACTAAGAAAACGCAAAAAAACCCGTGCGAAAAAAAAATTCTGCTCCGAGATCCAATAGCTCAAAGTCGAGGGGTGGGCGGCAATTAGAGGAAATGCGGTAAGTTTGAGTTTTCAAAAATCACTTTTCGGCTTTGTAAAGTCGTGAGTAAAAATATAGTTTTTTTTCTTTATTGACTAAATGTTACAATTTCGGACCAAAAGATTTCTATTATAATAAACTACTATTGCTTCTTCAACACTCCCTTGTGCCTGGGAATACTGGAGGTAGCATACTTCCCGGATGTTTCGTTGCTTCTAAATCTGGCTGAGCTTTTGAAAAATCCCTAAAATTGTTAGATATTCTTAAAAAGTACACTAATACTGACTTCTGCTGCATATTCTTGAGTATGAGACCAGCCAGATGTTCTATGAACTCAGCTTTTTGTTCCACTTCTTGCAGTTTGGATTCAGAGATTTGAAGTCTTTGCTGAATACTGGCTGAATTGTGTTCTTGTGGTTGTGGTGGTTGTAGAGCAGAGCCCGTAGGTTTGCCACCTATAGTTGCTTCTAGACGCAACTCCAACTGAAATGACATTTCCATTTGCAATATTAGGGTAGCAGGCAGGTAGGTGTTCGGCTGGTTTGATGACCCGTATACCTGGGCTACGTGTGACTGTACACCCGGGTCCCAAAATTTAAAAGCAGTTGCGAAAAATCTCTGCAAGCTATTTATAACAACTACCCGCACCGGGTACTCAAGGTTTGAAAAAGCCGGGCATCTGGTAACCGGACTGTGCCAAATTACCCTACTAATTTAGAAATACCCCTTTAGTTAGATTCCTTTATTTTGTGATTAATCCAACCTCTTTAAACTTCTGACTATTCTGGTGCTCCATTTCACACAGTTCAGCTTCAGCATCCAACATTTCATATGGTTTTCTAGCTCTTTTAAATCTTTTCACATTGGTGATGAACAGGAAGAAGTATATCATACGAAGAATACATCTGTAGTGTCCATCAATGACTCATCAAAGTCTATGAAAAACCACAGTATTCATAAGAAACAGTCGAGTCTGTTGAAATCATTTAAAATCTCAAGAATTTCATCACAAAGACCTGCGGGTGCCTCTTAAACCGGCACCTGATTTTAAACAAAGATTTTGCAACCGTATTAATTTTTTTGGCATTTTTGACACCACTGCACCTAAGTCTTTCCAAAATGATGTACCCATTGTTTAATAGATCATATATTTCAAATTGCTTACTGCTATTATCCTGAGAATTCTGTGAATCGGAATGACTCCTGTAGGGCTGGTCATAGTAGTAGTCTAACAGTTTCTCATCATCTGACAGGTCCAACGAGATGGTTGAGGTGGTATCGCTAGTGGTCATGTCATTTTCTCCAAAATCACTGGATCTTCGGAAAGATTCCATAAACACCTAGAAAATTTGAAATATTATCTAATTTCTTTTAAGGCCATAGTTTTTGCGCGCAGCAGCACACGCAAAATTTGAATTGGCGGAGGACACTTCTCTTCGTCTATCAGTGTACTCTTTTCTGAATTCTATGCTCTGTTCTGAATTTCATTCGAAACGACTCGAAAGAGTACACTGATAGACGAAAGAGAAGTCTCCTCCGCCAATTCAATTTCGGCTGTGCCGCTGCGCTCAAAAACCATGGTCCTTTAACCATAGGTAACCCAAAACGAACATTATTGCGCGAAAAAGGCAAGGCGGAGCTGCGGCGTACGGACTCGAAGGATGCTCTTTTCTGAATTTTTTGGTTTACTAGCTAGAAAATACAATTTTGTGAAACTTACTATGCTGGCACTGGGCGAAAGTTCAGGGTTCAGCAGCATTTTGCGTAAAGAAGTAGTTGGACTGGGTGATCTGTGAGTTTGAAGCAGGGGAGAAGGTGGTCTGTGCTCTTCAGCTATCTGAACCATTCGATTTTGGGTTATTCAAAAACACGTGTTACCCAAGGATGTTAAAACAGTGACCTTATTCGAAATCCAAAAATTAGCTGATAGAAATATAAATATTGTGTGGTTGGCACAAGTATTTCAACGATTAGGGCGATACACCCTAGTAATTAGAAATTAGTGATTGCGTCTGACAATTAAAAATTGGTACCAGGGTGACAACTTACCCGGTTTTCCGGGCATTTCCGGATTCGCCCTATTTTTGCCCGGATTTTTTTTCCAAAAGCCGAGCACAATATGTAATGTTGCCCGGACATTGTCCAGAAATTAGCCAAAAATAAAACAAATGCCTGGATTTGTTGAAAATTTTAAAATTGAGTTGTTCACCCTGTTGGTACCTTCTTATTGCAACTAGGGAGTAACCCCTGCCTTCTAATTATCTATACATGGCGATACTGCCTAGCTATTAAGTTTTGGTGATTGAATCCTGGCAACTGGAATCAATGCAGAATCCCAGGCGCATTTTTGATCCCAGAATACTGTGGATCCTTTCCTTAGATTTAAAATTGGATCCAGATACAGTCTACTCTCGATATAGTGCACTCTCGATATAGTGTAACTCTCGATACAGTGTATGTTTTTTACGACTTGGTTGGTTAATTCAAAAACATGAGGAACCATACCTTCGATATAGTGCACTCTCGATACAGTGTAACTCTCGATATAGTGTATATTTTTTGCGGTCCCGACAAAGAAAACAGCTCTCGATAAAGTGTATATTTTCTAATTTTATTGAAATTGCTGTCTCTAAAATGTAAATTTATCCGTTTTTTGCAAATTTAGCAATAAGTACTGAAAAGAGTGAGGTTTGATTACTTTGAACTAGAAGAAATCAGTAATGGAAGTTGCCAAAAATAAAAGCGCCAAATTCGTTAATAAGAGGGTACGATGGGCTACAATTGAATTCTTGGATCTTTTTTGCCGAGGTTAGAAGAACCGAAAAGAAATGTAGTGAAGGGCAGGGAAAGTGAAACAATTAAGAGACGGTTGAAAGCTTATAAAGCGTTTGATTTTGCCAGTCATTATATAAAACAGCATTCTGATGATCATGCGGTGCTTAGTTTTGCCGATGCATCAGAAGAATGGGAGGCGAAAAACAGAAACATGATAATGTAATGGCTTGTTTACGTTGTTCGAGTTAGAGTCAGAGTTCGAGTTAGAGTTCGGGTTTTGATTACGTGAACACCTCTGATCCGAACTCGAACTCTAACTCGAGGGTGTTGACGTACCTCGAGTTCGAGGTCAAATTTGAAGGTGATGATGCATATAACTCGGATCCCTTGTAGTAAACGGCCTGAAAACTAACTTTTAATGGCTTTTGACAGCTCAGAGGCGAAGTTCTGAGCCATTTGAGCTACAGTCAACTCTCGATATAGTGTAGGCTGGGGGACCAGGAAAAATCTACATTGTATCGAGGTTACACTATATCGAGAGTACACTTTGAGCCAGTTTGGCTTAGGGCTGACAAATGAAATTCAAAAAATATACACTATATCGAGATCTACACTGTATCGAGGGTACACTGTATCGAGAGTTGACTGTATATACATAAGCACGTTCAAGCGCGACCTCGAACTTTAACTCGATGTACGTGAACACCTCTTACCCGAACTCGAACTCTAACACTAACTCGAACAACGTGAACAAGCCATAAATGTACATCAAAAATGACCAGTTGCTTCTCGTCTAACCGTTAATTCATTTCTCACATGGTACCATTATTATTTTTGTCGAATAAAATATCTTTTTGATTTGGGGTTCAGGTCATTAAGGCGAAAACTCTCGATATAGTGTACAACATTGACTGTTTCGTTGGGAAACCTTCGATATAGTGTACTCTCGATATAGTGTAACTCTCGATATAGTGTATATTTTTCCAGTCCCCGCGCACTACACTGTATCGAGAGTGGACTGTACAACCCTTGTTTTGATTTGTACCTGGATTTGTACTTGATTTGTACCCACCGTATTTCAGATCTGAGTCCTGCTCTGTTAAATTTCAAAACAAAGGTTAGGATCCAGAGTAATTCTCGGTCCTAAATCTAACAACGGTTCTGTATACGGACCCTGCTAAAAAACTATTTTTGGTGGAAAAAGGTGAACTATAAATACTCTGGGTTTGCTACTGATTTTCCTCGTTTTGCCTACCCCTAAACCTACTTAGTTTCTTGAAAGCAAACCAAGTTCCAATTGTGTTGACCCCAAACCGATCTCTGGATACTTTTTATGGTTACCTCTTATGCGAGCATAAATAAGCCCAACCTTGTCAGTAATAATAACATGGGTGGCCGCTTTGATTAGGGACTTGGTCACTTCTGATTCTGGATTGGCTGCTTCTGCGTTGCGAAACTCCTGGACAATTTTTTTTAGTTTTCTTTGAGGAGTTTTGGAAAATACTACTTACCTGGACAGACATTTGCCTTTTGAGCACTTTGGTGAGTCGCACAGAGCGCTTCTTTAGACGCCTTAAATTTTTAGTGAGATTTATCTGCATAAAGCAGCAGTAAAAAACCTTTCATTGGCTATTTTGAGCATGACTCGAGTTTTGCGAATGCGTTCTTCCACTTGTTGTAATTTGGCACAGTATTTTCTAGAATGTTAACTAGTACAGCTTTTTTAATCAAAGTTGTTTTAAGTTATTTTCAAAAATGCTGTTTTCATCTTTTTGTAAAAAAGGGATAAAAATTATGGTCAAACTTCCTTATTCGGTGCCCTCGAAAAAGCACTCAAATCCACTCCCACACTCGCACCCACACCCACACTCGTCACTTTTGACTAGCTCAAATTTTATTGTGAACCCAAGTGTGGTCTGGGTGTGGGTGCGGTTGTGGGAGCGGCTGCGGAATTTCCAGGTTATGTGACCGTACCTTTACCTTGGTCTCCCAAGTCAAAAAGTCGAATTTCGGTCAAAATGTTTTTGTCAACTCTAAAACATCGAAAAATATGTTTCTGGGTGCTTTTGCAAGGGCACTGACTAAGAGAGTCTGGCCAAAATTATCGTTCTACTGGTTCAGACCTATCCTTATTTCTATAAATATTTTACAAAAAATTCAATCACCTGTACGCCGGAATGGACACAAACCTGTGCTCATCTGAGATTAGGTGGAACCGGTACCTAAACTACCCGATGTTCGGTGTCTTTACAATAAGTTTTGAAACTAGAATCGGTCGAACAAGCCAAAATAACTAGGGTGCCACCAGGCGGGGTCGAACCTTTGAACCATTTTGGACCTACAAACACTAACGCTTATCCACTGCGCTAAGCATCAAATAAATTTCGCACGTTTCCTTTCGGGACGTTTCCTCGAAACTTTTCCAAACTTGAAGCTTGCCCCCCCCTCTGTTGATTATTGTCAACTTTTTTCGATTTTTACGCATTAAGGCTTAGGCTCAGAGTGACTAGTGCATGTTAGCGTGTGATTAAAAAAATTTTTAAACTTAAAATTTTTTTGCAAAAAATCAACAGGGAGGACCAAGGCATGAAAAAAGTTTCATTTTCGAGGAAACGTCTATGCACCGAAATTTCCAGTCACACAAGTTGCCTGCTCCTTTAAAATCGGTCGTATGCTCGATCCCTACACGGGCCTAGTTTCTTTTTCACTACAATCTCTAGGTGAAATTTTAGAGAAAATTTTGATCAATAGCGGGTGCGTCAAAAGTCATTGTGGTTTTTTAAGCAGCTGGATTGGCTAAAACACCTAGACGAAAATTTTATTCTGAATAAGTCATGTTGAACGGATCTTCTCTTAGAACAGTGTATAGGCAAAAAAAATATTTTAAAGGGGAGGAAACTTTATATACGCATTGCCTAGGGTCGACGGTTCGTGTCCCTCGGGGTGTATACCTTATTTTTTATCTTCTTTTATTCACACGTTGCTGTCGAAATGATCCTCACCTTCTTCGCTATCCAACAAAGCGCTGGGTTTCACACCTGCTGGTGCTTATTATTTATAGGCTAAGACAGGGGCTTGAGTTTACAATCCCCCCCCCCCCCCCACGGGAGTGATCGGATGGAGGAGATAACCTCATATTCGTGTTTCTCGACCCCGATTTCATGAGAAAGCCGGCCGTTTTTTTGATTCTGAGAAAAAAATTTCGAACCACAGGGGGTATCATGGTTTTTAATCAAAATTTGAAAAATTTAAATTGGCGCCTTTTGAATTTTAAAGGGATCAAGGGCTGTATTGGGAGGGGAAGGGAATAAAAGAGGGCCACTAATCACACAGGACGCACTAACAAGAAGATGTTGAACATAGTTTTGAATACTGGGGCCTACCGCATAAATAAACTCTAGTTTGTGTACTCAGAAGGTTGTTAATCCTAACTTGCTTCAACTTTTAGTCAAAAAATGGCCTGCTAAAGTTTATTTTGGGCGTCCATTTTCTTTTTCAATCAAAAAAATATTTTTTTAAATAAATAAAATTATTTATTTGAAATATAATTATAACTATAAATTATTTATTTGAATTCAAATTTTTACGCAGGTTTTATGATGTTTTTGCGTCAAAAAAAAACAGTATTGTCCTTTAAAAAACCACAAGGAATTATGACGGAACGTGACTTTTGACGGAAGGTACGGAACGCATGACATGAGATAGGGTCGGCAAGACCCTGGGATGAACATTCGTCAGAAATTAGACCCAAAAGTTATCACAGGGATTTTTTGTCACTATCAAAACTAACCATGCTTGTATGGTGCAAGCAGCCAGATGCCTGACCTTGCCTAAAAGGTAAAATTCATTGAAATATGCTCAAAGTCGAAAATCGCTCGCCCTGTTTTTTCTCCTTATGCTGATTATGCAACATGAGGCTCATGCCCACCCCGACCAACCCACTGGCAGCTGAGAACATGCTCAAACCCACATAAGATAGTAGACAGACGACAACCTTGCTTTGCCACTGCTTGGGCACTATGTCTCCATAGCCGATAGTTAACACCGACACTATGGAGAACCAGAAAGACTCGCCGAAGTTAGCGAAAGTAGCTGGAGACTCGGTAGTCTGAGACCCATTGAAAACCGGAAAATGGCTATAAATGGGTGGAGTAGAGCTTGGAGGTGTGGTTTCAATGTTGTAGACCAGCACGGACATGGTTAGAAACACCATGAAGGTGGTGTAGTATGCTGATATCAACTCAAACCTGGAGTTTAAGGGTGGGGTTAGATATAGGATGTGAGCGGAATAACAGACTTGCTTCGCTGCACCATATTTTTGATAAGCTTCCAGGTTGTCATCTGAATTGGAGATTGTAGTTTTAGCTCAAACCAATTTTATGAAAGTGAGCGTTTCGTCATACTTTTGCGTTTTCTATTAATTTTAAAAATTTTGCTCGAGTCCGTCCTAACATACGCTGGTCTATGGTAAATGTTTTTTGTCTCAGGAGAAATTTGTTTATTATAAGAGCTGTTTTCTAAGCTAATCGACCATGCTGGACATGAATCCGGTGTCAAAATTTCAAATTTGACAGTGTGCACATTTTAGTGAGGACAAATGACAGCTCTAAAAAGAGACCTGTCATATAGAGGCCATGACTGCTTAAGAAAAGCATTTTAAACTTTCTTTGCACATTAAAATTCTTCATGAGATTTTCTATACAGTCGAGTCTCGATTTAACGTACCCCCAATTTAACGTACCCTTCGATTTAACGTACTCCCAGGGCCGGTACCTCCAATAATAAACTCCGTCAAATTCACCCCCGATATAACGTACCCCTCGATTTAACGTACCCCTAGGGCCGGTCCCCAGGGGGTACGTTAAATCGAGACTCGACTGTAGAACAAATTTCTTTCTGTACTCAGTCTGTGTGGTGTCAAATATTTCATAGACATTTGAATATGAGTCACCCTCAGAGGCTTTTTTGCGAACTTAACTTTTGGACAAATAAGTAGTCAAAAAATATCCTTGCATTTCCTCTTCAAGATGTATGTTACAGATTTGAAAAATATAAAGTACCTAAAAAATTATGACGTTTTTTTAATTTTTGTGCCAAGGAAAAAATTAAAAAACTACGAATGTTCAAAGGCTCTACCCAAACTTCTTGGGGCTACTTTGGTTTAGGGTGCTCAAACAAATGATCCGAAATTTTTTTTGACGAAGAATCATTTCTAGAGGTCGAATTTCACGAGAATTTAAAAAAAATTAGTCTCTAAAAATGCACACAGCGGTCAGAAACAAGCTGTTTTATATTTGTATTCTTTATTTACTAAGATACAATTCAGCAACTTGACTCCGAAATTAAAAAAGACATTTGGAGCATCGTAGCGTTCTCTCCTATTATATTCATTGATGTGGTGATTGAGTGGTGTTGATTCCCGCAAATGTCTGTGGCGCTCTTTATAGTTGCTCCATTTGCCGTCAATGGTGTGCGTATGGGCCCTATTGTTCCTTTCAAATAAGAATTAAAAGGATAAAAAAATATAAAACATCTTGTTTGTGACCGCTAAGTGCACTTTTAGAGTTTGGATTTTTTTGAATTTCTCGTAAAATTTCACCCCCAGAAATGATTTTTCATTAAAAGAATAAATTTTGAAAAAATCTGTGCTTTTGAGCACCTCAAACCCCAACTTTTTCCTTAAAATTTATCAAACCAAAACGATCATTGTGCTCAGCGTGATATTCTGAGCCAGGACTCCCGAATATCACGTTCGACAAGAGGAGTGTTAACATATGTTGGCATGCTCTGTGCCTGAACACAAGCCAAAAAACAGCCGGAGGACCAAGGCAAAAACTTGTATGGATTCAACAATAGGGTCAAATTGTGATTCACCTGTCTATCTATGTGAAAAAGTCTGAGAATCTGCAAGAATCTTAGCTTCTCAATAGCATCAGTGTTGCTAACGAAATTCTGCTCCACAAGAACACGAAAAAAGTGGCACAGAGCACGAGAACATCAATTAAACAGACTGGTCTTCTCAAGTAAATCAATCTGCCTGTAAAAAGTGATTCAAAAGTTAGCTCAAAAGCAGCAAAAGTGCCTACCTATTACACCCTGGTATTTGCCATCTGCACCCACAGACCACAATCTGGACAGAAATTCGAGCAAAAAATAGATGGCAAGGAATATTTCCATGTAGTGAATAAAGTCCAGAACTTGCTCATCCAAATCAGACATCGCGCTCAAGCAACACACAAACAAAATGCACGAAAATACGGCTGTAAAAATTGTGATTTAGTTATACACTTTACTTTTTCTTTTTCTGAGACATGATTCTAAGTCAGGGGCGTTTGAAACAGTCCTGCCGAAAAAAGTTTTCTTTGACGACTCTTTTTTTAACTTTCCACAAAAAATTACCCAATTAAAGCAAAATAGTTTGCCTAAGTATATTTTTGCTAAAAAATATCTTCTTCGGAATTCTCCAAATATGCTAGAAGGAATGCAGAAAAAATATAAGGCAATTATAGGAATTTTTCGAGATGACTTGGTTCCCTTGTGGTTTTGGCTAGCACAGATCCTATAACAAAAATGTGCAAACTGCATTGCCAATCTTATAGAAGACCATCAGAATGGGTCAGCTAAAAGGCACAATTTGCAAGTTATAATGTTGGACCCTTCTCTAGCAGCAAGCAAATAATTTAGCAAACCACCCTATAAAAGGCCCATCCACCCACAAAGATGCGAACATTAGACTTAAAATTTTAGAATGTGCAGACATTTATCCACTGCGCCATCAAGACCGACTCGGCTAAGAAGTTTCTTTTAACCAATATTCCTGCTGAACAAGGTATTATCGGCAAAAAATTGGGGTTCAAAATATAACTCACTACCATCTTCATATCATCTTGTTGTTTTTTATAAAAGTTGAATAGGATATGAAGGTTGGACCTACAAGAACTACGTAATTTTCAAGCAAAAACAAGGGGTCACTAAGTCACATACACGAAATAAAAGTTTTTTTAAATTTTTGACTTCTAGAATTCTACAGTTAATTCGGTGGATCCCATTTCGAGTCAGAATGAGTGGGTGGTCATTCTGACTCAGACTGTCCAAATATAGTTAACAGAATAAAATATGCCTAACCACGCAAAAGTCATGAATTAAAAAAATATTAAATTGATGCGTTTTATGTCTGTACTAGACCCAAATAGATTTTCACGCTAAAAATATGGGCTTGCTTAAAAAAAACTTGCCTATATGATACAAAAACCCAAGTGTGTTGTCAGGCCTCTCCAAAAGTTGTAGACCTGACTGCGGAATCGTCGGTGCACCAACTGAGCTCTGTGTCTAACACTTCTTTGCTGGTTAGGATTGTTGTGTAGGAAGGGTTTCTGCATTTGAGCAACTTCGGCAGAATCTATCATTTTGACACTGCCTAAAATTGCTAATGATTAGAAGGGAGGAAAAGCTTGTGTGTGTGTTGGACCAATTTGTGGGAGTGTTTTATTGAGTGTTTATTGTAAACAAATAAACGGTCTGATAAGGCTAGTTCAATTAAAATCAGTTTTTTGCATCGAGATTGCCTATTTTATAAAAAGCCCTGATTTTGTACTTTTAGCGGCACTTCTCAAGTCCCCCCCTAATACTGGGATTTCTTTAATGTGGTCCCTAATCACATTCCGAACTCATTTTTTCTGCTCAAAGCCATAAAGGGGACACTAAATTTTAGCCTTTTTAGTTTAAGTAAAGAAAAAATGATAGATTTTGAACAGTTTCTTTACTTATAAAGAATGAAGCATAAAAAAATCCTGGTATGCCTGCTTTTTATGCATCCGGGTCATTTTCGAGTGATTTGTGTCTAAGGTATGTTTGTGTGTGCGCACCCCATGGCTTAGGGTTACCTATGACCTAATCACTTGCGCATCTGCGACACAATTCCGAGCAGGATTTTAATCAAAATGCAGTAAAAGACTCTTTTTGCCCAGCTCCATCAATGAAAATGTGATAAATCACCTAAAATGACCCTAAAATACCTCAAAATCACCATCTACCCCGAGGGGTGGGAGTCGAAAATTTTGACATATTTTGAATTTCTCGCAGGCCTTTGGGACCAAGGTAAAGGGTACTGGAGGGTATCTGGATACTTTACTTTTTATATACATGAGAGTATTCTACCCCGTTTTGGTCACTGGATCTGGGCAAAAAGACTCTCTAAATGCATTTTCAATCAAGAGTCTTGCTCGGAATTATGTCTAAAGTAAGTGAGTGCGCGCATCTCAACTCCAAGCCCCCAAGCCCCCATTTTGAATTTATTCGCTTTAAAGAGAATAACCCCAGACGGATTCAGGCCTGATATAGGGGTTCAGCCAGGCTGTATCGGGCCAGCTTGTGCACACCCCTTCTAAACTTTAGCTTTTTCTGAAAAAAAATATTTTATTTTATTTGTTTGTTGTTTTTCTAAAAGTCCAAAATATCATTTGTTCTCAGACATTTTTATGTAATTTTTTAAAACTTTAGACCCCTAAACGTAAGTATGGAGCTAGGCGGGTTCGAACCTAAGTTTCTTCGGTTGTGTGAATACCATATTTTTTCTTATTATTTATCGCCTTGAAGAAAGCTTGGAAAATAAGCCGCCGCAACTTATTGGAGAAATTCATAAATTCATTAATTAAAATCTAAATGATTTTCGTCATTACCTACACAAATTTTTTTAGGATCAGCCAAAGAATGTGTTGGTAGGCACAAGCCCCGAATTTGAAATAGCAGTGTACACAGTCTGTGCCTTGGCTCAGCCCATCAATTTCCGAGGAGTTTTCGGACAAGTTGTGCACAAGGTTGTTTTATAGCTAATTCAAAAAACATATTGAACATATTGAAAAAATTCTCTATTAGAAATGTGTGTTCGATTATCTCCACAGTCAAGTAAAAGCCGTGGTTGGCGTTGAATTAGGCGATGGATCATGGCAGCGGGTAAGCTAGCCTACATCCGAAAATTCCTACTTTCGTTCTAAAATTGCAGATTGTATCAGTCCACTTGGAGACTATGCCTGCAGTCGATCCAACCCCAGAATACTATTTGGAAGGGCGACATCACCACCATAACTCCAGCCACAAACCACCCCACAAGAAGAACGAAACTGCTGATCCAGAGCTGCAAAAGCTGGTGGATGCCCTATGGGAGGCAGATTCTGAAGACAGAGTCTCCAACTCGAGCATCACATTCAATTGGGGCAACAAGGTGGACGGGGAGAAGGATGTGTCACCGAGCCCGTGAGTCTACCTAACAGAGTGTTTTTGGCCTAAAAGATGCTTTCAGGCTGTTCAACAATGTGAGCGAAGCTTTCCTGGAACGTCCTGTCTACAAAGCCCTACTCAGCATCTACAACCACTCACTTTTCCACCCTCCGGTCAGTTTAGTTGGTATTTGAAATTGTATTAAAGCGATGCTGACTGTAAACGTTTTATTGTAGGTTTGTAGAAGCTTTCAAGCAGATTCCCATATAAATCTTTTAAACAAAAACTTTGACAGAGTCCCAAACTAAGATGTGGCTAAACGGCGCGGTCGGGACTTTAGGCCATAAAATTTTTCAAGCTGGATCGAGAAGCAAAAAATATTCTGCGGTTTTTGTTAGGAGTGTTATTGCGGATGCTAGAAAAAAAATAAGGACCCCATTAAGATGCTAGAGATGTTTTTCGCATTGGTCACCCTACCAATTATTTGCATTTTAAAAATTTTAAACTTTAATAGAGCTATCAGGAACTCCTTAGAAAGGACTCTAAAAAATTGAAAAGACAATAAAGTTTGAGTATACTATATAATGGTCTAAAACTATCAGGTAAGATGTTTTTTGATGTTCGATTAACTGCTTATCCAACAGCCCCAAAAATTTTCACGACGGCCTCTTTATCGCATTAATCCTTTAGGTGTGCACCGAGGAGGAATCCATGGACGATGTAAGACGTGCTGCACTGGACACTTTTCTGACTACAGTCACTAATACTACTGTCTTTAAGCTGGCTTACGAGTATTTGAAAGGAAAAAGTAAGTATGGCCCAAATAATTAAGATACTGCAAATCTAAATATTGAAACAATGAGTTGTCAACAAAGTTTGGCTTCACAAGGACCTTTAAAAAGTACATATTAGGTACATCTTAGAAGTGGATTATATCATGAAATTAGCGGTACTCAGGGTTATCAGGGCCATTAGCGGTTACTTTAGGGCCGGTTTCGTGGAGTTCTTCTAACCAGGCAGTTAAAACTGTAATCCGAAAAAAGGGATTTTGTCATGTTAACATTTATTCTAGTAGGAAGCCGATATGTGTTTAAAACTAGAAAATTTATCAATATATTTAGTTCACTTGACTAAAATGTGCAAAAATGCAGATAAAAAGATATTAAATTTAGTTTTCGGGAAACAAAATTCAAAAAAATTGACCTCCAGAAATGAGTAACTAACAGTTTTCTAGAAAATTAAAATTTGTAGACAAGACGGGCGACGACTATGCCAGCTTCCACGCAACCCTGTTCAACCTATGGTTCGGCACCTATTCCCGTTGTGACGGGGCCAAAGGCAGTTCTGGATGGGAGCATGTGTTCAGTGGCGAGTTTCGAGACACTATAATCGAGGGTCAGCACTACTGGGTTCGGTTTTACTTGCTTGAAAAGGCTGGCCTGATCAACTATCACGGCTATTACGCCTATGATGCCAACCTATTGGGTACCATCCAGTATAAGTGGAATGACTACATCAAACGAATCGGTGGCTTTCTTCTCAGATCTTCTCCAGGTTGGTCTTTTTAAAGCTCCTTAAATGGGTTCTAAATATCTGCTTAGATACATCTACACAGTTTTTAAAGGGAGGGGTGACATTTGGAGGGGGGCTAGTTGAAAAATGAGTTTCTCGACATAACGAAAAACTCATTGACAGGTTCAAAAAAGGCTTTTCATGTTATTTACAATGGGTTTCACTAAATAATCTTGAATAATTTAGTCAAACCCATTATAAAAAACATTTAAGTCTTATACATAAAATATTTTGGAACCTGTCAATGAGTTTCTCACTGTGTTGACAAACCCATTTGTCAACCGCCCCCCCCCCCCCACCAAATGCCCCCCCCCCTTTAACTTTTTTAACTCACTAGAACATTCTACTAAGGGGCGTAAGGCGATGTTTAGCAAAGATTTTAATAAAAAAGTGACTTTTTGCCCAAACCTACTTTCTGCTGTGGTTTAAAAGTTAATTTAACAAAATTGTTCTAGCCTTCGACTTGTCTTTGTTCACAGTCTGCTCGTTCACCCATTCAGGCAATGAGAGATGCAAGTTCACAATCAACAGCAACCCTCTGTATGTGACCTCGTTCAAGCAGTCCTGTGATTCAGGCACTTGTCTGTCCACTTCATATCCTGGCATGAAGTTTTGAATAAGTTATGTTGAATGCGAACATAAAGTAAAGGGAACATTGTAAAATCATCTAATTATTGTGCGCAATTGTAATGAAACTCTTTTCAAATAAAATGAATATGTATTATCTATTGCAAACATGCTCAACACCTTCATGGTGTTGCACTAAATGATTTCAAGATTAATCAATAAATTTTTTAAAGAAAGTTTACTGACTTTCCGGGCCAAAAAGCTACCGAGCAGTCGATCGGAATTATTTTCCAGCACTGATTTTCTGACAAAAACTGCTTTAATTTGGTAATTACGAATGACCATCAAGGTGAAAGAAAACCAACCAAAATTATGCTTACCTGGTCTTTTATCGCCTCAACCTTTACCATTTAATTGATTTCTCAAAGGGCGTTTACAAATTTTAAGAGTCAGAATAGCCTGAAGTGTTAGATAGAAATATTTTGACACTTAATTGACTTGAGAAAAGTGGATAGCTAGTAAAGGTTCAACCCAACAAGAAGAGAGTATGTTCGAAGGCCCAGAATCGGTCATTATTGAAATTTTAGCTCTAACTAAATGGTATTTTTTTCCCTGATATGATGGCTCAAATTAAAGCCTAGAACCTTAGCTACTCATTGGTATATAAAACATGTACAATTGTAAAAAGTTCAGAAAATATAATCAAACCAATGAACAACCCGAAAATGATTAAACTTGTAAATAAATGTGAAAATAAGGCGTGCACTCAGCGGCACTAGGACCTCTGACCTAGGAGATGCGCATATTAATTCCCCCTCCCCTTTTAAATTTAAATTATGTGGTGATCCAAGTCATTCGCTACTAAAGCCATCCCCTCTCAGTTGCAAAATTATAGGGTTGTTTAAATGTCCGGGCGGAAAATATTCTTATACTTATTTCTGTATTCTGCAATATTTCTGGGCATAAACTTTTTTTCCTATCTTTTGAAAATGCTTCATTCCACGGCTCCCGACTAAAATTTTAAAATTTTGAGTTGGGAGCCGTGGAATGAAACATTTTAAATTATAGTCAGAAAATAACTTCGATCGCTTAGAATGCCACTCCACAGTGGCCGAAATCCGCTGAAAATTTTGGTTTGATGGACATTTCTTGCATTTTGATGGACATTTATTGACTTGTAGTTTCTCTAGGCTGGTAAAACCAAATCAAATTAGAACGATGACAAGCCCCTTCCCTTGCAATATCCAAGCAATACAAACCTTATTTCCCAGCGGCAAAAGATATTTCTGGCATTTCGTTCTACTTTTATACACACACCTCCGTTTGTTCAACAAAATAAAAACTTTTGACGACTTCATTTGATTCGCCTGTGTTTTTTTTCAATACTGGATACCACTTTTTGAAACGAAATAATTATAGAATTGGCTGGATAACTTCAATTAATGCACCTTTTTTGTTAAAAAGTTGTTTTTTTGTAGATAGTTGCAGTAAAATATGTATCATTGCCGCCAAGTAGATGAAGTAACCTCGAGTGGATCTTCACCCCTTTCATACATCACCCGTTTCCCTGCTTCTAATAGTGCTGCTAAGGGTTTGTCAGATTGGAATATCTATAGTGTATGCTTGTTGTATTACAGACGCGTTTGCCCCATTGATATGCCGAGACACCATGTTCAACAAGCGACAAGGCACAAACCAACTAGTTAACACTAAACTGCTCTGTATCACTGCTTCTACTCCACACTCTAATGCTTCTCTTGAGGTATGTGACACAACCTAACTAATAAATCCTTGGGCATTACACTGACACCGACTTCTAAAATTATAGCCACGGGCATTAATAATGTCGCTATTTTGGACGAATTTTTCTATTTTCCAAATTTCAGAGCCCTGGTTTATATGAATTTATGAGTTTATACGAGTACCAGGTTAATGCAAAGATGACTTTATTGAGTACAGTGGAAGCTCTCTCTAGCCCTCGGGACCAGCCCTAGGTGTAACTTATAGGAAGTGTATCTTATGTAGAACGTAACTTTGTCTTAATTTAGTTCAGGCCAACCAAATCTTCTCCAGGCGTATCTTATAGAGAGTGTCGACTGTAACTAATTGCAATAAATAATCGAAAACACAAATAGCATTAAAAAGCTTTGGTATCTCAGTGGTAGAGAAGCAGAGATACTTCAAAATTGGACGTGAGTTCGATTTTCATTAGAAGTATAACCTTTACTCTATTTAAACGATATCGCGTCAGTTTAGTTTTCGTTTGAATTAACCTGGCACCCGCCTTTTAAAAATATTCCCATCGGCGAAGACCATGCCACTTTAAGTGTGTTTCAAGAAACGTACTGATTTTCAAAGTTAATATCTTTCCAAATTTACTTTTTTCTAAACTTTTGAGATGGCAGCCATTCCACCTACTTAAATACTCTCAATTAAATTTATAATTGTTTTAGGAACTTCGCTGGAAAGCATACAAACCCACTGCCGCACCAGCCACGCTTCACAACAACATATTCACAAAATCACTGGTTTTATCTCATCCCCTTCCTGCTTTTGCTAACTACATGGAAAAAAATCGCCCAGGTGCATATGTTCCTATGACATGTCCCACATCTACAGCAGCAGTTAAGACACAGGCTAGAGAACCTGCATATTACCATAACCATACTTATCCAGTCATGAATCCGTATGCCTGCACTAATCCAAAGGTCAGTAACCCGCCACCTGGATGGTCGCCAGGAAATGCTCCTATGTCTGGAATTTATGCTACTACTGCTTCTGGAGCCAGCAACAAAAATGCTGAGCCAGTGCATTCGGAATACCAGAGCAGTGGCTATGCGTTGCCGGATTTGAAAATTATTAACAATAAGCCAGTAGTTAGAGCCTTTAATTACCCTAGTTATTTTTCTGCGGCTGAGCCTTCCATGGCTCCACAGTCCTGCATGAAGTGTGAAAATATGGAGCAGTCTCTTGAAAAAATGATACCAGCCATGGTAGACAAGTTTCTAGAACAAAAGATGGCTGATGGACATGGACAACTTATTAAAAATCAAAGTGTCCAGAACACAGATAGACAACAAACTAATTGTTTGGAAGATGAAGCTGATAAGGTGAATATATTTTAGGCTTGTTTATTTATGAATTGGTGGTTTTAGGTAGACTTACGCCTGAAAAAAGAACAAACTGAATTGAACATATCTCAGTGGAAGACCCACTTAATAAAAGAGCAGGTTCTCCAAGCTAAATTGAACACTCGTCTGTTGCAGTTGAAGGTAGCTATTTGTTTATGATGAGATACAAGAATTTTCAGCCTAAGAAACATTTATTTTTAATATGTTTTTTAGGGTTGCGCGCGTTCGTTTAATTTGGTCTGAGTCGTTCGCCGTTTAGGACCCGTTTATCAGACCCGTTTATCGTTTACGTTTAATGAAGATGACCCGTTTAAACGGCCGTTTAATCCGTTTAATTTGTTATTTTATATACATAAGTATTCAACCACATAGAAACATTATTCTCATACAATTTTATTGATAAACAGAAACGCTCAATAAACAAAAGAGTGAATGAAACGTAACATACAGTCAAACCACGTATTTACGAACCCTCGACTTAATGAAAAATCTAACATAACAAACCTTTTTTCGATGCCTACTTGTGGTACGTGACATTTTGATGCCGCGCCGTTTTGATGTTGCGGACATTTTGATGCCGGCCATTTGGTGCCGACCGTTTTGATGCCGACCATTTTGATGCCGCCCATTTTGATGCCGGCCTTTTTGATGCAAAATGATGATATTCATTAGAATACGATTGTTTACTCTTACCTTCGTTTCTTTTCTCAATGTCTTTCGATAATTTTGGATCTTTAAGTCTGTTTCCAGCGCAAATGCAATAATTCATGAATGAAATATCAAAACTACATGAAAAGTAAATCAAAAATATTCTATTCAAATTAGATTCCTCTCCTGAGCACAGTTTGATAGGTACCTCCCAAAACATGGTCTCATCGGCGTCCTCACACGTCTAATATAACACTACCGGCATACTAATACCTGAATTTAAACACCTGGGTACCACTACCTGCGTAGCTAGACACCACCTTGATATCACTATCTAAGTAACGTTACATTGGCACTTCTAACTGAGTGCCGATACCAAGGCAATGCCTTAGTACTATCACCTGAGTACTAGGCTTAATCAACAATTTCGGATTTTTAGAAGTAATACCGTAAGTACCAGGGTAGGTACTGGTGATTTTCATACCAACCATGAGGCTTACTGGTGTTTTAAAAATATTTTTGCCATTCTGTGACTAGTCCAGAAACAATGTTTGCCACCACCGGGATTTGAACGTGTAACCTGATAGGTGATCAATTTATCGGGGGATTAGGGATCAATTTACCTAGAGCCGGAAACTCTTAATTGTGGTCAAAGACTGGAAAAAAGTTCTTTTCTTATATAAAATAAAAATTTGATGCGGCATCAAAGCGGCGCGGCATCAAAATAGGAATGTCCGGCCTATTTGGTTAGCGATTTAGGAAAATGACTAATAGTCTACCCCCGACTTTACGAGACCCGAAACTTAACAAAGCTTTTTTAACGGTCTTCAGTAGGCTTTGACCACCCGCAATGTCCCCTCGCACCCCAAAAAGCGGGGGGAGGCCAACCCTAGTCTTCAGAGGTTTCGTTAAGACGAAGTTTGACTGTCTAAGCCATCTCTGGATTCTTCGTCATCTGATTTTTACTTGCTTAACTTCTTTCTCATTAGGCTCTGTGGAAGGCGCAAATTTTAACTTTTTTAGGTGCCATTATCTAAGAAAGGCGATAATAAAAAGGACGAAACGAAGCACCAAATCAATAATGGCTAAAATAGAAGAGCGGCCTTGCCACAAAAACCGAAAAGAATACCGTATTTCCTCTAATTACACACCCGGGTAAGCTATTTTCTGGTTCCTCCAAAATCGGGAAATTTCGAGGTCAATCTCCAGATTTTGGGGTTCTTAACCCAATTCTTAAAAGTGAAACCGGTAGAGCTCGCGAGAGTTGAGAAAGCGCAATAAACCGCTTTGCGAAATTTTTCCTGTGGTCTGAGATATGGGTGTTCAAAGCAGTGTTGTGCATTTTAAATTTTTCTTGTCCTCGTCCTCGTACTTCGTACCAGAAATTTTTGGCCTCGTACTTCGTACTCGTACCGACTTTTAAAATTCGCCCGTACTCGTCTTTGTCCTCGTAGTACGAGCCTTAAATCGGCTCGTACTCGTCTTCGTCCTCGTCTTTTTCTCGTCCTTTGTGTTTTTACTCGTACTTTATACTAAAAAGCAAAAAAATCACTTTTTATTAAAAAAATAAGACTTTTGCTTAAATGGTTATATATTTTTGTTGTTAAAGGACAACGGAACGCAAATTCCTCAAAGTAATTTCAAGATTTGACTTTTTTATTAAAAAAATGAACAAATATGTATATTGCGAATTGCTTCGCCTATTGTGAAGTGAGATCTCTGAAAAGGCTAGGTTTCAAATTTCTGGCTTTACTTGGCAACTATATTGCCACTGATAAATCCCCTGTTTTAAGGATCCCCTTTTAAGGATGACGATGAAAAGAATCTACGCATTGTTGATGATCACCTCAAAAAACTAGTCAAAAATTGTTATATAGGTAAAATTACTATTATTCTATAAGATCTACACGTGTAGCATAGTGGGTTAGCTTCCCACTTTTTACTTTATTACAATTGGCGCAATCGAAAGTTCGATCCCGCATGGGTCCCGGACATTTAAAATCCCCCTTACTACTATTTCTTACTATTATATCCTCGGGGCGTTCCCCTGCACCAAGGTGCTAACTGCTAATACGAGGTGTGCCTACGGGTTACACACCATCAGTCACCTTATTCTGCACTAATAGGGATCGAGGAAGTAGGTGCGAAAAAGGGTTGTGGCACTGAAACAATAAATATATTTCATGGCCGTGCTAATTAACTAACCTGCACGGGGGATATATCTTCTACGGTATTTTCCCTGAATTCTAATAGCCAAGGTGAACGGTTCACTAAAGTCCATTGAAATAAGTATATTCCTAAAAGGGGAGATGTTATATAGGTAAAATTACTACTATTCTATAAGATCTACACGTGTAGCATAGTGGGTTAGCTTCCCACTTTTTACGTTATTACAAAAATCGATCAAAGAAAAAAAAGCAAACGCTTGATTGAGAAAATCAAAACTATTGATTAAGAAATTTGTTCAAATAATAGCAACTTTCATAAAAACAAAGAATTATGTTTTAAAAAAAAGATTAAATAATGAAAATTTTAGCTATGACGAGTCGTCTTCACCCTTCGTCTTCCGTCCTCGTCCTTGCCCCTTCGTCCACGTTTTCGTCCTCGTACTTGTAATTTTTGAGACTAGTACTTCGTCTTCGTCCTCGTACCTCGTTTTTGGAGCCGCTCGTACTTCGTCCTCGTCCTCGTAGTACGAGGACGAGGACGAAAGACGAGGACGAGTGCACAACACTGGTTCAAAGTTGAGGGAGTGAGTTATTAGAGCAGGGTGAGTTATTAGAAGAAAATAAGGTGTATCCGATAGTGCAGAAATGGATTGTCTTGAAATGAAACATATATTTTATGAAAATTTTGTATTCAAGATTTGTTCATTTGATGGTCATTCTATCTACACAATTAAACGGATTAAACGCCGTTTAGCAGACCCGTTTATCGGTTAATCCGTTTATCTCGATCCCGTTTATCGTTTCGTTTAATTTCTCTTGAAAAACCGTTTAATCGTTTAAACGAACGGTCGTTTAAACGAACGCGCGCAACCCTAGTGTTTTTGAAAAAAAAAAGTTTTTCAATTCCATTTTTTCTGGTGTGGTTATTTAATAATGCGGCTCAGTTTAATCTAGGCATAACCCGTCCAAACTGCCCAGGACCCGGTTTAAAAAACACATAAGACCCTAAAAAAATCTATAAAAGATCTGCAAGCATTTTTATATGCTTTTCTAGGTTTTTAAAAGAGTACAGTCAACTCTCGATACAGTGTAGCTCCCGGGGATTGGGAAAATATACACTAAATCGAGAGTACACCATATCGAAGGTTTCCGAACAAAACAGTCAATAGTATACACTTAATCGAGAGTTTTGCGCTAATGACAGAAAACCCCAATGAAAAACGTCTTTTTTACCAACCAATAATGATGGTACCAACTAAGAAATACATTAAAGGTTAGACCAGAAGTACATTTATATTATCTCATTTTTTTGGCTCTCTTCGTAAAAATATTCGTCTAATGCATCGGTAAGCACTGCATAATCATCAGAATTCTGTTATATACGGTGACTGGCAAAAGCAAACGCAGTCTAAGCTTAACACTGGCTAGTTGGTTGTTCCACCTTCACTGCTTTGGCTTAAATTGCCTGATCTGCACCTGTCGCTTCCTTCACTACATTTATTTTCGGTTCTCTCATCCTCGGCAAAGAAGATTTAAGCATTCGAGAATATGAGCTTGTAGTTCTACGCACTTTCTAATTAAGTAATTGGGTTCTTCTGGGCAACCTTGATTATTGATTTCTTATCGTTCAAAGTAATTTCTCAAGTACTCATTCGTTGAATTTAAAAAACAGACAAATTTACATTTTAGAAACTGGATTTAAATGAAATTAGAAAATATACAGTATATCAAAAGTCGTTTTCTTTGTCGGGACCGAGGAAAATGTATTGGGTTGGTCCATAAGAGCAAAAAATTTTTTATATACAATTATGACAAACAAACAATTCGATAGACGCATCGCTTTGATTAAAATATTTTCTTCCTCTTCACCGAGATCTACTTTTTCCATTGGCCGGACAAATTTCTTCTCCTCGCGTGCCAGCTGCAGCTTCAGTCGACCGCTTGGCACCTGTCCATTCTCTTCGAAGCAGTGAATCTTGTCGTCCTCAGACCTATGGGTGGAATTTGTTATGCCACATGACTTTAACGACTCGGTGATGAGCTCCTTCGAAAGGCTGTCCCAAGCTTCGAAGATCCACTGAAAATAGACTGACATCGGCGCAGCTTTCGGATTCCTTGCCTTTGTCACTTCGTTCTCGCCGTGCAACATCCAGTCCTCGTAGAATTCGCAGATTTTGGCTTTGAATTGGCGAGTTCCAGCAAACATCCAGTGCCTGAACATCCAATTCTACTACTTGTGCACAAACAAATAAAGCAAGGAACAAACTTGAACAAACTTAGTGCACCCTCCACGAACCACAGCCGTTTCTGTGCACCCGAAACTTTTTGCTGGCAGAATTCTTGCTGTACTTTTGGCGTAGTCGGCTGCTTCTAATTTCTGTTCGGTTGTGTAGGCTTTGCGCTTGCAGGACGATTCTTGGCTAGATACTTGGCTTTCAGCGTTCGACTCACTGTCGTCTTCAGTTCGGTCTTCATCGCTCATTTCGGCTGAAATCATTACATATTAGAGAAAGAGCAAAGCAGCGGACTGAACAACCGGAAACGCATCAAGCGATTGACAAAGAAATCGCTGACACGTCAAGTAGAATGGCGCGAATGCGTAAATTGCAGCCTTTTTATAGTCTTTACCACAAAGCGCCAATTTTGCATTTGCCGATTTTTTGCCAATAATTTCGTCTCAATGTTTAAAAAATTTTTAAAAACAGTGTAGGGGAAATGCCCAGAGGTGCGCTTCTATTAGAGAAAGCGCTTCTAATAGAGAGAATACGGTATATCGAGAGTTTCACTGCATCGAGAGTGCACTATATCGAAGGTATGGTTCAGTATTTTTTTGAACTAACCAACCAAATCGTGAAAAATATACACTGTATCGAGAGTTACACTATATCGGGAGTGCATTGTATCGAGAGCAGACTGTAGTATTTAATTCTGCTGCTCAAAATGTTGAATTTTTCAAAAATTCAGTTTTCGACTGCAAAGTTAAAAACCGCTCATTTGGTAGTTGTCTTTAGCTGCTTCAGTATAAAAAAGCTCCAAAATTTCAATTTTGTCGGTGGTTTTTGAAATGGCAACAATTTCGTTGTGCATGACGCGTGTGAGTGTTCATAAAGTATCTCAATCCTGGAAATTTTTTGAACTTGGCTATCGGAACACATCTGGAAAAGGACTTTAGAATTAAAGGTAATGCAATCGTCGAGAACTAGCGGGGTGCAAACTTTTAGGATACCATTATATCAAGAATGAGCTGTAGTTTCAAATTTAGACATATCTTCAAATTATAAGAAATTGTGAATGCCCTTTTATTAATTTTTTCATAAAAATTTCAAGGTTGAAAGGGAGGAAGCTAAGGCCAGCAAAAAGAAGACCAAGAAGAAAAAGTCAGAACCATGCTTGAAATCATCTGGGCCGCTATTAAAAAATCTTTCCCAACCTGCTACTCAGGTCAGCCAATCAATCTCACAATCAAAAAAAGTAAAAGAAAAACAGTCAAAAAATCAGTTTAGACTACTAACTGTTTCAATAAGCCAACGATGTTAGTGGACAAGTGCTCTGGGAGCACAACTGACCAAAGTTTATTAGATTTGGCGCTAACCATGCAACGAAAATGCTTGGTGCAAAATAGTGGCACTGGTTGGCCAATAACGGAGGAAAAATTTCAAGAAGATGCTCCAGATGTAGGTGATATTTAAAAGTGACGTTGTTAGGTGATATTTAACGACTCTTGGCAATTCAAATTTCGTATTTTTTTTAATGGTTTCGAAGCTCTATTTTGTTAACAACACAGTTCTGCGGCATTAGACAAACTTGTGCGGTATTAAAAGTTGGATTACAGTCGACGCTCTCTATAACGACGCTCTTTATACCGACTCGCTCTTTATAACGATCCGGAAAAAAGAACTATTTGGTCCTGAGCTAAGTCATTCAAGTCAAAACGACGCTCTTTATAACGACGCTCTCTATAACGACCCGGTTTAGCCGGTCCCTTGAGAGTCGTTATAGAGAGCTTCAACTGAAGCTACGTCAATACCGTATTTCTTCTAATAAGCGAGCATGCCCGTTTATTTTTCAATCACCTGAAAATCGGAAAATTTTGAATTCGATCTCGATATTTTGGGTGCTCAACTGGAATCCAAAAAGTGGAATCGGTAGAACTCGTGGGAGCTAAGAAAATACATTAAACAGCTTTGCAAAATATTTACTCTGGGCTGAGATATACGCCTTCAAAGTTGAGGGTGCCCGTTTAATAGAGACTGCCCGCTTATTAGAAGAAATACGGTATATCATAATTGCAAAATTTCTTTAAAAAATGGCCTAAAAGCAGAAGTGGAAGAGAAAAAACTTTTTTCAAAAAAGTTAAAAAAAAATGATTTTTGAGATTTTTAAAAAATTTCGAAATTGTGTTTTTATGAAGCTGATCCAACTTTAAATTCTGAACAAATTTGGGGTGTCAACAAAATATACAGGGTTGTCGAGCGCTCGAAATTTTTGAGTCGAGCGCTCGATTCGACATTTGAAATTTCCGAGCGCTCGGTTCAAAATTCGAAATGTTTAGCGGCTTAATTTACACCGCCTCTATAAGCGGTTTTTTATTATGAAAAAAAAAATAACAAATAATAACCCTTCGGACTAAAAGGGCTAGAAATGCTGACGGGAGATGGGCTAAATGGATTAAAAGGCTAAAATTTTAAGTCAGTGGTTGGTAACCCGACCCCAGATTAAACATTAAATTAAACACGTTCGTAAACTTTTCTTGTAAGTCAGGTTTAATAACTGTTTTGGATCAATTTAGTTTTTAATAAAATAACGCAATTTTATTGAGGCTGACCCAATCTCCGAACCGTCAGAAGCCACAGAAGAAGTGGAACAAAAGGAAGAAGATGACAATGACTCAGACGGTCACAGCAGCTGGAGTGAAGTGAACGAAGAAGGGGTCGATGAGCACAGTTCGCCTCTTTTGTAATTAGATACACCAAACAGACTCTTTTGATCAATTTCGAGAAGCATTCCAGGAATTGAAGTACTTACATGATTGCTTTTTGCTGTCAATAAATTTATTTCTAAGTTGA
This sequence comes from Ditylenchus dipsaci, assembly GCA_004194705.1. NCBI lineage: Eukaryota > Metazoa > Nematoda > Chromadorea > Rhabditida > Anguinidae > Ditylenchus > Ditylenchus dipsaci. Next base: position 198,553 of record SADC01000002.1, on the reverse strand, counting down.
CTTTTACCTACAAAACAAATTCATTAGTGCTGTTGTTGTGTTCAATGGAGGGGCAATAGCATTTATAATTATTTCCGCTGGACAACCCAGGGATTACACAAGCCTCTGTCTTCTTAGCTTATGAAGATTACATGCAATTGGTAAAGGCAATACGAGCATTTGTAGGAATATTAGTTAAATAGTACAACCAGGCTTCTTGTTATTTGTCTGTAAATTACTTTTTCAGTCGTTTTGTAATAAATTCTTACGATTTTGTAAAGGGTGGTATTTAATCGTTCCCCTTAATTAGTGAAAATGCCCTCTAATTCACTGAAAGATGCCCTCTAATCAGAAATTGAAATTTTTTCCTAAATTTTTGCGTTTATTTTTTAACAAAATTTTTCAATTATCGTGTATCCCAGGATCTCAGCTTTCTAACGAGCTATCAAACTCTATGTAGAAATTTAGGGGTTTAAATGAAGTGACTTTTGTTTTTATCTAATTTCTACATTTGTTAAACCATTCACTGAAGCTTGGTAGCTCGTTAAAAAGCTGGCCTAGCCAAAAGCCGAAAACCGAAAATTCCGGCCGGCCGAGCCGAAAGCACAAAAACCGAAATTTTCGGCGGGCGGAGTCGAAAACCGAAAAAATATCGGTTATGGGGCGGAAAATAGGTTTGTAGATTTTTATAACTTTTTGTAATTCGCGACTTTTTTGAATTTTCGTTCATGTTGCAGTTTGTGAGACATTTCTCAGTCCTGGCTAACATAAGTCATTGTCTAACTGAAGATGCTCTGAACAGCTAAAAAATAAAATTAAAAAAGCGTTAATTCAAAAAAGTGAACCAAAAGAAGATAAAAGTGCCTACACCGGGAGATACACAAACAGTTTTATTTTGATTATACATGACCTCTTGTCCACAGCGAAATAATTTATTGAACGATAAAAAAACTTCCTCCAACAATAGATTAACAGTTCCACTGGGCTCCTCTTCATTGCTACTATCTTGAAAGAGTTCCACACTTTGCTTACCGTCATGTATTAAAATGAAAACAAGAACTCACAAGGATCCGAAATTCTGTAGAGAAGACTTCAAAATGCGACAAAAAAATAGCAGGTCAAGCCAAAAACCGTAAAAATGTCGGTTTTCGGCCGGAAAAGCCGAAATTTGGCTCGGCTGGCCTTACTTATTTTGAACCTTTTTGCGAATTTCATTTGTTAAATATCAAAAGAAAAAAAGTATGTAAAAAGTGATTTAAAAAACATATATTTTCGCGCTCCGGTATTCTTGACAAAAATAACTTTCCGGTTCCCGTCCAAATATCCATTCCGAGACAATTCCAGTGAATAATATATTGGATTGGATAGATTGGATTGGAGCTGATGCTCAGTGTTGGAGGTGTAAGGATTCTTGCTTGTTAGCTATATGTGCGTTACCCACTGATGATGTTCCCTTGTCAGAAGATTGCCCACTTTCCTCGAAATGGTCGAGTGCTGGAAACAGGTTATTAGCTCATTTCATCACATCCGAACACCCGTACTCCTATATATATGAATATGATCTACGTGAAATTCTGCACTAGAAACGACGGTTGTTCTGTTCAGTTTTTCTCGTGTTAAAAACCACCATCTCCCCCTCCCTAACTGTACCAGCATCGGGAACAGTTTTTTACAGAATTTTTTAAAACAAATGAGCAAAGGTAGCAAGAATCACGCGACTTAGAAATATAAATGGTGTGCGTTTTCTTTTTTTAATGAAAGTGTCATACTTTTTTAAGAATTATAAAATTGACTAAATGAATTTAAGCTTCTTAATTAAATAAGCTCATATGTCTGAGCTAACCCTTAAATTAAGTAGATTAAGGCCTTATTGGTCTGTGCCCTGATTCTCACACTGCCCTGCTCTAAATCAGAGATATATTTTAAGTCCTTTGTTGGTCACTAGCCTTGACTATTGACCAGTCTGACAACAAAGGAATACTAAATAGGCTGTTGGTCTCTTCTATTGAGAAAGTGACCTGGGGCATTCAAAACCAAATTAATTTATCCATTGCTATTGATTGGAGGTAGCCTTGCACTTGCTGCTTAATTTCGCTTTCATTTTAGCTATTCCCCTTTTATAGTGTAAGTCAATTAGCCACATTTGTACGAGTAGAAAATGTGTATTATGTATCCGTTACACACACAAACTATTATTTGTATTTGAGGATGATTATTTGTTAGGTGTGACGCGCATTGTTATTGTAAACCTAACTTACTCCAAAATTTGCGCATGTTTTTTTGAAAAAAATATATAACTTTTCTCTAAAAATGCTATACATTTCGCGAACTGTATATCTCTATTTGCATACATTGCGTACTTTGACTTTGACGGACTTTTTCTGTCCGTATGACGAAAATATTGAAATTCCGTTTAGTAAGTTGACCATGCTCTACCAGATGAGACTTTAGAGTATTCAAATTTAAGATATACAGTTTGCGGATGTCCATTGTTAGAAGGGCTTGATTTTCTAATTATGCCTTAGGTCGTTTCAAGGGTGCATAGACGTTTCGCCCATTTCGGACATTTGTCCGAAATGGGCGAATCACTAATTTTGCCTTGGACCCCCTGTTGATTTTTTTTCGCAATTTTTTGAGGTTACAGGTTCGAATCCTGGTGGTAGCAGACATTAGGTTTTCTTGAATAACAGTCATAAACTAGTTCTTTTAACCCTATTAATCCTCACGGGGGTAGGGGATTCACCTGGTACTCCCCAAATGGGTATTCACTATCAGAAAACAATATTTTGGGTTTAGCTTAATGTAGTTAAAAATTATGTATATTGTCCAGAATCGGCTCTAGGTGAATTCGCCGACAGTAAATTCGCCGACACGAATTCGCCGACAAGTAAATTCGCCGACAAGTAAATTCGCCGACAGGTATATTCGCCGACAACTCTAATTTTACGGGAATTTAAATTTTTCAGTCTGAACCAACCAAATTAAGTGGTCGTTTACTTGGAGCAATTGTTTTTTTACGTTTTTCATTTTCCGAAACCTGTTTTCTGGACTAATTCGTGTATTCTGAAGATGGTTTGACAGTGGTAAAATGCCGTTTTCTAGAGTATTTTTTGAGTTTTGGGCAATAATTGATTTCACCAAAATCAATTATTGCCCAATACTCAAAAAATACCCGACAAAACGGCATTTTGCTATTATCAAACCGTCTTCAGCATGTCAGAGTTAGTCCAGAAAACAGGTTTTGGAACCCGAAAACGTAAAAAAAAATTGATCCAAGTGGACGACCATTTGGTTTTAATGGTTTAATATACAACTTGGGTACTGCTAACTGAGTACTACCATTAAGATACCGCTACTTTGAAACTACATTCTACCACCACCCAAGTACCTCTTCCTAAGCACTTCCACCTGAGTACTGATACCACTTTCTTGGTACTACCACGTCCATACACCTGGATACCCCACGGGATACAAAATCACTCCAAAACTATGGTTCCTGTAGGTTTTGAAATCTTTTCTATATTTCAACCTCAGTTCTACCATATAATCCATGTACCAACTAAACCAAGTGGTCGTCCACTTATCAAAAAAATTTACGTTTTCGGGTTCCAAAACCTGTTTTCTGGACTAACTCTGACATGCTGAAGACGGTTTGATAATAGCAAAATGCCGTTTTGTCGGGTATTTTTTGAGTATTGGGCAATAATTGGTTTTCGTGAAACCAATTATTGCCCAATACTGAAAAAGATACTCTAGAAAACAGTATTTTACCACTGTCAAGCCATCTTCAGAATACACGAATTAGTCCAGAAAACAGGTTTCGGAAAATGAAAAACGTAAAAAAACAATTGCTCCAAGTGGACTACCGCTTGGTTTGGTTGGTTCAGACGGAAAAATTTAAATTCCCGTAAAATTAGAGTTGTCGGCGAATATACCTGTCGGCGAATTTACCTGTCGGCGAATTTACTTGTCGGCGAATTTACTTGTCGGCGAATTTACCTGTCGGCGAATTTACCGTTTCCCTCCAGAATCGTGTTCTGAATACGGTTTGATCCAGATCCACTTTTTGTGGTTATGATATACCTTTTGTAATTCAAATCCTTACTCAATGGTCTGGGCCCATCCACAACCATCCAAATACACAAACCAAGTGGTCGCCCATTTCGTGCAATTTTTTGCGTTTTTCGGGTTTGAAAACTTGTTTTTTTGTTAAATATTTAATCCTACCATTAATGAAAAATGGATTCTTCTTTAAACCTAGAACCATTTGGTGATTTTGTCATCCACATGATGTCATGATTGTTTTTGATATTTTGATTTATGATGAGGGTTTCAGCCACTGGTAAGCCCGACTATCCGATCGCACTCTAATTATTAAATTAAATAACAATACTATTAAATTTAGCTAAAGTTCAAAACAAATCTCTTTTTGTGACTCAAAATCATGTGACCAATCCGGTTTGGCCGGCCAAATTTCGGCGTTTTGGTTTTGGCTTTGGCTTTGGACAAATGTCCAATAATGGGCGAAACGTCCCTTTACCGTTTCAAGAGCTTCTCCTTTCTCGTTTAAAACAGTGTTTCTTGGCATTGTATTTTTTTCGACCCATTGCATAACCTGACCAAGGGGTTACTTAATCGTAAATCTTGAGCACCCAAAAAATCAATTTCAGTGTGTCATTAAATCAAAAAAGTCACTGACATAAGGTTCAAATAATTTTGAAATTTCAAACTTTCTTCCAAGACCAAGTATTTTTAGCCAAAAAAAACAAGTTGAGCAATCTAGTTCAGTTCTCTTGAAAACAACTAAATAGTTTTTTTTGGCTTTAAAAACGTGTTGAACACCAAGAAATTTAATACATTTATACCACCGCTGACTCTTTAGCTGCTTTCTCCCTTTCTTGTTTTAAAAAAAGAAATTAATTTACATGGCAGAATTATTAATTGTGGTTGAACACAACCAATTTTGTCCTATGCTTTTAGTTTTTTTTGACTGGCAATATTATTTTTTATAATTTTTGTTGCCAGAAACAGGTGTACTGGTATGTATGTTAGATCATATTGTAAGTCAATTATAAGTGCAATTTTGGATTTCGGGTTAGGCTTGATAAATTTTTTTGGTCCAATCATGCTAATTTTGTTATTTTTTTTTTTCCATACCTTTGCTGTAAAAAAACAATTTCAAAGGTTTTTTTTAAAGACAGTGCGACTTGATAAGCACAGCAATTTGTGAAATTTAATTCGCACCGGACCACCGGACTTTCCCGTGTTAATCTCTATGGCAGTTCAGACAAAATCTTGCTACAAAGAAAGTCCATCTCTCGATTTTCGGCTTTTCTTGCAGACATTTTGCAATTCTCAAAATATTTTACAAATCAAACTAACGATTTCGATCAACTTTGACTTGGGTCACCAAGCCGTTTTATCTGCTTCGAAAAATCTTATGTTATTTTTGTTTTGTAAAAACCATTTTTTAGTAATGATATTTCTGGCATGTAGACGTTCCATCACAAGTGATATTAGTAGGGTTGTCGAGCGCTCGATATTTTCGAGTCGAGCGCTCGATTCGAAATTCGAATTTTTTTGCGGCTTCGCCGCCTCTTTAATGAATTTTTTAGAAATGAATTAATCGAAACCATGGTTAAAGGGTCATGCCCGTGCCCGACACGGAGAAAAGGCGGGGACCAGCACATTTTTTCTTTTTCGATCAAGCTTTACATGCGTTCTCATCCGAATTTTTTAAGTTTTCTGCCTACTTTTTAAAAGTAGCATAAGGTCATTAATATTAGATTTGACACAGCACGAGTGAAAAATGGGACGATTCAAAAAAAATTGCTGGTCCCTGCCTTATCTTTTTGAAACGCAAGGGCATGCCCCTTTAATCGACCACACATGACCACTTCACCACAGCAAACAAATTTATTGTATCAGCATTTCACACAATTAAATCATTTTCTTCTAACAAAAATTCAAAAGCATAATTCGGAAATTTTTTTCGGGCACTCGAAATTCGAAATTTCCGCTCGAAATTCGAAAATTTTCGAACTTTCGAGCGAAAAGTTCGAAATCGAGCGCTCGATTCGACATCCCTAAATATTAGTAATATTTTCTAACAAGGAGACAGCTATGCACTATTTTTGTGGGTTTTTTTTGGTTTCAATAGGTTTTGGTGTAAGCAACTTTTAAGTATTCCTCAACTAGTATTAGTTACGCATTCAGGGGAAGTTGTGTTCGTTTGGCTAGCCGGAAGCCATTTTCTAGTACTACTTGAAAAGCCTCTCTAATCATTTGTTAGGATTTGTTGTGATTGTTGAGTCAACTTTTTCTAGGATTTCGACAGCGAGGAAGTTAACTTTTTTTTCAATATTAATACAGAATGTTTCGGTCTGCTTACGTATGCGATATGTTTATTAAATTATAGTAGAGTGTTGGTGAGAGGGATATACCGCGTTGCTTTCAATTCATCTTTTTTGTGTACGATTGTAGAAATGACTTATTATTTCGAGTATATTGACCAATCTTATCTGGATCAGTTATTTGGGTTTCCCACATATTTTATACTTTTGTTTCAATGGACAGTTTTTTGAAGCACCTATACCGTATATTCTCTATTAATACCATATGAGCGAATAATTTTATACCCATCAAGAATATTAAAATTGTCAATCAAAAACGGCCCTAACTCTGAAATCCTAGTAAAAAGGGGGGGGGAGGGTAGTCGACCATTAGAGAGTAGGCGATTAATAGAGCGTATACGGTGAGTATAATATGAAAGAACAACACAAATAACAAAGATGACACAGAGCGAACAGCGGGGTGAGACCTTAGGATTTTACCCGATTACAATTACAGGTCTAAGGCAATCCAGATCGATTAGGAAAGATTTAAGCTCTTCCACAAAATGCATGACCAACTCCATCTAGAGCACCTAAATGAGAACCTTACAGAATACAGGGAACGTTACACTTTACCCCTCGGACATTCCACCCTTAGACACTACTTAGTGTGATTCGAGTCAGGTAAATCCATTTTTAATATGGTCTCAAAGAATTCGGTCCCATTTTGGTAATAGTGGTGACTTTCGGAAACGGGAGAACGTTAAGTGTGCATTGCCACTCAAGTGAAGTAAACTCATCAGTTATTTGCCTTGGTCCCCAAGCTCATTTTTATTCGAAATATTTTTTTCATCAGATCGTGATTAAATGCGTTTTTTCCGACTCGGTGGTTTCAACGTGTTTTAAGGTCCTTCAATGATCAATTTTAGCGGGCACGAGTAGCTTGCGACAATTCGGTATTATTCGGCAAATATTTGCCGAAGGGTGGTAATTAATTTTGTCCCCAAATTGCTAAAAAATGTCCCCAAATTTGCTGAAATATGCCCCAAACTTTAAATTGACGTTTTTTCTTAATTTTTGTGTTTCTTTTTCAATTTTTTTCAAATATCGTGTAGCTCAGAATCTCAGCTTTTTATCGAGGTATCAATCTCTTTAGCATGATTTCAGATTTAGACTCAAATATACAGATAAAAGATATTTAAAAAAAATCATCAATTTTTTAAAAGCCTCTAAAGATCTATATTTTTAAGAGATTGGAGATTGAGGAGATTGATAGCTCGATAGAAAGTTGAAAGTCTGAGTAGGGTTGTCGAGCCGAAGGCTCGAAATCGAACTTTCGGCTCGAAAGTTCGATTTTTTTCGAACTTCGAGCCGAGTCGAAGGCTCGAAATTTTCGAGCTTCGAGCCGAGCCGAAGGCTCGAAAATTCCGAAGGCTCGACAACCTTAATTCTGAGCTACACGATAGTTGAAAAAAATTGAAAAGAAACAAGCCCCATTCACACTCCCGCGGCACATGGGACAATTTTTCAAACACGTTTTTGTCTCTATCTCGGCTCGTAGCAATCATTTTTCGCTACTTTTAATAGATCCACAAGGGAACAGACCATGCTCTACAACATACGAATAACAGATTTGCCATCTTTATTTAGTATTGGAATGGCTGTGTGTGTTACGCTGCGCATGGCAGCCATTAGGAGTGGTTTAAATCCTTTTCTTAGAACACTTTCTAAGGTAAATCGGGGTCAAAAATCACTTCGGCGATGTCAGAATGGGGGGTTGTGAATGAAATTTTCAAGTTTTTCCCCAAATTTTGATTTTTTGGGCACTTTTTTGACTTCAAAGGGGTATAAGTGAGTCAAAAAAACATGTTTGATTAAATTCGCCAAATTTTCTGGATCCGCCTCAATGTCAGCTTTCGTTAAAAAAAAAACGTCGAAAAGACGCATTTTTAAGTGGGGTTCTGTCTGTTCGTATGGAGGTCATTTTTCGGGAAAAATCTCATAGTCATCAAAAAATTTGTTATCAAATTCAAATTTTGAATTCGCTCGAAACAACATTTGTCTCGACAGGAAAACTATTTTTCACCGCTGGTTAGATCGTTGCCGCGCCAAACATTTTTCGGGTATACAATCAACTCGTTACAAATACTGACTCGTTACACCGACTCGCTACATTGACGACTCGTTACACCGACTCGTTGCACTTTTTTTTCAAATTTGCAACTTTTTCAAATATACTCTTATTTATTGTTTTTAAACAAACTACCACCTTTAGCTTGGGGACCAAAGCAATCGGTCAACTTATGGTAACCAAAATTTTTTGAAAAACTATTTTTTAGTGCGAAAATTGTTTGGAGACTGCTTTTTATCGGTTTAAGCGTATAAAAATTATTTAGAAGATGTCTAAACGCTTTTCATAGTTGACCAAAAAAGGCCCCGCCACTGTGCTTTCTTTGACCTTCGGACTGCCTATTGACTTGTAGACTGCCTCATTGATGATATTCAGCTGAGCCCCCGTATCCAATACGAATTTGACCGGCTTGCCATTGACTTCCACTTCCTTCTTGATGAGCTGATTATCGGAACCCACAGCATTGATCATCACAGACGGAGCCACCACAACATTGGCTTCAGCATTCTTCTCTGACTTTCGAGACTTCTTGAAGCTGAAGCACTGACTCTTGAGATGGCCCACTTCATTGCACTGATAGCACTTCACACCTCTGGCATAGCATTCTTCTGACCAATGCATTCGCCCACACCGGAAGCAGGCCTGACTTGAAGGAGCTTTCTTTTGACCCAACTGATTGATCCCAAACGAATAAGGCGCTTCCTTTCTTTCCAGATGCTTCGCTTCGGCAATTGTCGAGAGATAGCTGGCAGCTTCTTCCACAATTTTATCGAACTTGACTTGGTCACCTTTTCATTGAGACGCTGGAGAATTCGTGTTCTGAGCACTGCATCACCATTTGACTTGAGACCCAAAAGCAGGAGCAGGCAATTGAATTCTTCTTCTTTCAAGGCGCTGAACTTGAACAAGCGGAGCTGACCACTGAGACGGTTGACGAAATGCCGGAATTCTTCACCATCATCTTTGACCAGGCGCAGGCACTCATAGCGATCCACCACCAAAGAGCGAGAATGAGCAAAAACTTTGGAAAGGCCACAAACCGTTTCTTCCAGACTGAAGTCGACCACATCTCTGGGCAGGACACTCTTTCTGTATTCAGCAAAGGCTTCGGCAGAGAGCTTCGTCATTAGGAGCTTGACCTTGCAGGCATCCACCATATTCGGAGCTGTACAATCGAGAGAAAACTTGAAGCGGGCCATCCAATTCTCTAACTTGGCTGGATCACTGTCATCTGCTGAGAAGACCTCTATATCCGGCAACTGCGGCAGAGTTGAGACCACGGCAGGCACTTGCTGAGCACTGTCGCCACCACCACCACCATTCTGCTGCTGCTGTTGGAATAGAGCCATCATTTGAGCCATAGCTGCTTACTGCTGAGCCACCACTTCTTGATGTTGCTGTTGCTGAAGTTGCTGCTGCTGAGCCATCGCTGCTTGCTGTTGCTTCTGCACCACCATGAATTGCTGGAATTGGTTCACATCCATTGCGAGTGTCATCTGCTGAGAACGCTTGCGGGTACGCCAATGTTGTATCTTCGGGAATTGCTAGAGAGAGACAAGAGCACACGACTTCTTGATAGCTTTATTCGGACACAACTGATTCTGAACACAACCGTTCAGACATTATATACTACAACAATAACAGATCATTGCGAGACAACAAGTGATATAAATCACACTATACAACAAATTTTTCCAATTTTCAGCGATCCAAAAAATAACTCCCCCGGTGAGTTATTAGAGGAAATACGGTGATTGGAAAAAGTGTAACGAGTCATCAATGTAATGAGTTGGTGTAACGACTTGTCAATGTAACGAGTCGGTGTAACGAGTCAGTATTTGTAACGAGTCGGTTGGCAGTCGGACCTTATGTACTTTGGGGGGCCAACGATTTTTTCACCAAATTTTTACGTTTTATATAGTGATCATAATTATGGTGATTTAATCGACCATGATCACTTTAATCAACATATTTTCTATGGTCACTAAGAGACGGTTAACATAATTATTATGATTATTAGAATCAACATGTAAAAATTGAAGAAAAAACCGAGGTGAAAAAATCGGTGCCCCCCCCCCCCCAAAGTACATAAGGTCCGGCAGTCTATTTTTCGTTTCTCCATAAGTCATTTTTAGGGAAGTTTTTTGTGCCGGGCAAAAATTGGGTGGCTGCAATCGTAATTTTTATCTAATCAATCCCAATCCTATGCACGATTTTACGCCAGAATAATTAGTTTTCTTTTTATTTGACTAAACTTTTTTCGGAACATTCAGGTGGATATCCACCTGGACCGGTGATCCAGGTGGTAAAACGACCTATTCGTGTGAAACCGAAATTCACAAATAAGGTTTTAGGTTATTGGGTCCGAAATCCGCAAAATTTCGGGTTCCCTAATAAAAATTTCTATAGTTTTTTAACTAAGATTCGCAGTTCATATGGTGTTGGCAGCCAGTTCGAGATAGCCTATATCGATGGTATATTATTATATCGAGGATAGACAGAATTAGCTATTTGTTGCACACTTTGTTTATTGCGAAAAGCACTGTTTCTAGAAACAGTTAAATACCAAATAATTATTTTCAAAACAAATCGTGTTAAGATCAATTTTCTGATTTGAATTTATTGTCAAATGACTTTTGTCTTATTTAATTGTTAGTCAAATAATTTTTGCCCTATTCTGGGTGTGCCTTTGAATTGTCGCGATCTACTCCTGCCCACGTTAGCATAATGATGGTGCAATTTGAATGCGACGCAATCCAAATGGAGCTATAATGTCTTCTAACGATGAGTAATGTAGGACCCTATTCACACAAAAATATTTTTTACAATAATATATTACAATAACAGACAGCAGAAATTCAAATATATTTTTTCTTCTCTCCAAGATTCTTCAACTTTTCTTTTGGAGTTGTGTGGCCAAGCAAAGGGGCAGATTCTGATTCTATTGGCGGCACGAGATTCGGTGTAGATATTTCCGGAGTCGCAGGTTTTTTCGGGAGATCTGACAGCTTAGCCACATTGATGTTTGCAGTAGAGCCGACCAGCGGACGAGGGCATCCAACATGCTTTTTGCCTTTTGGTACTAAATCACAGAAGACGAAATCTTTGGGCTTAGGCACCTGCTCGTAGAGATCATCAGTAAAACACGAGAATACTGAAAAAAAAACAACATTTTAAAAGACAGACTGACCTCGTCATTGACCGCTTTTCTGATAGGTAGTGTAATGTAGAATTCCAAACATTTGAAAGGGTTTTAAGTTCAACGATTTCTATAGTGAAGCTCTTTCTATCGTAGAGCTTTCCGATAAAAACTGAGATTTTCAAAATCACCAAAAAATTTAAGACAAAAGCTTTCGCTTTTTTAGGCTGCCCGGGGGTGTAGAACATGAAACTTTCCCGCATTAAATCATAAAGATCGTACATCACACAACTGATAAAAGAAAAGCTGTCGACAGCAGGATCGTTTTATACTGTTACAATTAGCCTTACAGCTTCATTGCGTTTTATTAGATATTCTACTTCAAAGTCATCTTGTCCAAGACCAACTGAAATAATATAGAAATTATTTGAAGCGATCATTCGACAAGAAAACTGACAAGGATTCAGCATAGACATAGCTGCTTTGATCCAGCCCACATAAATAATGAACTCATAAATTGTGTAGAATGGCACCACGTAGTCAACTGTGTAGTTCAACCCTGTGTACTGAAATCAGGAAAGTCAAATCTGTACGACTTCTATAACTTTTGCATAAACCCCTATCCCCACCAAAGAAAGCTTGTGCTGTATATGCTTCCTCCAATCATTTTTAGGAGTACCCAAAACCACCATTTCAGATTTTTTAAAGCTGATACTAGTAAGGGCAAAACTTTTTCCTGCCACAGATTCACTTTCTTGTCACAGATTCACTTTTTTCTGTCACAGATTAATTTTTTTATCACAGATTCAGCTATAACCACATAGGGATCGAGCACTTTCAAAATTGATGAAAATTTTTTCCTCATCAAGGCCTAGTATTTTTTCTAAGATGTTTCTACCATATTTTGAACATTTTGGCCAAAAATTAATTTTCTTGCAAAAATTTTTGCAATAATTTTTTAAATTTTTCACTGCAAATTGCACCGAAATCAAATTGCGACACTGCAAATTGCGAAATTGTTTTTTAGGCTTTGATGAGGAATGAAATTTAAGCAATTCCGAGAGTGCATTAGCTAAATCTGTAACAAAAATGAGGAAATCTGTGTCAAAAAAGTGAATCTGTGACAGAAAAAAGGGAATCTGGGACAAAAAAGTAAATCTGTGATATTTGAAATCTGTGACATAAAAAAGTTTTGCCCTATTAGTAATGGCCGAGCCTTCAGCCTAACCCTAAGGCATACGCCTAAATTATTGGGAGGCGTGTTGGTATACAACACAAGGGCTCTATAGGGGAGGGGAGTATATGACACACTACTGCCGTTTCTAAAAAAATTACTTTTAAACAAACGGTGTTTTATAATGAATTAAAATTGATGTGCGCCGGCATTATATATTTTAGTTTAGACCTTGGCACTAATGGAGAAATCCGGTGCGAATTTCGCCTTGGTCCACTGTCGTTTTTTAATGTGATCATTAAAGGACCATGTTCTTGCGCGCAGTGGCAGGTGCAAAATTTGAATTGGCGAGGGACACTTCCCTTTCGTATATCAGTGTACTCTTTGGAGTCGTTTCGAATGAAATTCACAACAGAGCATAGAATTCAGAAAAGCGTACACTGATAGACGAAAGAGAAGTGTCCCCCGCCAATTCAAATTTTGCACATGCCACTGCGCGTAAAAACCATGGTCCTTCAAAAATCATCTTAATGATCAAATTAAATGATCATATAAAAAATCGACAGGGGACCAAGGCAAACGAGCTTTTCATAGGCCAACTTGAAGACAAACTGGCGAGATGAATTGATCACAAAAGCTGTTCGCTGAAGGGTGGTTGAGAAACGACCCAAAAATGGCAGAAATTTTCATGTCACCCTGCACACTGGAATTGCATTTCCATAAAAAAAAATACACCCACTCTCTGCGGATCGACAATATACTGCTTTCCAACCAGACACACCATGAAATAGACAAAAGGGCAACCAAAGCAACTTGCGTGAACAAAGCTGGCAGCTCAAAGATGGAATTCTGGGTCAACAGACTGAGCATTACTTGACGAGTGTGAGCAATTTCCTAAAACATATTGGCATTCCTCCTGTCTAGAATCGCTACAAATTGTACACGCCCACCTCATAGATAGCTGGCAAGTGGATTTTCAGGAAATTTCCATCATCAGCAGACTTCTTAATTAAGTCCTGCATCCAGCACAGTGGTAGAAAGTAAACGCATGATTTCCTGTAGCCGGTTCTTACTTCTCCTTCATCTAGTTTGATTTCTGCCTGGCTTAAAAGTCGAACTTGTTCGAGAGTGGCTAAATCTGGACACTGAAAATAATCTATCCTGTAAGTTCGAGAGTCAATTGAGTAGCGATACAAGATCTTGCATCGTAGGAAACTTTTTCTTTGTTGGCACACTGATTTCGCGCAATAGAATCACGAAGGACAAATTCCAGTATTTGCAGATGGTCATTCTTATTTGGCGCTCTTTTTCCTGAAAATAAAAAGTCATAATACAGTCGAGTAATAACGTGCCCCTAGGGAACGACCGTAGGGGTACATAATATCGGGGATTAATTTGATGGAGCTTATTATTGAACGGACTAACCCATTGGTACGTTATATCGCGGGTACGCTATGTGGAGATATGGGGGAGCGGTATGCTATAACGAGACTCGACTGTAGCTTGATTCAAAATCTTCCGATCAGTACGTTTCACTCAACATTTGGACACAGTTAAATCTTTTAGATCTGTTAAGCCTGAGGCCTGCACTACACCAATACTTATTTTTGGGTGAGACCTCCAAAAAAGCGTCAGACAAATAACCGAGAAAGTCGCCACTTTATATAATGAATGTTAAAATTCTTCCGATTGGTTCTATATATACCCAATACTCCGCATGCAGGACGAATTTTTCAGATTCTTTAATATCCATAATGAAGCAATAAGCGTACCACGATTTTAAGTCGAAATCACACATAAAAACATTTTCGCCCTGACAAAATTTAATTTTTTTTGCAACCTACCGTATTTTCTTTCATAATGACCCGGGGTCATTATTTTTCAACCCCTCAAAAATTCCGATATTGTCAATCAAAAATGGCCCTAACTCTGAAATCCTAGTCAAAATAAGGGAGGGGGTCATCATTAGAGAGGGGGTCATTATTAGAGAAAATACGGTAACAACATTAATACTGATATTTGAAAACATTTGAAGGAAACTTACAGCTAAAGACGGACCCTCCCCTTCATCAAAGCAGAAATAAGCATGCACAGGGTATCAGGCCAGGGAACTTGCAGAAACAAGACCACCATCTGAAAATTTTCACTATTTCCAACAGTTGTGTTGTTTACCAAATTGACCTAGCTCCGACATAACTCATATAAAAGGCGGCAACGAAATTAAGCTTTGATCCGTATTCATTCAAGTAGTGATCGATAATAACTATGGCCTTTCGAAGCTTTCACCATAGGAAGTGCGGAAGAGAGCGATACGGTAGATAAGGCTGAATATGTTTGTTGAAAGCAAACTCCTTAGTGAAGATAGAAACAACGAACCTGATGAGATAATACAAAACAACCATATCATGAATTCTCTTCGGATGCTTCGCCATATACTTCCACGCCATCTAGCAAGGAGACGACAAAACGTAAACGGGGTCACAGTGGCCACCTGAAACAATGATGATTTTGATGTTACAAATCCCGGTACAATTGAACGAACTTCTTTCATGTATCCCACAGTCATCTCCTGGTAATAGCAGGTTTGATTGAATGCTGTTGTTGATAACTATTGCTTTATAACTGACACGGAACACACAAAATTTTCTGAAAACATTAAAATCAAGGGTGCGCGTCATGGTTTATAAAAACTGGGCTACGGTAAAATTCTCCATTTCATTCCATTTAGGCTGAAGTGGCGTACTGTCATTTTTTTCGCTTCTTATTTAGTAAAACCTTGGTCGGCTTGAAGTTTTGTGATTTATGTAGGCTTTTATTGGAGCGTTTTATTGGAGCGTGACCGCTAACGGACACGGACACAATATCTCCGGGCCACAATATCCCACAGCCTTTCAAAATTTGAATTTCCTTGTAGTTCAACTTAAACAAAACGCCAAGAATTAAATTGGCGTTTTTATCCGCCTTTTTAAATTTTTTGTCTTTTCTTCACCAAAATGAACTGTTTTTTGCAAAAAGCACACGGTCTTTTACTCCAAAAGATCTTTTGTATAGAAATTACATCTTATGCCTTTTTCAAAATCTTGTTTGTCCGTAACATGAGTTCCGGAAATAATATTCTGGCATCCCACAACTAGTTATGCATCATGTCCATAAATATACTAAAAGTGCCGTGAAAATTTTGTCGGGCAAATTCTTCAAGCCAATTCACCACATCCTATATCAACATCGCTCTATTCGAAAAGAAAGTTCAAGCAGAGATTTTTATGTCAGAAAAGAACAAATGTAGGAACAACATAAGATGGTAACGGACGATTTTTAATAGAAGGTGATGGCTGGTCAGCAATTTTGGGCTCAAGTAAACGAACCACTGTACTTGGACATAGCCTTGCTTCCCTCCGAGATAGCGTGCTTGGCCAGCTCTCCAGGCATGACGAGACGAACGGAGGTCTGGATTTCGCGAGAAGAAAGCGTACGAGTCCTGCCATACTTGACCAGGTGGGCGAATCCATGCAGCAAGCGGTCGAACAGATCGTTAACCTGAGAAAGAGATTAAGTTACTACACTACACTCGCAAAAAGACCCACCAGATCGAAACAGTCGGTTCCGACTTTAGTTAATTGACCGAGCGCTTACTTCTTGCCTGTTGATCCCTTGTCGAGTGATTGTCATCAAATCTCCTAGATAAAGGAAGTGGATTATTACAAAGATACACACAATCTAACAAAAATTTACCTTTCGTAGTCATCACATCACACAGCAGAGCCAAATGCATGCTCAACTTCTTGTCCGTCATTCGCTTGCGATCCAACTCAAGTCTCAGCAGCCAAGGACTAGCATTCGTAGGATTGAAGTAGGGTAAATGGTAAATGCTGAGCCAGTCACGGTCTTCTTCGATGCATCTAAACTGAGAGGGTAAACTGCTGTTCCTTCTCTTCGGCCAATTTCGCTACAAAAATCTGCAAAAATAGGTAGAACAAGGAAAAATAGCTTACCCAGACGTATCTTCCTGCTTTCTTTGCTGAAGAGAGGATAAGTGAGATTAAGAATCGAATACCTCATAGACTTACCAAGTCCAACGATATTCGCTGCCTTTGCTCTGCTTCTTTGATAGCTTGGATTGCAAGTCCTCATCATACCTGAAATTACACCAAATTTGATTCCGTCAAAAATCTGAAAAAGTCGTCGTTTTTAGGACCTCTGATACAACAAAAGATAGCTCAGACATTCAGCTACAAGAATAATCAGACCGATTTTTGTAAAGTCAGAGTTTATAAAACTAGAGACCATTTTAAGCAAACAACTGGCATTTTTTCGAGTAAAAATAGGGGTTTTTTGCGTTTATCATCTAACTTTTGCATTAGACACCCTAAATTTGCATTTTTTGCATACGTCCTTGGTACCAACACGCAGCAAATTTACTCCTCTATCGAGTCTCCGGTTTTGTTTGACAAAATTTAGAAAAAAAAACTTGGCAAGATTTCGATCAAATCAACAATGCGAAGAAATTTCTTCGAAAATCTGCACAGAAATTAGTTCTGGTTTTGAAATTTTAACTGCGTTATGGGCAAGTGATGGCTCATTCGAAAGCCCTTCATGTGAGGAATATTTTGGCAAAAGCATGCAGAAGCCGAAAGTGAAAAAAACCTGGTCAGCAGCATGAAACAAAAAAGGTGTCTCAAATCGACCATTTTTGATAATTTTTGTGTTTGGCGCCAATTTCCCTAATACACTAAGATTCAAATTTTGAAAGGCTGTGATCCCCGCGGCCACAATATCGCCGGACAAATTTTAATAAATTCAAATTATTTTCTCTGCAAGAAGCTACGGGTAAACCCTGGGGGCAGATAGTTTTTTGAATTGAAGTACTTTATTTTAAGCCCAGTTTCTACGGCTTTAAGAGGATTCATCCACACCGAATTTAATTCACACAAGATTTGATCTACAAAATTTGTCGTTTTTATATTTTCGTCTTGAAAGTTTACATGTTAATTCAAACATTTTTCTATGAACTGACCAGTGTTTTCATAACTAACACTAACCATGTTAGTGTTAGCCTAACACTAACCTAACACTAACACTAACATTTTAAACTAACCCTACACTAACACTATTAGTGTAGGGTTAGTTTAAAAATCGATGTTAGTGTTAGTGTTAGGTTAGTTTAAATGTTAGCCTAACGTTAGGTTAGTGTTAGGGGTTAGTTTAGGTTACTGTTAGCCTAACACTAACGGTATAACGACGACTCGATACACATTGTGACTCGATACACCAACTCGATACAGTTTGCGACTCGATACGCCAACTCGATACAGTTACGACTCGATACGCCAACTCGATACAGGGGTCTCGAGTTTGACCTTCGTCTAGTGTCTTATTTTGACGTTTTGTCATTTTTTTCGATGTGTGATGGGCTTTAATATGTTTTTGCGTCTCTGAATCCTTGATTCTCATCGTCATTAGGGTGTTTGGCACCTTCTGAGATTTCATACAGAGTTTGCGCCTTCTACAAAATTTCAGGCCATTTTATTGTCTTTTTTAATTTTAGGCAAAGCCTTAGGCGAAGGGTAGGCCAGCGCGCGTTAGGACGGCCTCAAATATGTTCTGAAACTACAAAACGGCTAAAAATATAAAAAATTCGTAAGGGCATGAATTAAAAAAATTTCAAGGTTACTCTCTTCGGGAATAGGGGCCTTGAGAATAAAATATGCG
The DNA here is from genome assembly GCA_004194705.1 of Ditylenchus dipsaci. Classification (NCBI taxonomy): domain Eukaryota; kingdom Metazoa; phylum Nematoda; class Chromadorea; order Rhabditida; family Anguinidae; genus Ditylenchus; species Ditylenchus dipsaci. The sequence goes on along the minus strand of SADC01000002.1, from coordinate 180,089 downwards.
CTTGGAATATGCGCGCACATACTTTAGAGGACAATTCTGAGCGATTCTCTCGATTATGTACTTATTCGTAGGCTCTTTTTGCCAAACTCTAAAGAGAAATTCATGTGATAAATAAGAAATAGGGTATCCAGCGGCATCGCATAAATTAAGCTGCTTTCGAATGTTTAGCCATTTTCAAAGTAAAAAATGGTTCCAAGTAGAATGTTGTTCACAGTTAACTTAATTTTAAAATTTTTTGACTTTAATTTACGTTTTGTGATGTGTGTTTTTCCCCAAAATTTCAATCATGTCAAACCACAGAAGCCTTTTAAGTCTTCAACGTAAAAAAACTTTGATCCTCGACTACTTGGATCTGTTGGTACGTGAAGGCATCCAGCAATTTCGTTTCTAGCTAATGGCACTTAAATGGTAGTATTCAGCTGCGGTACTCAGCTGGTAGTAAATTAGACCATTTTTCAAAGTCTATCGTTTAGGTTGTGAAAACCCAGGTTGCACCTGGGTTTCCCACGCGGGTACCGATACCAAGGTATTACCACCTGAGTACCACTACCAAGTTTCTTTGTACCCAGTCGTAAGTGTACCCAGTTTTTGGTATACCAGTATCGATTTGTAGAGGATCAATTTACCGCCGCTTACTCTTAGGCGAAAAATCAATTTTCGCTTAAATTTAGACAAGAACTAGGCTGAGGACGAAACGGCCTGAGACGAATCGGCCTCAGGACGAATTGTCCGTGTCCCTAGTAAACCCTAAAAACCAGTTATTTTTGTTTTTTTGGCCACTCCGAAGCGGGTCTGAGCGATCCTGATAAGAAGAACAGTTGGTGTATTGCCTCATGTTGCTGGTTCGAATCCCTCTGGGTGCACACCTTTTTTTTTGTAAAATTCCGCGGCACAACGGAACCTTTGCCTCCCACTCCCAAAAAGCAAAAATATCTCCACAGTATAAATTTTTTGTCAAAATTTAGTCAAGATCTTTATTTTTGACTCTCAAAACTCAATAAGCACTGGATAAAATGGCACTTTTTGACGAAAAATGACCAAATTGTACTTTATTTCGCAAAATGTACTTTATGGATATATTTTTTTGCCCATAGAATACTCGTTTTTGCCCATAGAATATTTTTTTGCCCATAGATTTGGTTTGCCCGTAGAATACTCGTTTTTGCCCATAGAATTTCAAATGCCCATAGAATCAGTGCTGGGAACTCGCACTCGTACCGTACTCGTACTCGTACTCGTACTACGAGTACGAAGTACGAGCAGCTGAAAAACAGAGGTACGAGTACGAGTACTAGTACGAACAAAAAAATAATGAGGTACGTGTACGAGTACGAGGACGAAGAACAAGTACGAGTACGAAGAGAAACTTTAAGTACGAGTGCCATGTTTTTTTCTGGCTATTTTTGAGCAGAATTTTCTTATAAAAGCATGAGTTTTTAAATGAGAAAGGCATTTTGAAAGCATAAATTTCATATTTTCTCTTTAAATGTTCTGATTAATCTTCTGAATTGACGTCTATTTCATTGTATGGTCATGGTATTCCTCATTTCAAGGCACGCGAAGCGGCCGTTTTAAATCTATGCCTTTTCATGGTTTAGTCATAATGTGCCTTATTCCAAGGGATGCAAAGCAGCTAGATTTTGGTCATGGTGTGTTATTCATTTTATGGTGTGTCAAATATCTACTCTTTTAAAAATCGCAATGCGAAGCGTTGCTCAAGGCTTCAGGGTTGCTCAAGGCTTTAAAGGCTGGTACCAGGTAAATTTAGAAAAATAGTCCCTTATAGTAGTCGATTCCTCATTCGACAAAAATTATATAAAAATGTTACTTAAATTAAATAAGAATTTGTGAAAATATTTAAAGAGTACGGATTTTTCATTCAAGTACTAGTACAGCATGAGCTTTTCCTCAGGTACGAGTAAAGTACGAGTACGAGTAAGAGCCTTTTTCAGCTCGTACTACTAGTACGAGTACGACGAGATTTTGTAGCGCGGTACGAGTACGAGTACGGAGTACGAGGTTAAAAAAATACTTGTACGAAGTACGAGTACGAGTACGAGAATTTCAGAAAATTCCCAACACTGCATAGAATACTCGTTTTGGCCCCTAGAATTCTCGTTCTTGTCCTATAGATTCTAATGCTTATAGTATTATATGATAGTATCGTTTTGGCAGTAGTATCGTTTTTGGCAATAGATTTTGATGTTTATAAAATAAAAAACCAACACCTCTCCAGTCAGACGATTTGAACAAGCTTCTTAACGAGAGACATATCTTTCACCTTTATTATTAATATCGGCTATCCAGAACCTTTGGGGCCCCACTCGCCAGAACCAAAGGGGTCCCAGTCATTTTAAGTCTAATCTATGCGAAAAATAAGTAAGGCGCGAATTCAAATTGAACATTTTTTTGCATAGATTAGACTTAAAATGACTGGGACCCCTTTGGTTCTGGCGAGTGGGGCCCCAAAGGTTCTGTTGCTCCTTAATATCTTCAATACCATAGCTGCTCTATTAACTCCCTCGTTACCACGCATTTGGCACACCGCATTTGGGCACCCGCATTTGGGCACACCGCATTTGGGCACCGCATTTGGGCACCGCATTTGGGCACCGCATTTGGGCACCGATTTTAAAGTTCCATATTTTGAAATTATAAATTGAAATTTGTCAATTTTTCGGGCCACGGACGTTTGACCTTAAGCCGCATCCCATACCATGTACCCCAAAGGGTCAGCCCTTATCCCGTACCATGTACCCCCAAAGGGTCAGCCCTTATCCCGGACCATGTACCCCCAAAGGGTCAGCCCTTATCCCGGACCATGTACCCCCAAAGGGGCTTCCTATTGAATTAGGTTGCCTGCCGAAGGCAGGCAGGTAAAAAATCTAGAAAAGTCAAAATTTTCGATGGAAAGTATTCGGACCTGAAATGAATACAAATTTTATTATAAAACAGTAACATATTGATACATTTCAATTTATAATTTCAAAATATGGAACTTTAAAATCGGTGCCCAAATGCGGTGCCCAAATGCGGTGCCCAAATGCGGTGCCCAAATGCGGTGCCCAAATGCGGTGTGCCCAAATGCGGGTGCCCAAATGCGGGTGCCCAAATGCGATTTGCCCAAATGCGTAGTAACCAACTCCCTATGCTCTAATAACCCTCCACCCTTTGTTTTTGGACAAGGATTTCAGAGTAAGGACCATTTTGATTCACAATTTTAAAATTTTTTAGGGGTCGAAAAAAACTTCGCATGGGTAGTTAATAGAGGAAATACAAATATGTTCCCTGAATCTTTCAACAATCCATGTTCCCATATCAGCTTCGCATTTTATTTTCTTTGAATCAAAACGTCATTTTTACAATGCTTAACAATAACAAGTCTACAATGAAACATTTAGTAAACATTAAACAAGGTTTTGACTGGTTTTCTTTATTGGTGCACCATTGTAACATGGGGACAGGAATACAGACTGGAGATATAATACTAGAAGAAGATACTATTGAGACTGGATGGCATTCTGGAAGATCCCCTTCATCTGAGTCTGAATAGGCAGTCTGTAGCATTTCCCATGCACTTGAGGTGCGCACCAAAGACCCAGTTGGAGAAACGTTATTTTCGTATTGCAATTGGGAGCGCGAGCTGGAGGAGGAGATCGAAACCATACAGAGGGAATCCCGACATGCTGGAGTAGACACTACGGAAGATTCTTGCACAGTAGATCCATCAGAGGCGTCTGAAACTAGAATGGGTGCCTCGAGCGAGGACACCTTATTTCCTGGAATATATAAATCTGGCACTTCAAAATCATCTATAAGTTCTAAGCGAACTTTCTTAACTGGAGTTGGCTGGAGATTACAAATATTTAACAAAGCCTGCAGATAACCCTCTGCCTTATGTAACTCTGGACCCTTCACTCTGGAGGTAGCATTCAGTAAAGTCTGAATCGCTGAACTGGAAAGGAGCGGCTTATTGTCGGGAACAAGTTCAACCGAGAGCGCACTGGATTTTAAAGCTTTAAGACTAACCTTTTTGGCAGACATCAATATAGAGCAGCTTAACAAAATTAGATCCAGAAAAAGAATACTAATATTGATACTAGACTGCCTATATCGACAAATCTGGACGAGACAATTCCATAATTGAATTTGTTTATTTAAATCTGGAATTATTTAGGGACACAATAGGTTTCCAAGCGAAACCTATTGTCTTGACTGGAAACTACGTTCGGACGAACGCAACAATCCTTACAATTTATCCCTGAGCAGGTCTTCCTCTCTTTCTTTTCTTTCCCAGTATATCAGCCATAGCATGCCTCGGAAATTGAATGGCTCCTTGCTTCTTCGTGATCAGCAGCGCATGTTTGCATGCTCCTTTCTTTGACCCTTCATAGCAAGTGCACGAATAGTAACTTGGAGGGGGCTATAGTCCTCCCCGTCAGGTTTTTCGAAAAAAATTATTAATTAAAAACACTATAAAATTCGAAAACGGTGTAGGGAAAATGACCTCTCGGGGGCTTTAGCAACCCCCCCCCGCCAGATTTTTCTGGCTACGCCTCTGCCCACGGGTCTTAGCCCTTTTATTTCAAAGCAATATTTGTGGCGTTGTGTTTTTACCATAGATTTTTTTAACATTTTTCAAAAGTTTACCACTCATTTTGTAGCTCAGAATCTTGGCTACAAAATGTGTGGTAAACTTTTGAAAAATGTTAAGAAAATCTATGGTAAAAACACAACGCCACAAGTATTGCTTTTGAAATAAAACGACCGAACTTTTGGCACGACCTAATACAACAGGTAAAAACACGACAAAGGCGCCGGCCTTGCTTTTTTATTTGCCCATTCGACGTAAAATCGAAAAGTAATCTGATATGTCCCTGACATTATAAGTAAACCTGTACGCAGAGCATTAATTCTGTATTGATTTAATCTTCCATTTTTGCTGTCTTTTTCATCAAACACCTCAGTTTTTTTTATCGGAAGCCTAGTTGTCAAACTCTGTTTTGCCAGAATTAATCCACCATCGAGCTTTTAATAATAATGACTGCTGACGTAACCAGAACTCCTATGCAGCACTAATCCCAAAGATTAGAGTGTTTCCATATTTTGCTGTAATATTAGATTACTATAGGCTTCTTGCCTTCTTCGTTTTCTAAATTAATAAAAATAATAACACAAACAAACATATCTATTAGAAGGAATGTAGTTGTGAACATCTAAGTGCCCCATCTCAATCCCCTGTCAACTTGTGTTTGAATCAGACAGGGAAGTAGGGGGATATAGCCATTTTTGGCTTCTCAACAAAATCCCACATGCAAAAGGACAATTGAAATTTTTTTCACTCACGTTTTGTGTTATATAATACACCATTAATCTGTTTTTTTTGCAATAATACGGACCAGCTTTTATATTAAAAGGGAGAGCCTTTTACGGCTACCTTTTGACATCGAATTAGAGAGGGTGGTTGTACTAGAATAAATACGGTATTTATGTTGCGGGGAGAATCTTCGAGCAAGAAACCGAGAGAAAAAGCTATTAATGCATAAAAACTCACACAAGGTTTTGGCATCTTTTATTTTTTACGAAAGTGGTATTTTCGGCTCAATCAACAATCAAAACAAAACCCGGATTTAAAAAAATCGGTCAGTTAACTGACATGGACACGGATTTGGTTTATTTTTGCTGTAAAAAACCAATTTGGCTGAGCCTTGCTTTCGGCTTTCCCGGTTCGTCATACCTTGTTTTCGGTCTTAGTTTATTGGTGAAAAAACACGGTTTTGGTTAACCGTCCGTGACCTACTCTATTTTTACTACCATGCAAAAAATATTTTTTTCAATAAAAGGGAGAATGAAATAACTGGTTATCGACGTTATGTCCCTTTTCTCTCGTTCTGAAACTACTCTTTGTTGTAACTACTTAGGCTTAGGCCTTGGGCTGAGGGTAGGCCAGAAAATGTTAGGACAGACTAATAAATGCCTTACGCCTTTTTCCGGGTAATCTGCGACTGGGACTAATACTTGGGTGATTTTTTATGAGGTTTTACAAAAAAGAGATTTGAGACAAAATGGGACAAAAGGTCCATAACGTCAACGCACCGAAAATACGAGAAGAAGTCTGAAAAATCATGATTCTACCCTGCGTCTTGTTCTAGGAAGAACACTGCTTTTTTGAAATAAAAAAGAACACTGCTCAATAAAAACAAAAAAGAAAACCTCCCTAGAATCCTACCTTGGCATTTTATCATCCGCACTGCAAATATTTATCGCTCATTGAAATTTAACTAATAATTATTTTATTTTGTAATTGTTGATCTTCTGTGCCCTCAGTACATACCAACCCCCTGAATAACGCGTTTCTCAGCTTATCCTAATGTTTTTTTAAAGACTAAGACAGCTACACATTATTTGTTTGAATTCTTAAAACGCGACAATCCGAGTCCCTATCACTTCATTTAATCAAAAATATGTGTTTAGTTGAATTCTAGATGTGTGGAATGCCTTGCTGAACCAGCTACCCTCCCCTTAAATCCGATTATTGAGCATATAAACGAAGAAGGAAAGCATGGAAAAATCATTAGCAATATAAAGGTAAGGCATTAAATTTTGGCATAAATTTTTGTTTTTACTGTCACAGTTTATGGAACTGATGGATCCAACAGACGCTTCTAAAAAGTCCCTTATGTACATGGGAGGAGGGGGGGGGCAGTTAAGGTTGAAACTTGGCTTAGGCAAAGGTAGGCTAGCGTATGTTAGGACGGACTCAAAACTTTTTAATTACCTTTATCGTAGTTAAGGACACACATTTGAGTCCGTCCTAACATACGCTAGCCTACCTTTGCCTAGGCCTAAACCTTACCTATGACCCAGATATAAGTGCCCTGAAAACCCCTGGTTTTATTTCTGACTTTAGGGAAGTGAGTATTTTTAAGTATTTTTTGTTGAGCATGACTCAAACTGATTGAAGTTACCACTCACTCATGAGTGGATAGTAGACCAGCGCTTCGATAACTGTATATTAATTACTGGTATATTATGCAAGAAATTTTACAGTTATTTTGTCGGGTCTCACCTTAAATCACTTTTTGACACAAAAAATTATTTGGATGCGTGTCATAAGATTATTTGTACATTTACCTATCTTGAAAAAAGTAGTGGTCAAGTGTATTTTGTATCTACATATCATGATTTTATCGTAAGACTATGTTTATCTTAATTTTTAACCCATTTTTAGCACAAAGCCCTGCAGAGGAATAGCAGTGCAGGAAGTAACGACCGCACACTGCTCAAACATAACGGCAAACTGCCTAAGATAACTATGACTGCAGATGCCGATCTGGAGGTCAATAACCAAATGGAGAAAAATAATATTAGCAATAACAATGCGGCCAGTACTTCTCTCGGCTATGTACAAACTACTCAGACCATTTCTAAAGGAGGAAATGTACAGACTAATACTGTGCATACTAACAGAAAGGTAGCATTTACTGAATTAGTTCACGTCATTCACCCGTGATTTACAGGGTGGCGCAGTTTAGGCGCACGGTTGTTTTGGTCGATAGCTTTTCATTTAATTACCAGATTTAAAAATCTTTTTTTTTAAAGCTTCCTGACATCATAGGCAAGCGTTTAAGTCTAAACTTGCTGCAGCTGACACATTTTACGGAACACTTATGGTCAAGTTTCTAAAAGGGTTCAAACATTTGGCCTTGGAAAAAATTTACAAAATTGATTTTGCATAGGCCAAAGATCTTCGAAAGTGCTGTTATAATCGCATTAAAATGTTAAGATGCATAAAATGTTGTTATCGATGTCGTGGAATAAAAAAATTACGGGCCAGAATTATTGAGATGAAAAATCTGTATTTGAAAATTTGCATTTGTGGATAACGACCAATTGCCTAGAAAATGGTTATTTTTTAAAACGTTTCTTTTCTTATCTTCAACTGTAGCACGTTAGGTGTCAAACGCCTGCCTATTATGTCCCGAGGCTTTTTTTTAAAAAGATTTTTCGAATCTGGTAATTAAATGAAAGGTTATTGAGCAAAACAACCGTGCGAATAAATTGCGCCACCCTGTATTTAAAACGTCGTCGACCAGTTAGATATTTATCAACTTGACAATTTTTTGCATCAATTAAAACGCATCCAAAATTAAATTTTTGCCATTTAAGCTGAGCTATTTCGCTCTGCAATCCCGTTAAATCGAGGGTGGACTGTATAGCCGAAATGCCCCGACCAAAATATACCACTTAATCCATCATTGGCTTCAACGGAATTTTTCCGGATTTGTATTATATGTTTTTTCTTCGGAAATCTAAATCTTCAAAAATCCATAGGAACCCTCCGGCATTTTTAAAACGCGCGAGAATGTTTCTTTTAGCTTTTCAAGCGAATTTTGCAGGAAATTGAAAAAATTCTTTAAGGGTCATTGCCGTCTCCGACAACGGGCAAAGCTTTTCCTTGCTGCAAAAAGACTTCTTTTTGCTCCCAAAGGACTTTTTTTGCTGCTAATTTTGTCTGCTGCAAAAAGACTTCTTTTTGCTGCTAAAATACTTTTTTTGCTGCAAATATTGTTTTGCTTCACATGCCTTCTTCGCAGCATTTTTCACTAGAAATATCAATTTTTATACATATTTTGTGGTCAATTTGTCCACAAATTTTTATCATCTCTCAGGAACGAATAAACCATGCTATTCAACCCAAAATTGTGTACTGAAAACGGTTTGCTGAGACCAAAATCCTGTTTTGACTAATTGGAATCTTAATACCCTAGGTTATTTATGAAAAAAACAGTACCCACTTTACTCCGGGGGGAAGTGCGCATTTTATAATAATTTGAGAAGAGTGTTTAAACATCTTCTAACTAATTGTTTTACGCAAGTTTTTAAGTTTTTATTTAATTTTTGCCCCTGAAATGAATAAGTACCATGTAGTCGACGTTAAAATTGAAGGAATCATTCAGATTGAGCTTATAAATAATTATATCATGCCTAGAACAGTGCTTCGAGTACTTTAGTGTATATGAAAAGTCGGTTTTTGTCGCGAAATTTTCAGGCTGTACAGTCAAACCTCTATATTGCATCCCGCAAGGGACCGGCCCTGCCCGGATGCAATATAGAGGGTTGATAATAGGTAATTTATTTTCCGGCCAACCAAACCAAAAAACAAAAAAGCGGATGCAACATAGAGGTGGATGCAATATAGAGGGTTGCTATTTAGAGGTTTACGTCTAAAAATCTAGAGGAAATATTTTCGGGCGTTTTGAAAAGCCGTCAATCCCAATTGGTAGTCGCAGTTTCAAAAATATAGAAGGGAGCTCTTATGTTTAGTCTTGTACAGTCTAGTTACGATATAGTATTGACTGTGAGGAAAAGGAAAATTTGCGCTATATTGAGGGTAACATTATATCGAGGAGGCGCTTTTCTCAGCTGGCTCCGAATACTTTTTTGACCCATTTTAGAACTATTTTCACCAATCCATTTGAAAAATACGTTCCAATCATTGGAGAATGTTCTGATTTCGCTTACAAATGTGCAAATGTCTTCATTAACGTACATCGCTTTTGATTTCGACTGAATTAAATACTTGATTAAGTTCTTGTTTTAACTTGAATTATTTGCAGCAGTCCACAGGCACTCTTAACAGACTTATATTGGTGGCGCAGGCACTTGAGTCAGAAGTAGACAGTAGGCATAGAAATGATGTGAATGGGACAAGGATAGTGTGCACTATTAGGATGGCTAATATGGTAAGCACATGTTAGCATATGGATTCCGTAGCGAAAATTTCCTTTGCTTTGTCATTATTTTCTTTCAGAAACGTTTATGCGCGTTTACATAGGGATGGGTATAAAAACACTCGCTTTTTAACTGTAAATCTCACGCCTTTTGTCTTAAATATTTTGATCAAATTTAAAACTTGATTGTAGTGATTAAACATGTCCTAAGTAATTTTTATACAAAACGGTTTATAAAAACGATAAAAAAGGGTTTTCATTACTAAAAAGTTAAGGTTTAAAAAATAAAGTTGGTGAAATAACCTTGGTCCACCAAGGTAAATCAAGGCATGGGGATACTCATAGGGTTGTCGAGCCGAAGGCTTGAAATCGAACATTCGGCTCGAAAGTTCGATTTTTTTCGAACTTCGAGCCGAGCCGAAGGCTCGAAATTTTTGAGCTGCTTCGAGCTTTCGAGCCGAAGGCTCGAAAATTTCGAAGGCTCTAGAACCCTAGATACTTATATACCCGAAAAAGGTGGAATGTGAACATAGTTTTGAATACTGGGACCTATCGCTTAAAGAAACTCTGGTATGCATACAGTTTTGTTGCATCCAGATTTCCTTTCGAGCGGTTTGCGTCTAAGGTACCGTATTTTCTGTATTAAGTCCCCCGGGAGAGTTATTGTTCAGCCTCAAAGAAGTTGAAAAATTTTGAGGTCAATTTCGAGATTTTCGGGTTCTCAACCCAAATCTGAAAAGTGGAATCAGGAAAACTCGTGATAGTTAAGAAAAGGCAGAAAACAGATTTGCAAAATATTTTATCTAGGTTGAGATATGAGGCCCATATAGGGGGAGTTATTACAGAGGGGGAAATTATTAAAGAGGGGGGGGGGGACTTAATACAGAAATTACGGTATGTGTAATACAGAAATTACGGTACGAAGGGGCGATGTTAGAGCTCAATGAAAAAAATTAAAAACATACGGTAGCGGACAGAAAAATGCACCAAAGGTAATTTTTGCACACTTAAGCGTGCAACTTTCAGTGAATGGTCATTATGACTCAAGTGTCAATATCAAAAATGTTTTACAGACTCTTATCTTCATTTTGAGTACCAATGCGTCATATTTCGCTGTGAAATTGTTTCGTTAGGAACATGTTTTTGGCACACACCTCACTTTTGAGGTTGACAAAAAATGCACCAAATTGATATTTGCTGTTTTATTGTTGTATTTTTATGCTAGAACAGGCTACCTGATTGCCCATCTCATCTTTCCATCATTACTTTTTGAGAGAAACCTATTATTTATGTGGCCAAGCAGTCATTTTCCTTAGATTTACTTTGATTTTGCCTAGAAATGCATATTTTTTTTGTTGATATTCATAAGTTTTCTTGTAGCAATCAAAAATACAAGTTTTACCTACCAAATTGTAGTTAGGATTCAGCGCTATGCGTGAGCAATCAGGTAGTCTGTTATACCATAAAAATACAACAATAAAACGGCAAATATTAATTTGGTGCATCTTTTGTCCACCCCAAAAGTGAGGTGTGTGCGAAAAACATGTTCCTAACGAAAAAAAATTCACAGCGCAATATGACGAATTGGTACTCAAAATGAAGCTAAGAGTCTGTAGAACATTTTTGCTATTGATACTTGAGTCATAATGACCGTTCACTAAGAGTTACACGCTTAAGTGTGCAAAAATTACTTTTGGTGAATTTTTTTTTGTCTGCTACTGCATCATAACTATTTTTGAAAAGTTCAGGTTCTGCTCATTTTGGTCAATCTACTTATCCTCACAGGCGTGGGCCAGTACCATGGAAGGACTGGAGTCAGGCAGTCCCTTCTGCTAACTATGGACAAATGGTTAGCAAAACTGTTTTGTTATTGTTTAGAAAATAACGGTATTTTGTATTGCTCTATAATTATACAAATACAATCCGATTATTTTTGTGGAAAAAACCGAAAAATACGCACATTTTATATATAATATGCCATTTTTGCAGGTATTTCCGAAGGGTACAGACCTACCCAGCACTTTCACAGAAATGCGTTTGGGAGGTCAGTATTTGGCTGCGGCATTGTCTGCATTGATGCTATTCGCCACTTTTATCCTGCAATTGGTCCACTGTTGTCGTATCCAACACTCAAAACTTATGGTAATCTCAAAAATTATAAAATAGTGAACTTCTGATTCACATTAGTTCTATTTTGAGACTTATAGTAAATATTGAGCCTAGCGCACAATAAACGCTTGTTTTTTTAGTATAAAAAGTTTTTTTAAGTTTTAGTAGCTTTCTGGTATCATGGGCATTTAATCGTCTCTACTGGTTTAGTGCAGTGCTCGGACCTCAAAAATTTGAACTAAGGACATTTGCTCGAAATAAGTACATTTTATAGTATTTTAACGAAAGTATGCTATTTTATCTAGTGTTTGTCGCCCTAAAAACATATTTTGACTTAAAACCATAGAAATGGTAAGCTTTGGAGTCCCAAAGCTTACCATAAATCTTATTATTAAGTACAAATACGAGTCCTGTTTCATGTAGAACTGTAAAAGTGATTCGAAAATGCCTGAAAATCAATTCAAAGAATTCTTTACAATCGGGAAAGAGGAGACACGTTTACAATAATGCCTCGAGTTTTAGGCCGATCTCAAATGTTAAAAATGGAGATTTTCCAAAAAAAAAATTGGTAGTGTTTGTAGTATTGAAAATTTTCAAGTAAACATAGGATTTTATACAAAAAATTTAAGATTAAAAAAAATCATGTTAACATGCTGAATTTTAAGCAGTAGTCACTGCTCAAAATATATGTAAAGCAAAGTCACTGCTATTAATATGTGTAAGCCAAAATATTTTGCAGTGTATTTGCTACTCGTTTGGATGTGTGCCATTTTCCTTGTTTGTGTTTGGCATGGAGATGCATTACAGTGCTTGTCCCTGGCTAGATGACTTTTACAGGACAGAAGTGCTCAAGAAAGATTTCCAGTCTGTAGAGAAATACTTCGACACTCAATGTGGCATCAATGGATGGGCCTTAGCTGGGGTGAGTTATAATTTGGAATTTTGAAAAAATTGAGGCTATTGCTTTCTGTAACCACCCTAAGTAGGGATGGAGGATGGCCTATTCCGGGACGGGACAAAATTATGAAAAAATTCCGGGACGGGAAATTCTAAAAAGCCTCCAAGACGGCACGAGACAGGACGTCCTGACCAGTGTTGTTCCAGCGCTGCCCCGGGAAAAAACAGCGCCGGGTCGGCGCTCGGCGCCGGCGCTGGGGCTAATAAAAAATTTTGGTCGGCGCCGGCGCCGGAGCTAAAATTATTTGAGGGAGGCGCTCGGCGCCGGGGCCTTTTTTCAGAAAGGGTCGGCGCCGGCGCTGGCGCCGTCGCCGATCTCGGCGCTGGAACAACACTGGTCCTGACCCATTTATTGATAGGAAAATCCGGGAAATTACCCCGGGACTGGACAGACTCAAATGTTTTTCCGGGACGGGAAAAAACTCTGAAAACCCTCTGGGACAGGACGGGGTGTCCCGACCATTCTCCATCCCTAACCCTACGGCTTTTCCAAAATTCAAAATATGTTCGCTTGGGGAGTAAAAATACAGAACAAATACTTTCTAGTTATTTTCAATCGATAATGCTTTATATCTTTTTCACCATGTTTCAGCATTTTCGCATCAAAAAAATTCTTTTTTGGTGCGAAAAAGGTTGCGAAAATGAGTTACTTTGGTCGCCACACTTAGCTCAAAATGCTCAAAGCATAGAAAAGACAGGCTCAAATTATTTTATCACAGTAATTTAATACTTCGCTAAAATAAATTACTGATTTCTCTAAACAAATTTACGGGGTTTTAAACACGTCGAAAGGCCAAATCGACGTTGGCGTTCTGTCATGTAGCATTTTGAATATGACCTTGTTTTTCTGTTTTTTTTTTTCAAACGACACCTCAAAAAGCTCGTTCCACCCAGGGAACGACATTCTTTGTTCCAAGTTTGATTTTTTTTGCATTTTGGTCAATTTCTTTTCGAGTCTAAAGTTAGTGGAGTCTAAAGTTTCAGGATTTCAACTTCAGCACTTGGGGTCTGTCATGGTTAGAGCGCCAACTTGCAAGGAGGATATCGTGGGATCGCCCTTTTCCCAGGCCTGTAGAAAAGCCGTACGCGGCCACTGGCGTACGTTCACTTAAGACGCACATAAGCATAGGCTACACACAAGGATACAAAGTTGAGAAAATATAATTAAAGCCCCGACAATTTAATCATTTTCGAATTTTTTGTCTCGACAAGAAAAGTGTCGGTTTTGACTTACGACGTGTTTGACACTCCGTGAATTTTAAACCAATAAGTTTTCAATAAGTTTCCTTGTTTCCTAATCGTTTTTCGGAACAGTATGTTGTTTTTAAAAAGCTATCAACTGATTTATTGTGTTGAGAATAAGTCGTAAAAAAGTTGATTAAAAAATAGTCCTTACATGAAAACTAATGCATTGATCTTTTTAAAATTGTCTATTGATTGAAAATTAAAGTAGACTGACTGCAAATATGATTTTCAAATTGCTTAAATTGCTTAAAATTTAGTAAAGTCCGCAAATAAAAAATCTGCTTTTTTCCAGATATTCTCCCTACTTTCTTGTGGTTTGTTTGTAAGCGAGGGACTGATCACTGCTTTCTTTCGCTCCAGCTATTCCCACAATGAACCAGAAAAAACAGAAGCTATTTTGTAACTATGTGTATGATAATACATGGAAGACCTACTTTTAGTCTTTTTGCTGACATTTATCCAGCTACTTGATAAAGTTTTTTCAAGCTAGTTTACGTGTTTGCACTAATTGTAAATAATATATGTTTGGATTCTGAAAAAATGATTCGATAATTTATGATCTCAACACTGTTCATTGACTTTTGTTCACATGAATTTGTATGCATACTCCATAGTTTCCACAATAAAGAAGATTTTATTCAATTTTTTTACAAATGCTCTTTACAGTATACTGTAAGGGAAGGGGATTTGCGATCCCGCAAAACTTGAAGTGGTAGATGGTGCGCTCATGTTGTAGGTCTCTCCGAGCCTGAAGCTCCCCGTCTCAAACAATGCTGAGGCCAAGGTTGCGCTGAGGAACTATGTGGAGCGTGCCTGTATTGAACTGGAAGCCGCTGCTGATCTGGACTCTGAGCGAGATATGTTGGAGGCTCAGGTTAGTAAGGTTTTAGAGAGTTTGAGTGGTACCGACGACCTGAACGTTGACTGACGTTGAGGAGGATGAAGTTATGGGTGAGTTCCGAGTGGACCAACGTGACGTGGTGACCGAGAAGATTTGTGCAACCCGACGCTCCGGTGGACTGGACCGTGAAAGTGGAATGATCAAGTGATCAAGGCTGAAATCTCTCAGGATGGCCTGTCTCCGTGTCGAATTCCTGCAGCTGGTGCCTGGATATCCGCAAACCGTGACGTTCTGCCGGCCTCTGGGTTCGGATGCTGTAAGGTCCGTGATGCAACCTCTGGGTTTGAAGCCCGCTCTGGACTGGGTGGAAGAAGTACTACGTGCCTGTCTGTGGTGAAAGAAGTGGACCTGGTGAAGAACGCTAACGAAGAGCAAGGAATAGACTGTGTGGCGTATAAAAATCTATGTGACTTATGTCCTTGTGTGTGTTTAAGTGAAGTTAGTGTTCTTGATAAAGGTCCCGTGTACGACTGTGTGGAAGGGGTCACTATAGAAGGCGAAAGCCAATCTCACTTTACTATACAATAAAATTAATAGCAATGGCTCAAAAGAGCTTCATTTATGGTTCAGATAACTTGTTAAATCTGTCATCCTCAAGCAAAGTTAAAGTCAACTTAAGTTTTGTTCAAAATTTAAAAAATCGTTTTCAATACAGGAAAAATTTTAAGGGGAGGAAACGTTATCGAAGATTCAAATAACCCTAGGTGCACACCCTATTTGTTTTACTCTACTTTTTAGTAAGTTCACTGACTTCCAGAGCCAAAAACTATCGAGGAATCGATTGGAATTATTTTTTTAACACTGCTGTCACAAGATTCACTAATTTTGGGATTTCATGTAAATGACCATCGAAGTAGAGGATGGCATGGAATTTGACATCGTTGAATGTTTTTTTAACTTTAAACTCTAACTACATATTTTTTTTTCTGTTTGATAGCTCAAATGAAAGCCCAGAATCTTGGCTACATTTGAGTATATTAAACGTGTGACTTGTAGAAAAAGTCAGAAAGTATCAATCAAACCAGTTAAATAAAACCCCGAAAAACAATCGATTCTTGGAAAATAAGCCTGTCTTAGCCTATAAATAATAAGCACCAGCAGGTGTGAAACCCAGCGCTGATAATTTTGTTGGATAGGCAAGAGTATGAGGATCATTTCGACAACAAACTTATGAATAAGAGAAGAACAAAAAGGTGTGCACCCCGGGGAACCCTAACCGTCGACCCTAGGCAATGCGTATATAAAGTTTCCTCCCCTTTAAGTGCAATCAAAAAGTAAATAGAAAATATGGCAGGAGTACACTATACAGCAGTGTACCTGCCGCTTAAAATTGTGATAAAAATAAAAATAAATAAAAAATTTGCATAGCTACTTTCTCTGTGTACGCTACTCGGCGCCACGCCGTGTCAAAAGTAAGTAAATTGTCAAATACAGATTGACACTATGTTTTTAGAAAAAATTCAAATTTTGAATGTTTAAATTGCGGGTTTCTGGGTTTTGTTGGTTAAATCCCAGTTTTGGTATTGAGAAACCCTATTCGCTACACGATTTAGCACATGATAGCATGGTTTGTTTTCGATTTTTAAATTTGTTTTATTTTTGCAGGTACTCCGGGTGGATATACACCTGGCAAGGTGGATATCCACCCTGGGTTTTTAAGTTTTGAAGCTTTAGTGAGTAAAATCGCAATTTCTGTCCTGTCAAACAAAATTCACCGCGTGATTTGACGTATGATAGGATGGTTTTTTTTTGATTTCAAATGTTTTTAATTTTTTAGGTACCCCTGGCGGATATCTACCTGGCCAGGTGGTACCAACCACGAGGTTCTGGATTTTGGTTACTTCAATCGTAATTTCAGTTCTAACAAACGCAATTTCACACACAATTTCGCCTAAGATGGCATGCTTCTTTTTTAAATTTAGGATTTTTTAAATTTTTTGAGGTACTCCAGGTGGTCATAGGTAAATTCAGCGGAACAAATTCAGCGGAGACTAATTCAGCGGAGACTAATTCAGCGGAACAAATTCAGCGGAGACTAATTCAGCGGAACTAATTCAGCGGAACTAATTCAGCGGAACAAATTCAGCGGAACAAATTCAGCGGGGACTAATTCAGCGGAGATTTTATTAGTTCTTTGGGCTATATAGGTAGAAAGAGCTGAAGTGAAACAAAGCTGACATTCACACAGCACACAAGCATACAAACATTGCTCAACCAATAATCTTTATTTGAGGATAAACGAAAGGAACAATTTAACGGTTTTCAACTAAACAAAACGATTGATGAGATAACATAAATTCAATAATAGGAGTTTCAATATTCGTTCATATCCCAGTCATCAAGATTTTGTGGCTGCTGAGAAGGATCTTGTACTGGCACATTGAACACCACTTCTGCTTCATCATCTGGCATTGGAGGGTGCAGCTTGGCCATATGCGTCTGAATGTAGCGAAGGAAGAGAAGGCGTTGACGAAGGAGAGGATCCACGGTCGGTCACCATTCCAGTCGGTCACCAGCTTCAATATTTGCTCTTCACGCTTGACGATGGCTTTTGGACGAGGATTGCGCACTGGATCAGCCGGATTTGCCGCATGTCTGCAAATAAAATTGAGGAAGGAGGAAAGTTTCAAAGACTCACCTTGTTGCCATTTGCCAGGTGGTTTGTTCATCTTCGCGGAGCTTGAGAATGAAGAAGCTGAGATTCATCTTTGCCTTCGGGAACTTCTGGTTAAATTCGAAATGCCAGCCCTCCATTGCGTTATTGGTTCTTGGAGCTTGTTGGATGACGGCTTGGTGACAATTCCACTTGGCGACCGGATAAAGCGGCTCACACTGTATTCCAGCTGCATCAAAACGGCGGACGTATGTCTTTTCAATGTAGCCCATGTAAGCTTAAAAAAAGATAGAGCAGGTTGGATTTACAAAACAAAAAAAACATACTTCTCAGGATTCCTGCCTTCTCTGGCGCCACACTTTATCCAAAATCTTTGCTTCTAGCTCGGCCACAACTTCTTCGAATCCATTGGCGACTTCCGCAACCGGGAGAAATGCGAGTGCGGCAAATGATCGGAGCAGGATTCTTGTTTCCAGATTGTCGTACAAGCTTTTCAGTCCACGTTTGCCCAACTGCGAGAAGAGATTTTGTGAGAGATGGAAGAGACAGAAGTTGATGACCGCCAAAGGAAAGCACTGTTGAAGGACATTCGTCGGAGCGAGTTCAAAATCTAAAAAAGGGTTAAATCTAAAGGGCGCAAACATATGACAAACCAGACATAATCGTTTTCGGCTCAACTCCAGGCAACCTTGAGAAAAGTGCAGTCATGGCGCGTCGGTACGTGTATTCAGATTTGTCTTGGAGGAGGATATAAGCAGCTGGCAGAGTTGAGTTTTCCTGAAAGTAGCAGAATGGAGAATAAAGCAGATTAAAAAGCTTACCTTAAAGACGTTGATTGTAAAGAGCTGCTTGAAGTAGAGCGGACAGGAAAAGAAGGTGCCGTCGATTGACCAGTTTTTGTAGAGACGAAGCAGTTGGCGACCATGCATGGAGATGAAGATGATGATGACGGACTGCCCTGGCTCTCTTGCTCGTGAGTCGAAGAAGAGGAATTGTTCACCGGTTGCAGTCTTCTTGAATTCATCCGAAAGCTCCATCACAGCCAGTGCTTTGTCCACTTCGGCAGCTCCCTTCGGCTTGCGCTTGTTGGTCACGATTCGCTTGATGTTAAAGTCAGCCGGAAGTGATTCGATAACTGCCTGTGATGCCCCTGCTTTTGCGTTCGTCAGAATTGATTAAGAGCTGGCCGCCAAATTTTCCATTGCATCCTTCCTGACCTTCGTGAGCCGCGTCCGAGTCTAAACAAAAGTTTTAATAAAAAGATTAAATCAAAAACTACCTCGATTGTCGCTGGACTCCCTCCGTGTAGATCATGAGCTCTTGTTTCATTTAGCACCAGAGATCCAAATGCAGATTGAGCTCGAGCATGGCATCCTTCCATTGAGCATCGCCAGTATTGAGTGAGCTTGTTTGCGGAGACGTAGTCCTTCCTCATCGGATAGTTGCCACACACTGCCATCACTTTGCCTTTTTCCGACTTCATTTCTGCCATTTTCTGCCTGCAAGTTAAAGAAATGAATAACAAAAACGGTCATCGAAATTTCCGATAAAAAATTTTCACTGTTGCACCGCACAAAAAACATTGCAGCAAAAATAATTTGAAAAGCATTTTTATATTTCCGCTGAATTTGCTCCGCTGAATTAGTCTCCGCTGAATTTTCTCCGCTGAATTTGTTCCGCTGAATTTGTTCCGCTGAATTAGTTCCGCTGAATTTGCTCCGCTGAATTAGTTCCGCTGAATTTGTTCCGCTGAATTTACCTATGACCCTCCAGGTACCTGGAATACCTGAATAATAGTATCAGAAATCAGATGACTAACTTTGACCACAGAAATTTCATAGAAACGACAGACGTGAAAAGTAACTCAATATACCCTTGAAAGGGGCTTTATTTTGTATAGATTCACTTTTTTCTATAGAAGTTGAAAAGGTTATAGCCATTTGAAGTGCGCCTGTCAGTTCCCGAAAGTGGTTATCCTAATTAGAATTAACGATTTTTGCAAAAAAAAGCTAAAACAAAATGTAAAAGGTAAAAACACAGAAAGATTCAGCGATGGCTCAGCTTTCGTTTGGTATCAAATATGACCAGTCGTAGGCGAGAATTTTCGAAAAAAATAAGGGTAATGTAGGGACACAAAAAAATAGTCGAAATGGTCAACTATGTTTTGTGTATTGAAAGTAATAAAAATTTCAATTTTTTCAAATCTGAATTTGTCGCTTGACACAAAATTGGCACCGGCGCCAATTTTTTCGCATTTTTCTCCCAAGCGCCATCTTTTCTGCCATGGAGCTCGGCGCTGATTTCCGACGCCTGGCGCCACTTTTGTAAGTGGCCGGCGCCCGGTGGTGCGCTCGGCGCCAATTTTTTCGAGCGCACAAGTATGGCGAAGAGGCCGATAAGTAAGAGTGGCGAGAATTCAAATAATATGTTCTTTTTCTCAGCAACTCGAATATTCTTCAAATTTCAACTCTAAAGCGATGGCATTTTTACTCTCCATGAGTGCCAAGTTTTTTGTTTTCAGTCAAAAAGGCGAAAATCCGCCCAGTTTTGTGAAAAAAGTGCCAAGTTTTGGTGAAAATGTGCCCAGTTTTGTCCACTTCTGGATATACTTTGCTATATTCATTATGCCTCTAGATAATGCGTATCCAAATAGCCCACCTCTGTACATTTCAAGAACGGGGGTCATTCCTGGTGGTTGAAAAAAATCACTTCACTATAAATGGCCATAACTCAAAACTTTCAGCAAAAGTCGAGGTCGTCACCTGAGAACATATTTCACAGTGATAAATTTGGGTTCGAATGGTATATACTATATAGCATGTCAGAAAGAAAAAATAAAAATAAATCTCTATGCCAAATGTCACACAAAAACCTCCAAAATTACAGATTTTGTCTCTTAATTTGTCGTTCATCTCAATGGCTACAAGGAAGGGCATTATTCAGGCTTTTTCGATCTGTTCTGATTTCTCAGATCCCTCCTGATTTTGAAACCTCGAAACTAGAAAAATTTGACGCTACTGTCATATACCCCCCCCCCCAAAAGCTACTGTAATATACCCCTCTTCCTGAAAACCGACTTTTTGGGAGTGTCTAAAAACCATTTGTATGCAATGATTTTGCCATAAAGGGACCAGAAAAGCAGTTTAAAAGGGATTATGGGCTGTATTGGGAGAGGAAGGGAATAATACAGGGGCCATTTTTTTTAGCTGCTTTACCATGTTTTTCAACTCGGGCCGTGGCAAAAATAGATTCTATATGCATTTTATGATCAAGTGTACTTCTCGGAATCATGTCTAAGGTAAGTGCGTGCGCGCATCTCTAACTCTCAAACCTCCTGCGCCCCCTTCGGGGGCGCAGGGGCTTGAAGTTGAGATGCGCACACCCACATACCTTAGACACAAATCACTCGAAAGTGACTCTGGATGCATGAAAAAACATGCATACCAGAGTTATTTATGCGGCAGGCCCCAGTATTCAAAACTATGTTCAACATCTTTGCTTTTTCGCCGAAGAGCATTTCCCCTCGTTCTACAAGGCCGGGCCAGAGACCCAGCATCCAAAATTTCAGCCTAGCACTCAAAAGTGCTAAGACAAGGTGTAAACCCGTGGGGTCCACACCGCTGATCGGCTTGGTCCATGAAAAGTACTCATACTTATGCCTGCACCACAAGTTCCTGGGTTGAAAGTACCCGTGGACGCTTAGAAAATATATACTCTGAGGATCCCAACCATCTCGAAAAGTTGCCCCTGTATTATTCCCTTCCCCTCCCAATACAGCCCGCAATCCCATTTAAATTGCTTTTCTGGTTTTTTATGGCGAAATTATTGTGTAAAAATGGTTTTTGACCATCCCTAAAAAGTCGGTTTTGGGGGGGGGGGGTATATGACAGTAGGTCGATTTTTGGGGGGGGAGGTATATGACAGTAGGTCGATTTTGGGGGGGGGGTATATTACAGTAGCGCCAAAAATTTAATTGTCTGAATAATGTCTTGCTTTTGTTTTTTTTCAAGGAGCAGGTTCACCTGTTCAAAATTTGTCCCGCCAATTCGAAAAAATTCGTAACCATTAAACTTCTGTACTGATTTTTCAGCTTGCTTTCTAACAAAACAAGGCCTAGAATTTTATTTTAGGTTTGGTTTTATTAGAAAATCAACAAAAATATTCGTACGTTAATCCAACGGTTAACAAAAATGTTTAAACTGGCGGGGGCAAATTTTGAACTGGTGATCATGCACTTTTGAAAAAATGGATGTATATGTTTTTTGTTTTCTAAATACTTCTCGGGTTCTTTATTACCTTGGCGTCATTTTTCCAGAGAGTTTTTCGACTCATACTTTTTTTTCACAAATTATCTTCTTTTGTGCCAAATTTTTCTTTTGTCTTGTTTCTTCTAAAGAACTATTGCTTCTATTTTAAAACTGTTACTTTTAATAACTAAAAACAGGATTAGGCTAAAGCCGGCCGCCGGCGAAACCTTTCTGCGTTCACATTTCTCGTGCACTATAGTGTACCTTACGGCTTGATAAAAGTGGCTTGCCGCGAAATTGCCACTATAATGGTTCAGCCAAGTATGACGAGGTTCTTTTGCACCGTTCGTCTGATTTCCTTTTCTAAAGTTGAATCGAAAGTCAGGTACTCTGATTACTAACCAGAATCACGTTTTGATCGTTGTAAGTTTTTGTCTAAAAATGTAACTCCAAAAATCTTTTTCTTTTTCAAAGATGAATTTGGCTTTATAAGAAAAATGTCGTTTTTTTTAACCCTAAAAACAACATCAAACACCAAAGTTTTTGTGGTTTTGTAGCTGGTTGCCTAGCATTACTTGTAATCTTCTACCACCTAGGCTTCTTAAACACAAATATTATAATTTTAATGCTTTTTGTGTATGTAAAAAGAAGTGTAGAGGGTAGATAGCAAGTTGGCCCTGAGTTTTTAGATTACCTTTGCTGTATATATTGCCCCTCCCCGTCTCTAAGGCCTGGGTCTCTAAGGGAAACAGGCAGCCATATTGAGCTGCTAGCTTTTTCTAAAACCTTGTGAAAGTATTCTCAAGCTTTTTCTTTGTGTACACTCATTACTACTTTAAATGACTGACTTTTTAGCAAGACAATTGATTTGGAGTCTGTTCTTGAAACATTTATTCAGTTTTTATCCAATAAATGAGTTTTATAATAAAAACAAAAAATAATAGTTTACCACTCCACATAAGTCTGAATTCTAACTACACTTTAATTCCCTGGCACCCAAAACAACTTAAAAAAAATTCCCTCGTTTCTTATATTTAAAATCATCAACTTGAAATTTACAAAAAGTTTCAATTCACATTCGTTTTTCACCAACCACTTCACCGCCCATCGGCTGAATATCATGCCTTAGTCCCCCTGTCCTTCGAAAGTCTTTTTCAGTAAAAAAGTAAGAAAAAAAGTTTTGGACACGTTGTTTTAATACAAAACAAGATTAATTTTTACCGGACCTTTTGAATTCGCGAGGGACGGCTTTTTTGCTACAAAAATATTCAAAAAAAAATTGAAATGTTTCTTATTTTCATTTAAAATTAATGAGTCTCTGCAAAAATGTGTAAATTAGGTGCTCCGGACAACCATAATTCTAACAAATACTGGCTTATCTTGCGCCCACGTCTTTATTAGAAAAAATGAAAAAATACTGTGATGAAAATACAAAAATATTTAATTTTTTTTGGAGACAAAGTGTACAAAATCGGCAAAATGACCTTACGTTTTCATCTTAAAAATTATTAGATTATTAGAACATACTCAAAGATCTCGTTAAAAGAATGTTTGGTTGCGTGCCAATCCAGCTCTTTGAAATTTCTATAACAGTCGTTAATATATAACCACTCATTTGTTGCTCTAGCATGTTTTTCGGGTTGAAAATACATTTTATGCATTCACATTATACTTCTTCACATTTATTTTTTTAGAAAAAAGGAACAGCTTATATATACGTCCAAATTTTGGTTTGACAAAAGACTATTATACCTATTTATTTGGCTCGTTTTTGCTAAAAATGTCTGGTAAGTCTCTTCTCAACACCTTTTTCCCTGCTCAGCTATTATTTATAATAAAGGTGAAAGCACTGAGCCAACCTTTCCTTGCAAACTGTGTGGCCGTAAGTTGTGCAGTCGAGTCTTAGCAAACACGAGCCAGCCTGCAAGAAGCTGACTAAAATGCAGCGCAAAGTGTTTGATTCCGGTAAACAAAGAGCTGCCAACTCAGATGTGCCCTACAAAGACATCAAGAAGGCTGCCAAAGACAAGGAAAAGGTGAGTTCAATTTGTTAGATTTAGGTTTAGTTCTACAGTTGACTCACGAGAAGCGGATACCTTCCCAACTGGGTTCGACACATTTTTGCCCCAGTTTTTGCAGTCCTTTTCTGAAGTTTTTTATAGATCTAGTGCAAAAACATCGTAATGATATCGGTCTTGGGTGTTGTTTTCATAAATAAATACAGTCTTGCCATTGTTTTCGACATTACTCTTTTTCGAAAAAAGGTGACGTTATCCTAGAAATTTATATTGCATGGTATGCATGTTTTTTCATGCATCCCGAGTCACTTTCGAGGGATTTGCCTCCAGGTATATAGACTTAGAGAACTTTCGAGTGATTTGTGTCTAAGGTATGTGCGCATCTCAACTCCATGCCACCTGCGCCCCCTCACTTACCTTAGACATGATTCCGAGAAGCACTCTTGATCATAAAATAAAAGAGCCTATTTTTGCCACGGCCCAAGTTGAAGAAAATCGTAAAACAATGAAAAAATGGCCAAAAAGGATTTGAAAAAGTGGCCCCTATTATCTCCAACAGCAGTAAAACT
The DNA here is from genome assembly GCA_004194705.1 of Ditylenchus dipsaci. Lineage (NCBI taxonomy): Eukaryota > Metazoa > Nematoda > Chromadorea > Rhabditida > Anguinidae > Ditylenchus > Ditylenchus dipsaci. Next base: position 155,695 of record SADC01000002.1, on the reverse strand, counting down.
GGTTCCGAACATTCCGTAAAAAATATTGTAGACAAAATAATGAAGAATAAAAATTTTTGAGAAATTTAAAATGAAATTTGGGGTACCAAAAAACCTGTACTCATTGTTTCAAATGAACCAAAACTGGGTAAAAAGAGTCGCCTGAAACGAAAATTTTAGGAATCCATACACGATTAAAGTTTGACTTTACATAAAAATGTTGAGATACCGTATCTCTATATAGTATTAGGCGTGTGTCATTCTGTAACGCTACTAAATGTGGATGTGTCTGTCACACTTTTTGAGCGGGTTTTTGATCTCATCGTTTCTAGGGTGAATCGGGGTCGGAGAGTCCAAAAAATTATCGGATATTGAATGCCGAGCAACGAAAGCATGTAAAATGGAACTTTTTGGTGATACCGTATCCCCATGCAAATACCATTACATTTAGTTATTTTAATCAATTTGGAGTGAAAATATTAAATAAAGGGTGACCGTTATTATATGAATTCTTATTGTATATCGAAAGAAGAGGTCTTTGCGCGAATTTTGCGTGGTCATAGAACCGAGAGTGCTTGGCAAAGTAAAAAGTTATGAGGGATTCAAAAAATATGCCGATTGTCCAATATTGTCCTATTTCTCTGCATGTCTGCCATGTCTCAAACCTACCATTCTTTCAACGTTCAGTATTAATATAACGTTTTCTCTAATTGTTCTCAGTGTTTTTTCAGCTTTTTGTACTTACTTTTATGAAAGCCACTTTTCATTGAACACTTTTTGCTCTTAAATTTTAAAGTTTCGCGCAATAATGGCATTTATCCCGACACGAAAACTATTTGTTGGAGCAGGTTCAATTCCGGTTCTCTCAACATTTTTTCTCTCAACATTCCAGTTCCCTCAACGTAACTTTCAAGGCAGGAGAGGAGTACCCAGGAGAAGGTAGCCAGGATGGGAGGGGGTACACAGACAGGGGTAATCAGGGGAGTGTGAGATGGATTGCTATTTATTTAAATTTCAAAATAAGTTAGAGGCGCTGATAGGCGCCTGTTGTTCCTAGTATTCTGTATTAAAGGCCCCGGAGCCTTTATTTTTTAATCCCTGAAAAATATTGAAATTGTGAATCGAAAATGATCCTAACTCTGAAATCCTATTTAAAAATCGAGGGAAGCCTTTATTAGAGAGGGGACCTTTAATACAGAATATACGGTATTACTCAATCAACCGAACAAATTGTAGCATGGCGGAGTGTTTCCCCGTCCAGCCACCCATTGGAGAGAACGACACGAAGACTTTATAAACGCTGTCTCCGCTTCAAAACACGTGAAAGAAGCTTTGAAAACTGGAAAACCCTTGCCTCCACCTCCCAAAAGTGCTGTCAATTCTGACTATATCTGTTGTGTGCACTGTGGCAGGAACTTCAACGAGAAGGCAGCTGACAGGCATATAGCCTTTTGCAAGGAGCAGACTCAGAGGAAGGGCACTTCTGGTGTTGCTACTAGATCTTCTTCTACTGGTAGATCGGGGGTTAAGAACAGCACTGCCACTGCAGCTACCCCGTCTAACACAAGTTCTAGAGCCAATAGGCCACCTAGTAGAAGGTAGGTTAAGTGGTGGGCTAGATTAGGCAATGATTAAGATTTTGGTGTTATAGATCATCCAAAGAAAGACCCCGACCAATGGTGTAGTGACCATAGGAGGGGCAGCAGTGGGACCTGCAGGTTTGGAGATGAACAGACTGCAGAGCAGAAGAGCCACAGATGCTGAAAAACACACCACTAGAGCTGGACAAGCTCCTGCCACTGCTCACAGATCTAATTTGCCTACTCCTACTAAGTGGGTTTGCCTTTTTTGTTTAGATATTTTGGACAATTAAAAAAATGATAACTGAATCCGCCTATTTAACTGACAAGGGAAGTGCCCGAGGTGTGTTTGATGACCGGAGATTATTCGTTTTTTTATTGTCTATTCTTGTAGAGCATTCAAAGCTTATGCGTGAAAGTGATTGTCCCAACCTCGGGTTGTAATGAATATTCGGAAATATAGCCTATTGAAGTCACTATTTACCCATGACGGGTGAATCCTGGGTTTTTTGAAAACTTTTACTTAATTTCTGTTTGGTTTACACAATTTTTATTTTAAGTTGTAATATTTAGTACTTAAAATGACCGCTAAAATCTAGCAATCCTTTTTATAGTAAGAACTCAGCCATTTATTCGAACTTTTTTTTATAAAAAAACGCATGATTCATCTGTCATGGGTAAATGGTAACTTTGAGAGGCTATATCTCCAGATATTCATTACAACGCGAGGTTGGGACAATCACTTTCACACATAAGCTTTGAATGATCTACAAGAATAGACAGTGAAAAAACGAGTTCTCTCCGTTCTTCAAAAACACACCTCGGGCACTTCTTTTGTGAAAGCAAATTAGCGTATAACATACGTCGCCATTCCTGGTCCGAATTTTCGAACTACCGAGTGACCAAAAAAAGGGACCACTTGGAAAATTTTATTTTTTGTAAATGAAAACAACAACAAAAACAATTTATCTATTTATTTTCGAAATATCCACCGTTTGCTTGGATGCATTTTCTTAAACGCTTTGGAAAATCATCCACAGCCCGATCGATCATATCCTGCGGGATCTCATTCCATGCCTTCACCAAGCTTCGCTTCAACGCCTCAACTGTCTGATGCTTTTCACGCAGGCTCTTCTCTTCAGCTCGTTCCAAATTGAATAATCCAATGGGTTCAGATCCGGTGACGTTGCCGGCCATTCTCCGTTGTTTCTCTGTGGGCTGATGTCGACTTCGATGAATTCGGGCACATTCGCTCTGATGAGATCTTGTGTTTCGATTGCATTGTGCGCCGGTGCTAGATCTTGCATGAACACCCAATGACGATTTCCGTAATGCCTTCTTGCCCAGGGAAACACTTCCGTTCGCAAAAATTCTCGATAAACTTCTCCGTTGATGCTGACACCTGCCGGAACAAAGAACAACGGCGTTTTGACTCCATGACCAACTCCGGCCCAGACCATGACTTGCTTTGGTTGTTGCTGGCGAGGGATGATTCGATCGTTGAGTGGAAGAGGTTGCTCGCTCCAATTTCGGTCGTTTTGAGTGTTGTGTGCTTGTTCGGTGTCGTACCAGGCTTCGTCCGAGAACATGATCAACCGATGACGTCCGCCACCAAATCTTCGCAAAAGTCTAAAAAAATGGAAAAGTCATGAAAAAAATGAAAAACTTACCGAGGGCATCTTTCCGCCCGTTTTTGAATTTTTCCGTCTTCCAAATTTTGACCCTCGGCTTCTTTTCGCGATTTCATCCCAAGGTCTTTGTGCAGAATGTTGCCGACTGATTCTCGACCAATTCCTAAAACGGCAGCCATCTTCCTTTTCGAATTTTTTCGGCTGCTCGGATTCCGCTGGATTCTTTCTTTGATTTTTCGTTTGTTTGCTGGTGTTCGAGCTGTTCTTGGGCGTCCACTTCCACGCCGTCTATCTGTGGTTCCAGTTTCGTTGTATTTAACAATGATTTTATGAACGTTCGTTTTTGGCACATCAAGCAGCTCCGATATTTCTCTTTCCGATTTTCCTTTTGATTAAGCTTAATAATAGCCTTCCCGTAATCTGCCATGCTAAAAAACAAAATTTTGTAAACAGTTAAGAAAAAGTCCAAGTGGTCCTTTTTTTTGGTCACCCGGTATAATGTGATCGGTTTTTTTCACCAATAATAATTGCTTGCTAGATGGTGTCAAAAACAAGATTTTTGCTTGGCCTCTGTGCTTTTAGTTCTGCTCTGTGGATGGCCTCTTGATAAGTAAGGCCCAAACCACAGAAGGACTAAGCGAAAATCGTGTTTTTTGTTTACACCAAAAATATTGTCGGCTAGAAAAATAGAACAGCAAAAACATAATTTCGACAGTCGCTCTGGAAAAAAATTAGGGACATTAAAAAAAACTAGAATTCCTTGATACACCCTGGATTTTTCTTTCATTTTAGACGGAGTAACTCAGCCCCTCGCAACCCTGCTCCACCTACATCTCACACCAAAAATTCGTAAGTGTTTGTTTTTTATCACTATTATTTCACCCAAGCTTATGTTATTGTAGCAAGCAGCCAGTAGGAGCACGTCGTTAACCACCCACTGCACCAACACTAATTTATTGCTGTTCAAGTATTCTAATTGTAAACAACCATTGTATTTACAGCCAAACGCCTTCTATGGCCAGCTCAAGGTCCTCTTCTTCTGTTCGCAAAACAAACGGCATAAATGTTTATCAAAATGCTACTTCTATTAATACTGCAAAAAATACAGCAGTGAATGGTCAGAGTAGAGGAGGATTTTTGAGCAGAAATGGCAAAGTACCTGGTAAATTGTGACACATTGTTGATATCAGACTTTTATTTTAACACTTAATTATTTTTTTGAAGCAATAAAACTTTTCTAAGGTTTGCAGAGCAATTCACACTCAGAAAAACTGGGGTCGACATGGCTGGTATGGCTGGCTAAATGGCCGACTTCACAGGCTGACAGCTTTTTCAGATTTTCGGAAAATTTTCGGTTTCCCTTCTATAAGCCAGTTTTCGAAAATTCAATTTCGCGACACATTTGAATGTTTGTTGTCTCGCGTGGAAGGGTTTCAATAATTCTCTGCTAAAAAAAATTTCTGTCTGCCACGATCGTAGCACGTTCACTGAGCTTTCTTATGCACATCCCAGTTATTCCAAATGTGCAGTTCTAATCGAGAAAGTAGACATTTTAGAAAAAAAATTCCAGGTATTTCAAATGGGTTTTGGCCTGCAAATCAGTCATGATTATTCTTAAATCCTGTGCTGATGGTCTTGTTGGATAGCCAAGAGACCGAAGATCATTTTGACACCAAACTTGTAAATAAAACATGAAAAAATGGGGTAAAAAATGGTATGCACCCAGGCAGATTTGAACCTATGACCTAGACAATGCGTATATAAAAGTACGTCCTCCCTTTAAATAGGGGAAATTGAATTTGAAACAGACTTTTTAGACGAGAAGTATCCATAGAAAATTGAAAAAAACCAGTTTTTTGAATATTTAGTTGAATATTATCGAATTGTTATAATTTAATTATAAATTAAGAATAGTTAAAAGACGGTTCTGTTTAAAACGGTCAAAACAAATGTGTTTATGGGTAGTTGCGAACTTTCTGACCAAGACGATAAATCGTCAGTGCCTTTCTATGCAAGGTCTACGCTTGATATGAAGACATCTTATTTTAATGAATATATGAAGACATCTCCCTCCTTCTCTCACAAGTATTGTGCTAAATGAAAGCTTAACATAACCCAAAAATGACGCCAAGTGGGGGTCATCTAGAAGCACCCTCGCTAATCCGGCACCCCCGCTAATCCGGCACCCGAGGACAAGTCCCGAGGGGTGCCGGATTAGCGAGACTCGACTGTAATGCAAAATAATTTCATGGGTTTCACAGCTGGCCCTACTGCCCAACATTGTTCAGAAGTATTCCATCGGAGAATATGACGGCGAACTGGAGCGGATGATTCGCTTCCTGCGCAGCATTCACATTGAATCTCCACTGGCTAATTTCACTAAAGGTGTTCACGCCCTGCATTTTGAGATACTACACGCCCAGGTGGTACATTAATTTTTAGCAAGTACCACTCATCTCTAGGTGGTTGGGAACAGGCGAAAATTAACAATTTTTGAATGCTGTTTTGCCCGAATTCCACCTGTTTCCGAATTTTTTCCAGCCATCATGTTCAGCTAGAAATTCTGTACAAAACTTGTTACAAAACTGTTTAGTTCACACGGCCTTTGCTGTGTTAAGAAGCTTAATTTTCTTGACACACTCTGTATTTCTAATTTATTGTAGACGCAGCAACCCAGACTATTATTCTAGCCTATGGTCATAATTTATGGTTTGTGTTGTATCCTTTGTTGCTAGCTGAGAGAGAGACGGAAGCACACGACTTCTTGATAGCTTTATTCGGACACAAACTGTTCTGAACACAGACGTTCAGACCCTTATATACTAACAACACGTTTGAATCACTACAAGACAAATGGTGATTCAAACACAGTACACAACACCTTCCCCCGTACAATGGGTTGGGTGGACAGAGATGCTGAAGAATAGGAGATTTGTTTCTTTCTTGCAGCATTGGAGCTTGGATCTGGCCGAGGAACTTGGACTGTCTCAGATTGGCACTTGAGGCTTCTTTGACCGTTTCCTATACCGACCATTGGCTGCTGAATCTCTGCTGTGACTGAAGACGACGAGAGAGCTGAGCACGATGTTCCATTCCCTTTCCTTGAAGCAGAGCTGACTGAGGAGACACTTGCCTGCAGGCGAGACTGATGAGCACGATGACGCGTCCACTCCTTCCTTTGATTTATGATTGGAACCGGAGCTATTTGGGAGACGAAATTTGCTGGAAGACGAGTTGCTTGACTGGTCACTTTCTTCTTGGCAGGCTGCACTTGAGAAGAGGACGGCAACTGAGAGACTGACTGACGACCAACAGGCTGCTTGGAACGTCTTGTGCTTGACTTGTGATGAGAGCAGTTGCTTTTCCAGTGCATGAGTCCACAGATTGAGCACGGCGACGAAGGCTTGCTGCTGCGACCACTGGAAGGCTGCTGAGGGTCCTGGCTACCAGTTGAGCTGAGCTGTAGCAGGTTGATTCCCTTCGACTGACCAAACTGAGAAGACTGGTGCTTTTCCTTTGATCGCTGCTGATTGAAAGGCATGTCCAAAAATCCTAGTGCGTTGAGCGCATTGATCCCTAGGAGGTTGATTGATCCATGTTGAGCCACCACAAAAGCTTGTTTGACTGAGCGATCATTGGCAGAGAAGGAGGCGATACCATCACCGATGAATTTGCAGCTTGACCCATTGTAGAGACGACCCTGCCATTTGCTTCTGTAGATTTGCGGCTGGCCAATAGCTTGATACGTTTCCTCATTGATTGCTGTAACTTCTGACCCAGTGTCAAGAGTGAAGAGGACGAAGCGGCTATTGACTTGTACTTGCTTCTTGATGAGCTGAGATTGCTGACCCAATTGATTGACTTGCACTGATTGCATTTGAAGGAAGTTGACCCCATAGCTTGATTGATTCGAAGGCTTGAACTGCTTCTGGAACTTCTTCTTAGGCTGGCGGAACTGCTGAATGGCGTCACACTGCTTGCTCAGGTGACCAATTTCACCGCACTTGTGTCATTCAGCATTCTTCGAGCGGCAATCGTCGGACCAATGCATTAGACCACAGCGGAAGCAGGCTTTTGAAGGGACTAAAGCTTTGCTGACTTGATTGATGTACGGACTGGAGGAGGGCTGCTGACTTCTTTCCAGATGCTTTGCTTCGGCGATTGTTGAGAGGTAGCTGGCAGCTTCTTCCACAATTTCTTCGAACTTCACTGCATCTCCCTTTTCGTTGATTCGATGGAGAAGGCGCGTTCGGATAGCTGCATCTTGGTTTGATTTGAGTCCCAGCAGCAGGAGAACGCAATTGAACTCTTCCTCTTTGAGAGAGCTGAACTTGAACAGACGGAGCTGACCCTTGAGACGATTGACGTAGTGGCGCAATTCTTCCCTATCATCTTTGACCAGACGCAGGCATTCGAAGCGTTCCACCACCAGCGAGCGAGAATGAGCGAATAATTTTAAGAGACCACTAACCGATTCCTCCAAATTGAAGTCGGTCACATCCTTAGGCAGGCAGCTTTTGGAGTACTCGGCGAAGGCTTCGACAACGAGCTTGGTCATCAGGAGCTTCACTTTCGTTGATTCCACCATATTCGGAGCTGTGCAATCAAGAGAGAATTGGAACCGCTGCATCCAATTTTGGAACTTGTTCGGATCACTGTCATCAGCGCTGAAGACTTCCATATCCGGCAATTGCGGCAACGTAGAGATTGAAGGGATAGCAGGCTGAGCATTGTCGCCACCACCACCATTTTGCTGCTAAAGGAGAGCCATCATTTGAGCCATTTCTTCTTTATGCTGCTTTTGGTCTTCACGATTCTGATCCAGAATTTCCTTGAGCAGATTCATATCCATTGCGACTGCGCCAATGTTGTATCCTTTGTTGCTAGCTGAGAGAGAGACGGGAGCACACGACTTCTTAATAGCTTTATTTGGACACAAACTGATCTGAACATAGACGTTCAGACCCTTATATACTAACAACACGTTTGAATCACTACAAGACGAATGGTGATTCAAACACAGTACACAACAGTTTGTAAATTATTTAAATCGTAGAAATGACTATTAAAAATGTTATAACCTCTGAACTCCGATTTTGATAATTATGTACTTCGGGTGCCCCTAGGTGAAGCGTCAGACTTAGGCTAATTCAAGGGTAGGCCAGCGCATGTTAGGACGGGCTCAAACATCTTTTTTGTAGTAAGGATATTACATTAGAGTCCGTTATAACATACGCTGGCCTGCCCTTGCCTTAGCCTAACGCTTTACCTTTACCTAAAAAATTGAAAATTTTCTGTAAAATTAAACAGTCGAACCTCGATAAACGGGCACCCCAAAAAATTCGTTCCCCGCTGGTCCGACACTTTTTTGGCTCGATTTTCAAAGCTTGTTTTCAATTCTGTTTTGACAGTCTTGTTTCTGTTTCGACAGTTTTTTAGTCAAAATATTTATTTCCAAATATATAGCATCGACAAAACTTGAACAAGACAAAACAATTTAGTACATAACGAATTTCTTGAGTTCTTCATAGGTTCCTGCATTGCGAACGTGATTTGTAATCTCGAGAATGTCTCGACCAATTTTTAGAGCTTCACGACAACGGCAAGAATTTCCACCACCTGCTGTTCTCCACCAATTGAGTGACGGCTCTCATTAACATGGTTCTCGAGAATAACGCATGGTTTTGGCGAAAAACGTACTCACCAATCACAAATACTCCAACTGAGAGCAGAGTATTTTGCGCCGGGAATACCCCTTACTCCGACTCTGGGTTCCTAAACTTTGGAAAATTTCAAACCCTGACTCAAACCCCCTTACTATTTTCACCATTTAGCTAACAATGACGACGAGGAAGGCAATCGACGTTACACTTTGTGTAAAATTCGAATTTTTCAAAATACACTAGAGTTTTGCTAGAATGCCACCCTCCGGACCTATATAACCTATTGGCGAGTATTAAGGGGACTCCACTGTAAAGCAAAAGCTTACATTTTTTCCAAAAGGGATCCTGCTTTTTTGATGTCATGCACGCGCATGTTTTTTGAACCAATTTTTTCCTAGAATTATTTAAATAAAAAGGACTAAAAAATCTGCAGTAGAAATGGCTTTAATTTCTACACAATAGATTTTTTATTTTGTTCGCTCAATTTATAATTTTTAATGGAGATTAAAAGTGGTCTGCCTTGTTTAAAATCAATAGAGCAAATACCAACAAAGGGGTTTTGCATATTAATAATTGCCTAAAACAAGCATTCCCTGACCTAGGGCCATTATTGCGCAGTGAAGCGCTTCTTCTAGCTGCTCTTTTACTTTGCTAGCTTTTATATAATTCAACATTATAGTTGTTCAAGTTTATAACGTCTTGTAAGTTCTAAATTTTTTTAGAACTTGTCAACCTGCAACAGGTTATATTTTCATTTAGAGTTTCATATTTTTAAGGTTTTGTTTTGGTTGCCTTATAAAAACTTGAAGGACAGTTCATATTGGATAACATTTAATTTTGCCCCTGAGTACTGAGACATGCCACCTAATTGGCTGAAATATGCCCCTAATTAGAACTAGAAAATTTTCTTAATTTTTTCGTTTATTTTTAAAAAACATTTCAACTATCGTGTAGCCCAAGATCTGAGCTTTCTAACGAGCTATCGAGCTCTATTGAATAATTACAGAAACTTAAATGCATGGGTGTTTGGAAAATTTTGAGAAAAACAAAAGTTACTTCATTCAACCTCTAAATATCTACGTTTCTGCAATTTTTTAAGAAACTTTGATAGCTCGTTAGAAAGCTTAGATCCAAGGCTACACGATAGTTTTTTTTTGAAAAATAAACGCAAAAATTAAGAAAAAAATTCGATTTCGGACTAGGGAATATTAGCATTTTTCAGTAATTAGGGGCAAAATTAAATACCACCCGTTCATATTCCACTCTAACATGCCCTGCGCCCAAACACAGAAAAAACAAGATGAGGCATATAGTTCAAAAATTGGTTTCTATTGTGTAATAGAGCCACATTTTCAAAGACCTCTTATTTTTTTATTGAATTTCGAATCACAAAAAGAGTGTAGCAAGTAGTAGTCGATTGGATTTAAGTCAATTGAGGAGCTTGAATTTCCTGTTGTGTGTTTAGAGTGGCGTTCCTGGTGGATATGCTAAGACATACAGATTTAGTGCCACTGCTGCTGCCATCCTTAACTCTGCTCCTTTAATAATAAGCAGCAGTAGCAGCCGGGGGCAGGCATAGCCCTTTAATTTCTTCTTTTTGCTCCAACCAAAACTTACTTACTTTTTGAGTGGCACCTAAACAAGTGCTACTTGTTGCTTTGTGTATATATACACTTGGAACTGTTTTTATATTAAATTTCGATTTTCAAACCGTCTCAAATTGATAAAAAAAAAGTCTAAACCTTGACTCTGGCTTTTGTAATCCCTGGTTTCACTGATGTTTACTGATAGTTAAAAATAGATCTTTTCAGAGAACAGATTTAATCTACATTTCTAAAAAAATAGATTCTGCTAAATGATGCTGCCAGTTCCCAAGACTAGCATGCGTTTAGTCCCTTAAACTTTGACCACTCCTAACTGGTTGAACTCATAGAAGTGTGCAACCCTGGCAGGCTGGCTGGTCTCTCGACTTCTTTTCAAGTCACTGTAAGTCAAGCAAAAAATGGGTCAAACTGATTACTGAAATCCAGCACTTAATTTTCAAAAATGCATTTTCAACCTTATGTTAACAAAATCTTCGAGTCTGTCAGCATTTAGCCCTGCCTCTCAGCTTCGCGACAATCTATTAAAAATCTCTGAATAATTTTAGAGATTTAAAGGTTTAAGTTAATAAAATCCAAACCAAAAACTCATTTTGTTTAAAAACGTAACTTTTTCAACTTTTTAAGTAATTCAGGAAATTTTAAAAGCTTTTTGAAAAGCTAAGACCAAGAGCTACATGTTGAACTCGAAACTTAATGATGGTTATGTTAAATTAGTGTCGAAAATGCAATTTTTAAAATTTAGTGAAATTCAACAAAATTCACTTCAAAACAACGAGCATAATTAAAGCAACTGTTCCAATAGGAGCATCATTTTTTCGCCCCCAACTCATAAATAGCCATAAAATGTTTAAACATGTTTTAGGTAATTAACAGAGCTACAAAATGAGCCATTAATGAAGTAGAGATTGTTTTAGCAATAGGGATAATGTCTAGCTGATTTGCACTGTCGATATAAAGGCGGCCCAAGAATGCAGATTTAGCCAGTTCTCGCTCATTCATTAAACGATATGAATCTCATCAATATCTCATTTTGTAACCCTCTGGTTTAAATGTCTGCTTTAAATGACACCAACTCTAAAGTTTAGCAACAATGAAAAACAAATTTATGGTTATTTTTGAGTGAGTGCGCTTATTGGTTGGGTGACCTTACAAAGTAATTTACTTATAATTAAATTGTATTAAAAAAAAGTTAAAAAACAAAAAAAAATTGCGTACTCAAGCATCTTTTTTGTGCACCAATCTAGCTAATGTCCAAGCAGGCAATGAATGGATGCTCTTTGCAAAAAAAATAATTTGGAGTGAGCTGACCATTAATTCGGCCGGTTGCCTAACTTTTTGTCTATGGTTTGAAGAAAAGGGGGGAATTCCCCTGGGAGTTGGTTTCTCTGTACTGCTCATCATTAGTGAGTGGTTTGGAGGGGCAGGGCTACTTGCTTGTGCCCTATTTTGCTGCTCTATGCAATCAATAGCCAAATATCAGCTGGGTCAAAAAATTTTAATTTTTCAACTAGTTAAAAATATTGTTTTAGTAATAAATTTTCATAATCCTATTATTATTACTTTCGGTGTAGATTTTAATTTGAAACACATTTTCTATGTTTGCAAAATTATTCACTTCTTTTTTTTAACTATCTATATATTTTATAACTTATTTTATGGATTTTAAAATGCCTTCTTTTAATTTTTCCTTTTCTATAATCTCTTTGCACCATTAGTTATGTTAAGCCCACTGAGAGAATGCTCCTTGCTTTTTATTAAAACTGCAAAGAAAAAGACCTTTGTAAAAATATACAATTAGGTTCCGCTATATCCTTACTTATAGTATCCATTAAAAAATTTGGTTAGTCGAGAAATAATGACAGCAAAGTTCACTCTCAACAGGCCGGCCCTCGCGGGCCGCACAGAAAAAGTCACGGGGTGACCCGGAAAAGCCCGTGATTAATAACAATTTTTATTCCTCTTTAAAGAGCGATTTATTCTGATTTTTTTACCTGGCCCATATCAAGCGTCTCATGAAAACTATTATTTCGTCTAGTCAATGTTTCTGAAATTTTCTGCTCAAAAAACATTCTGTATTTATTTTTGACTATGTGAAATTCGTTGACAATATGAAACACGAGCCGGCCCGGGCCGAAATTTTTTTCGACGAAAATGACGGCCAGTGTGCATGCCTGGGTGTTATTACTCTCTGAAGAAGGTCACAAAAAGCTAAAAAACAAAATCCATTCTTAAAATATCAAAATTGAAAAAAAAATTCACCAAAAAGTTAAAAAAAACCGAACAACCGAATAAATAGTTTGTGTCTACTTTTTACCCTGTTGTCTCAATAGGTTATTGATTGCAAGTGATTGATCCATTTACCAAATCTCAACTTATAATGTGGGAGCAAATATATGTATATAAACAAAAACAGCTTCTGGTGTTTAGATATGTTAACTATTTATTTAACTACTTGTTTCTTGAAACTGCCCAACTTTATGAGATCATATAATCGACCATTTGGTAGCACATGCAAACCAGATGTTTTCATCCAAACAGCTATCATTATTACTAGTTTTGACGAGATTTACTTCGGTTTGAGTTTCTTTAATTTTATTTTTTTTTAATTTTTTGATATTATTTTTTGCATGTTTTTTGTTGCCAACAAGTATTGGTAAACAAACATGCAAGTAAACATAAAAAATTCTTGCATATTTTAGAGGCGCAAGCCTTATTCTGGTGGCTTGATAATTTGATACTTGCTCCTTTTTAAAGGCTGTGTGTATATTTTAGGCGAACACTTTGTAAATTCTTGTTTTGGATAATTTTTTCTAACAACCTTTTCAAAATTTTTAATTTTTGTGTTAAACAGTCAATTTGTAAGTTTCGTCAATATTATACAACCAGTGTTTAGAGTGCTAATTACTAAAGCAAAATAAAAAATTTTAATTAAAAATTTTTTCTTTATGAAGTTTATTCAAACATGTGTCTTGGCCACTTTTCGAGCTTCATTGGTTGTTATTTAACTAGAAAATATGATATTAAACGGCGAACGGACATTTTTCGAAAAAAAAATTACCACAGAATTTGACTTTTTGCGTTTGCCCATAAGGTAAACCAAACTGAAGATTACCCAACTGCCCCAAAATTTAAATTTGAACATATTTTTGTCAACTGGAGTCTACCGCATTAATAAACTCTGGTACAGTCGACGCTCTCCATAACGGAACCCCTCCATAATGGACAAAAATTTGGCTGACTTGGTTAAAGCTAGTATAATTAGACCTTAATCGACGCTCTACCTAACGGACAAAAAAGTTGGTCCCTTCAGGTCCGTTATGAAAAGCGTCGCCTATATGCATATGTTTGTCATGCATCCAGAGTCCCTTTCGAGGGATTTGCCTCCAGGTTTATAGACTCAGATGACTCGGTAATGAGGAATTCCTGCCAAAATGAGAAGTTAAATTAAAAAAAGCTAATTTTTCATCTAAATTAAAGTCAAATATCCACTATACCTATTTATTTATTTTTATCGGTATTTATTGTTTATTGTATTATTATGTAGCAATTTGTGTTGGATTAAAGCTTTGTTGTATGTATGTGTTCCCAAAACTATTTTTTTAGTTTTTAAGTGCAGCCAGCTCATAGCCTGTTATTTTCTCTTGCAAAGTTGGCCCCAAATTTGTGGCCATTCACAACCACCACTTTTCCCCTTTTCTTTTGCTCATTTATTCATATCTAGCTGCTGCTGGAGGCTAGAGATATAGAGCTGCTGCTGCCCACCCCTAAATATCACTTTTTACGGGCCAACAAATTTGCTTGGAAAAAGTTTTAATAATGCAGCTCCCCACTTTTTCATTCAATCAATAGATTTGACTGGATGTTATCTAAAGTCTTACAAATAACACTTTTGGCTACATTTTGATGGGTGGTCAAGTACTTTACGTGTTTTGTTATTATTATAACAAGAGAGCATACATTTTAGTCAGAATTAAATTGTTTTAGGATTAAAGAAAAAGATTATTTTGCAAGAGAGACAAAGGAACCTAGTACTTGAGAATTTTTGTTCATTTATCTTTTATTAGTTTCATTGGGTATCCCAAATTAAAAACAGTCGACTTTCAATCATGCTCAAGTTTGTAAAAACTCTTATTTTCCAACTCTTATTTTACCTCAATTTTGAGGCCTTTTAACAAATCTAACTAGTCAGTCTAATCTCAAAAAGGTCGCGATTACCAGAGTTGCTGAGATGACCGGCCATAATCTTTTTTGAGGCTCAAAATTATTCATTCTTTCAAAATATACAAAAATTTTAAAAACAAAATGATTAAAAAAAATTACAATGATTATGGCCGATTTTAGACTGACTCAACCATATCTGCTTATTCCCGAAATATTCCTGGGTATATTTCGAAAGTATTCCAATTTAACAACTTTAGCGATTATTGTGTTACTTTGAAAAAAGCCTTAAAAATTCGTGGTTTTCGTCTCGCCCTTATTTAAGGGCTTTTGCATCGTGGCCTGATGCTTATAAAAAGCTAGCCTCATATGTTAGCTTTAAACGAATAATAAATTGATTGTCATTGAAAAAGAAGAAGGTGGACAAAAAGACTGAACGGTAAAATTCATAAAACGGTAATGGTTCTAACACTGCTCTTGGCTTTACATAGACCAGGCTGGCTCAGACTACGACTATAATTTTATTTTTCGCATATCACAGAAATAGATTGGCTTTTTAATTTTTTTAAAGACTTCAATTCCAAAAACACTGTAAAATAAAAAGAAAAAAAATTGTTTACAAGAGCTGCAAAAATGCTTGAGTGTGTTTCTCAAAAGTGTGAGATGTTTAATTAATGAATAGCGTTGGTGACAGTTAGCCAGGCTTGACCACCGACCTGTCAATCATCCAAATTAATTTCAATTGTCTTTGTGGGGACACTTTTCAGCTCCACATTTGTCTGAACACATCCTGCTCTTTAACTTAGTACTTTTGACACCTTATCTTCTACTTCAGCTAGTGTCTAAGTTTAATAGCAGCACAATAATGAGAGCATAATTAAACTTTAATGACTCCTTTAGCACTATTTCAATAGCTTTTTTTTAAGATAAAGAGCTTAAGAAGATTTTTCTCATGAACTTGACTTCCATTCATTGCTTTTGATGCTGCTTTTGATAAAAGTAGCAAAGCTTGTGGCAGGAAATAATAAAAAAGCATATGGATTATTTCTTTGAATATTGCTTTCGGCAACACTTTTCTCTGTAAAATTTTTTCATTTTGTTCAGTCGAGATTGCTGAGCAACTTTATCTTAAAAGATTTGCTATATATTTTAACTATTCAACATCATGATATTTGGTTTTCTTATCTTATTTGTTACTCATAGGGTTGACCTATTTTGATCCTGTTCAAATTTTGTATAGCCTAAACTTGAAAACACTTTTCAAAATCTTAGTTTACCTACTCAAATTAAATTTTTGGCGATTTTCGGCAAATGACCATCAAAATTAAAGGAAACTAGCCAAAATGATGCGTAGTTAGCTTTATATAGCCTCAACCTCTATTCATTTTTTTATTTCTCAGTGCGTTTAGTAACTTTCTAGATTCAGAATTTCATGGGAAATCAAATAGCAATTTTTCCACACCGAAATCACTTCAGAAAAGCAAGGTAGCTAGCGAAGATTTGACCATGGAAAAAATGCATACTATTGAGGGGTAGGATTTCGGTATTATTTAGGAACTGAGATTTTTTGCGATTTCAATTCACATTATTTGATACAACCTTATTCTGAAAATGACGACAAGAAGCTGGGCTACATTTTGAATGTAAGGTTGCAAATGAGTTACAAAAAACGTCACTTCCAAATTAATACATAATAGTTCTGGGATAGTCATATTAAGGATTTCATCGAATTGTACATGGTTCAACGTTTTTTATATTTTAGACCTAACTTTATACCAACTTTTCATCTATATAATAGCTCAAATGAAAGCCCGGAATCTTGGCTACATTTTTAACCAAACCTGTGGATAAAAGAAGAAAAAATAAGGTCTGCAGCCAGTGGTAGTCGAATATGTGACCTAAGGCGATACGTATATAAAGTTTGCCACCCCCCCCCCTTTTTAATCTTTTTTTCTGTTCATTTATTAAAAAGTCAGTTTTTCCTTGCATATTGAGCACGTCATTATATCACAAACGTCTTAAGCATAAAATAAATAAATAAAATGAAAAATCAAGACAAAAAACGACAATTATTTTTAATTATTATTTTAAATTTCCAACTTTCCGTTCAAAACCTTTCCGGATATAAAACAGTCCCCCTTTAAAGGTTAAAACTAGATTTAAGGAAGAATTCTAATATTTTGTCTAGAAAATCCCATATTTTGAAATTAGGTTTACAAATTTTGTTCGAAAAAAGACTTTGAGAAAATAATTAGAGGAGACTTGACGCTCAAGGCGCTTATGACCTCCAGCTAGGTCCGACACTCTTTTTGCATTAGTTTTTGAATTTTTTCGATAGTTCTGATTGGTTAGTATGGTTACGAAATTGCAAGGATTACTATTTTGCCCGTCATTTCGAGAAACATAAAAGTTTTTACATTTGGATCCGTAAAGCATAACGCACGACTTTTTACAATCATTTAGAATTTAGTGGTATACGTTATTTTCTTAATGTAAAATCTTTTGTGTTTCTCATGAAAATTGGGAAATTGTCAATCAAAAATAGCCTTAACTCTAAAATCCTAGTCGAAAAATAAGGGAGTCTGTTCATCAGAGGGTGTCCGTTCAATACATTGTAAGCAGCATGTATTCTTAAATGTAATTTAAAAAATTTCTAACAACATACACTGGGTGTGATCTGAGGGGACTTTGATAAAAAATATTTTTTTAGCAAAATGGCAAAACCTTGAGCTGGATAGAAAAAAAGTTGGGCTTGATCTGCGAAAAAATTTATCAAAGTTCCCCGGCTCGCAGTCAGGGTCCTTCTCTCGTAAATTTTAGTATTCTTGTCTTTCTAGAATAATAATTGAAAAAGCAGTTTCTTATTAGAAATTCGAGTGCTTATTACACAACAAAAATCTAGAAAGTTGTTATAGAAAATATTAGCTTTGTGCAATTTTCGCATCATTCGATCAAATTAACAAGTAAGTATTTAGCAAAAGTGGCAAAGCGTTGTCTACAGAGCCTCAGAATCAACCAGCTTCCACTGCTGCACCCTTCCATCATCCCACCTATTTTAACTACGAGCAAGAGGAGGAGGTAGACAGTGCTGCTGCTGGTGTTACAGCCTTCTACTCCCTCGTCACCCCTACAGCCAGCCATCAGCAGGCAGCAGTAGTAGCTGCTCAAGGCACAGCCACACTGGTCAACACAAGGCAACACAACACTTACCCTCATTTAAGGATGGGAAACTTGGAAAACTTGATCAGGTCAGTAGTCTTTTATACAAAAATAGGCGCTACTTGCATATACCCCCCCCCCCCAAATCACCTTTTTTTTAAATGTTCCCAAACACCCTATATCGACCTAAATTGGCTTCAGGAGTTCAAAAAAGGCATTATTTTTAAGTTCTGGTCAAGAAAAAACTGAGTTTTGGGCACTTTTGAATTTCGACTTTTTACCTGTTTTATCATGTTTTGGTCACTGGAGCTGGGCAAAAATAGTCTCTTAATGCATTTTTGATCAAAAGTCTTGCTCGGAATTATGTCTAAGGTAAGTGAGTGCGCGCATCTCTAACCAACCAAGCCCCCTACGGGGCGCAGGGGGCTTGGTTGCTCGGGGTTGAGATGCGCACACCCACATACCTTAGACGCAAATCACTCGAAAGTGACTCTGGATGCATGAAAATGTATGCATACCAGAGTTTATTTATGCGGTAGGCTACCAAGCTCCAGTGACCAAAACATAATAAAACAGGTAAAAAGTCGAAATTCAAAAGTGCCCAAAACTCAATTTTTTATTGACCAGAACTCAAAAATAATGTCTTTTTGGAACTCCTGAGGCCATTTTGAGTCGATATAGGGTGTTTTAAAACACTTTTAAAAAAAGTTGATTTGGGAGGAGGGGGTATATGCAAGTAGCGTCCAAAAATAGCTAATTTAGAAAACTGCAGTCAATACGGGTTACACTAGCAATTGTTACAATAAGTAGCGTATTTTTCACAAATTTAATGCTGATTAATTGTGCGCAGATAGATTTTAAAAAAATTTGCGTTAAAATTTTGTTATTTACGTTCAATGTAAGTCAGTTTTAAATTGGTAGGGTTTTTGAACCACATAGAACCTTTCTTCTTTTACATTTGTTTCACTTCAGTCTAAAAGCTTATCATCATGTCATTTCTGATCCGTATTTTCTTTATATAATTTCTGAGAATTCTGCGGTTCACTTTTATAGTTTCTATGCTTGTAAGAAAGAGCAAATTATTCGGAATATTTTTCTACCAAATTAGCCTATCGGCGTTAGTGTGGAATATTGAAAGCAGTATTTAGCCGAAATTGTCGCGCAAAGAATTGGATATACTTGAAAAAATATGAGTAAATTTCGAAAATATCTGCCTACCATATTTTCTCTAACTTTTTGCCTCTCAGCAATGAATCTGTTGAATTTGAGAGTGGTACAATCATAGGGCTTCACAAAGGGGGGGGCGTACCCAGGCGGGGGGGGTGGCTGAGTGGCTCGGGGCTACACAGGCTATAGCCCCCCGTCAGGATTTTTAGCCTATTTAGGCCCCGCCCCCGTCAGAAAATCCTGGGTACACCTATTGGTACAATTAATGATTTTAATCACGAATTTCACGTTTTTTGATCTCTTGTTGGTCTTACGTTGTTATGAAAATCGAATAAATTGTTTTCTCTGAGAATGGTTATTAAAAATTAGGTGGAAAAGGTTTGTAAAACAGGCAAATATGCTCTAGTTAGCCGACATGTCGTCTTATTAGAGGAAATACGTTTAACTTTTTTAGTCGTTAGTTTTTAAAAATTCTCAAAAAAACATTGACGGAGACTAAGGAATAGGGTCGATTTTTGTTTTCTAAATGTATTGTTGGACTTTTAGTTAGTCACACTTGCTCGCTGTGAATTTATTGGATTAAAAATGGATTTAGCATTGATGTGTTATGCTCTAAACACGGCACACTTATTGATTAATCCTTTGTTTGTCTTTTTTGCACTAATTTTTTCGACTCCCCAAGAATCTACACACTGCTAAAACTTAGCAGAAGAAAGAAATAGGTCCATTTTCACTACTTTTTGGCTTTTACGGCTCTTCAAAATGTATTCATATCTTACCACTAAAATATTGTCAAATCAGTCTAATATTTACTAAAGTATAATCAATAAATTATTCGGCTTTTAAATTTTATGATTACAAAAGTAAAATGGCCAAAGCACACCCCAGGCTTAGCAGGTGAGCCGTGTTTATTTATCTTTATATAGTATTTGAGACAGGGGTCACACTTTTTTGACTTCCGAGGCCAAAAATCGGTCGTAGACGGCAATTGTTTTTCTCGCTAATTTTACTGTGTTCCCCAGGATGTCAGGTTTGTTTAAAAAAAGAGCTGCAAAAAAAGTTAATTCTAATAGGGGATATACCGTATTTTCTCTATTAAACGGGCCTCCTTGACTTTCAGGACTTATATCTCAACCCAGAGTAAATATTTTCCAAAGCTGTTTTTTGGGTTTACTTAACTCCTACAAGCTCTACTGATTTTTTTCATATTTTTGGTTAAGCACCCGAGAATCTTGAGATCGACATCGAAATTTTCCGATTTTTGAGGGGTTGAAAAATAAACGGCCGGCCCGTTTAATAGAGAAAATACGGTACCTGTTTTTAGGAAGTCCTACAATTGGGATCAGGAAAATTCGGCAGTACGGATTGTATTGTATCCCAAGCCAAATTTTGTATTCACATTTGGATATATAAAACCCAAAATTGTACTTGCAATGATCTTTTAAAAGCAAAACCCTATGTAAATTTGCAAAAACAATAGTGTGTGTAAATAACTTGTGTGCAAACATATTGGTGTGAAATTCAATACACTTGTATTGATTAGTGGCTGCTGACTTCAGGTAGCAATACTAGCAACAAAAGCAGCAAGTAAATGAACACGCCAAATATATATTTTTTAAAGCAGGAAAGCAATCTTAAATATTCTCAATCTTTTTCTTAATTTTTCTATTCTCTGTGTTTTTTGCAAACTTCCGTTCCCACACATGTCCTTATACTATCAAAACAAACTGGCCCTAATTTACTTAACTTGTGCCTAATCTGGTGTTTAGAACGTTTTTTGATGTATTTGTTAGCAAAAGTTATGTAAGGGCACATATCTTAGTGATTTTATACATTAAAAGCGAAATCTTAGAGAATTTCATTAAAGCTAGTGTGGGGTGGGGGACTATGGCGTGTGCATTTTACATTATGGCTGTGTGTGTGTGAGAGAAAGGCAGCCGAAGAGAGAGTTTCATTGTTGATGATGATGATGTTGGCATATTAGCAGCAGCAATACCACTGCTAACAGTACTAATACAGCTGCACATGTTTTTGCATGTTTCTTTTTTGTTAATTGCAACTAAGCAGCAAAACACTTTTCTGATTTGTTTGATTTTTACTTACACGAAAGAAAGAGTATAAAAATTATCTTCCATAATCAATTCTGAAAGGTCTAAAGTCATTGATTTTGAATTACATTCGTTTCAAATTTTATTTTAAAAGCCCATACACGTGCGTGGCGAGAGGACCAGAAATTTTTAACAGTAACATTTTTAACTAGTAATACATAAAATATATTAACCATTTTTAAAATTAAGCAGAACAATAAAGACGTATTGTGACTAAATTTTTATCCAAAAATATTATCCAGTTTCCACGGGGACTGCTTCAAATTTTCAAGTATCGAGATGTGTACTCCAAGTTTTGAGTTTAAACGGGCTCTGAGTAAACCAACCTAGGATTTTTTGATCCGTCTCCGACTCTAGTTTTTGCTACTGAAAAATTAGTTAGTATTCTTTGTTTTAAAAACGATATTCTTGCGAAATATTTCTTATAGAATTATGCTTGTAATTTATTTGTTGTGCCTTCTATGACTTTTAGCTTTTAAACAAAAGCAAAAGAAGTCAGCTAGTGTAGCCAAGGAAATCTTTTCTTTTTGCCAAATTCGATTTTCTCTTGCTTAGCGACAAGGGCCATATGCTAGACAAATACTGCTTATTGTCTGCTGCTAGCATTGTCCTTTTTTGGGGCAGGCACACTACTCCTGACGAACATATTGGTTCAAACATAACAATTATTATTTCAAGATGAACCGAAACTTTGTAATTTCCGAAAAATGAGTTTAGTTTGTTAGATTAATTTTTTTTAACGATTTTCATTGTTCAAGGTGTGTTTGCAGGCAGCTTTTTGGGATGTTTCATATTGAATTGCACAAAAAGTTTAAATACCTTTTTAATAGGCATGCCCGTGCTCGAAAAAAAAGTAGCGCAACCCTTGAGTTTTGAAAATTTTTAGCAGGCTTCGATTAGTTGTCTAACTAGTTTAAAAAATAAATGGGAAGTGATTAATATTCAGGGCTAGAATCCGTACTTTTTAATACCTTTTTTGAGACCACTGACCTTTTTTGAAGTTGCACGTCAAAATATTTTCAGTAAAAACTGAATCAAATGAATTTTTTACTTTATCATTTACTTTTTTCGGAAAATGTACCATTTGCAAAAATTTGAGATCGTAGCCCGGTTAATATCAGATATAACGAAAAATTGGAAGAGTCAAAAAAATTACTTTTCGTCGTGTGCACGGGCACACCGCTTTAAAACCAGATAGTTTGAAATTATTTTTGTCTTACTCATATCAAAATTAAGCACTTATTTTTTCTGCTATAAAATAGAATTTTACTCAAGCGCATTAATTTAATTCTTCTACTATTCAGCCCAAGTGCCATTTCCACAACTTGTTTTTGTTATCTAGCTATATCGTTACTTAAATTAATTTAAGCCGGTCAGCTTTTGAAGTGTCATTTCTTCTTGCACGCCTTGCTAACTTTACTATTACCACCTTTTTGATGACAGTTTTTTTATATAGCTGCAATTTTTCAGTCAATCAAATCCTTTGCTATTTCATACATCTGTATGCCGCACTTTTTACATTTTTCGCAAAACAACTTTTCGTAAAATTTTAAAAGCAAAAATGTTTTTGTCGAAAAAAGCAGCAAAAGTAGCAATATTTCCATTAAAAGATTGCTGAAACTTTGTGCATTTATTACTTAGACTAATTGAAGAGAATATTGCAAGCATAAGGAAGGTGTTAATGCAGTAATGCCTACTATTAGTAGGAGTAGCAATGGCTAAGGTATTGATGGGTGTATATAGATAGACATCAATCTTGGTAGCTTGGCGAAACTCATAATTTTTTTCTGAAATGTCCAAATATTATGATGGATGGAGATGTAATTCACTGCTTTTTGCTGTAATCTTAATTATTAAAGGAAATATTTTTCGGCTGGCTTTTAGCCATTCAAGCACCTTTCTTCTCCGACAAGTTTGATGTTAGACATGATTTTTTTCTTCCTCCACTTTTTATTGTTAACATTGCATTTATCACTGGTTTATGTTTGGCTTATTTATATATCTTCAGCTCTTGAATGTTCAATCCGTTAGTTTTGGACTCCACCTCATAAAAGTAAATTATCTATCCTAAAGCTAAAAATCGCAGCCTTTTGGAGTAGGGCCAAAATTGGGTACTGTATGATTTATTGACCCTCACAATTTTGACCTTCGTTTTAAATTGACTGTAGAAAAACATTGGCCATTTTGACCGCAATTTTAAATGACAGCATTTGACCGTTACAAAGTTAACTGTTAGCGCTAAAGAATTGCTGACTGTAAAATCGTACTGTACTCCCAAATTTGCAGCTTCTTTCATAAATTAAACATTTTGACTGTGGGCTTCGTACGCAAACTCGAACGGGCTGATTTTCTCATTTATTTTTCAATAAGTTTCTTTAAGAACCATGATTTTTGCAGGCAGCGGCACACGCGAAATTTGAATTGGCGCGGGACACTTCTCTTTTGTCTATCAGTGCACTCTTTCGAGTCATTTGAAACAATTCGAAAGAGTACACTGATAGACAAAAGAGAAGTGTCCCCGCCAATTCAAATTTTGCACATGTCGCTGCGCGCAAAAATCATGGTCCTTTAACCTCTAGAACCAATTTTTTGTAAGCTATATGAAAATTTTATTTTTTATATTGCAAAAGTAAGTTTTTATCTTGCAAAATCGAGCAAACTGAATTTTTTTGTTATTAATTCTGATTTAGAAATATTTCTAGATCAACATGATATTTTGCCTTTTCTTATTAAAAAAAAGATCATTTTTCTGTATTTTTTTATTAAACTTTTCTGACTAAACTATAACCTGGTCTCTCTCAAATGTAATGGTTAAAATATAAATTTGAATTAAGTGAAAGGGGCCCTGCTCATTAGAGAGGATCAGGTAATTTTGTAGCAAAACACCTTAACTATGTTTTTATTACTTGCTAAACCGAACTTCTAAATTCATTCCAAAGCAAATGGGAGTCTATATACTCAACCTGGCAGATCTGGACAAAGGCATGAAAAATGGGTAATCACTTATATTTTAAACCAAAAAAACACATTTAAAATTTATGCTTTTTCGGCTGCCTCTTTTTAATATTTTAAGCCTTATTTACCAATCTTTATTTTAAATGTGTTGCTTAAAGCTAAAAAATAAATCTGCGATGGCTTAAAACTATATTATGTTTGTGGGTATATGTTGTTTGGGAGTATTTCCGTCCATTTTTTTAAATGAAACTTTAAAACAACAAAATTTTAAAATTTACAATACAAGATTTGTTTGTAATTTTAGTTAATCTAGAATTGTGACAATGTATAGAGAGACTTTAAAAATAGACATATGTGCAGGTATGCGTCGGAAAATGTCCAAAACTGAATATTTTCCAGTATGAGGGATCAACGGACTTTTTTCACAAGAGTTGAATAACGTATTTTCGGTATTAAGCGCCTAGTCTCTAATAACTCCGCCTTTCCTTGAAGGGTCATTTTTTGCTACGCAGTGGTAAGGCTTGATAAAAAAATTCTTTTTCACAGTATTGGGTTGTATTTTATTCGCGCGACGGTGAATTCATCTACACCTAATTCACCTACAAACGAATTCATCTACATTTTGGCGGAAACGTTACAAACAGAATGCCAAAATGTAGATGAATTCGATGTAGATGAATTCACTTAATGCCATTTTATTCAATTAAATACTAATTAAAAAAGCTGCTCCACAAAAAAGTAGTTATCATCATTAAAATCTTCCTGTTTTATTTCTTATACGATTTCTGGCGCTACTCGGTTTTACCCCTCCCAAAAACAGCTGCTCGGTTTTACCCCTCCCAATAATTTTTAGGCTTCCGAATTAGGCTTAGCCCTTAGGCTTAGGCTTTGGCCCTTAGGCTTAGGCTCAGGGCCAAGCCATTACTAATACCAGCTTTTTTTGTTATTAAAAAGTATGGTTTTAGGTACCTCTAAAAAATTGTTTGGAGGGGTAAAACCGAGTAGCTTTTTTGGGAGGGGTGTAAACGAGTAGCGTCCGATTTCTTCTTGCAAATCGCCTTTTTCAAAGTCAAAGCTTCTTAAAGTACCATGTTTTTTGAGTGCAGCGGTATGTTCGAAATTTGAATTTGCAGTGGACAGTTCTCTTTCGTCTCTCACTGTACTCTTTGGAGTCGTTTGAAATGACTCATTAGAGTATAGTTAGAGACCAAAGAAAACTGTCTCCCGCCAATTCAAATATTGGTCATGCCGCTGCGCGCAAAAACAATGGTCCTTTAAAAGTCGTTACGACTGTCTCTTGCCGTGTTCTGAGTCCACATTTTCGGCGGCATTAGCGGCTTGAAGCGGGTGATTTGATTATCTGCTGCTTTAAATGTTGCTGTATCAAGTGGAAAGTTACCATAAGATCAAAAACTTGCAATTATTGTCTTCTCGTGTTAATCATCAACCACGAACAATAAATTAGATCTTTCCATGCCCGGACGACCACTTCGAGAGGACCGCCGAAACCGGTGCCTTCTGATTGGCTCCTTTTTGTCAATTTTGATAAAACAAGACAGCGAAAGACAAGAAGACAATTAAAAATATTTTGTTCATTTTAGGACAATAACATTCAAGCGAGTACTTTTTGTTTTGAAAAATAATCGGGGATCAGCAATTTTTTTCTTTCTAAAAAAGCTTCTCATCTAGATTTTTGAAGTTTGCCGACATGGAGCATGAGCAACAAGAAAACCAAGGTGGCAAGACCGGGTCTTCTATGGGATAATAACTAAAAATGAGAATTGTTGTTCACAAAAATGTCAATTTTAGTGCTTTGCAAATTTTGTACACTTTGCTTGAAATACCTGGACATTTGGCCGTACATATGGCTATTTTACAACTCTATGTTAGCCTATATTTTTCGTATTTTGACTAGAACCTAAACTTAGTTTTTCAAAAGATTGGTGTAAACCCTGGGGATAGTGCAAGTAAGATAGCACTTAAGATCCCCCTAGAATTTGTAATCCACTCTTCCAAATCTAATTATAGACTAGAAGTCTTGAAAATAGCTTTTTTGAGTTTTCGAACCATTTCTATAACATGAAATATTCTGGAGATGCGCGCCACACAGGTTATTCTCCTTCAAGATTGGAGGACGGCTTGAAACTTTTGGTTGGGTAAATATGTTTTTGGTGTTTAATTAAATAATATAAAAAATTTAAAGTAGCTCAACTTTTATTTTAATTAAACACTTTTTCGCCACAGCTCATATGAGAAAAACCCTCCTTGAAAAACGTTAAAAACCCATCCTCATGGTTTAAAGGAATTGAAAGAATCCGCTGTTTTTTTATAAAATCAGTGCCAAGAAACACGAATATAAGATTATTTCGGTCATCTGACCACTACGCATGGAGGGACGTAGCGTTTTTCAAAATTGCAATCAAATTTTACTTTTTTAAAGAAAAGGAACATTTTGAAAACCTTTTCAGCCTCTCACTTTCACTCAAAATTCTGAGGTTTTATTAGTTAGACAGGGGTGATCCATCATATTTGCTTGCTACTCTGTGTTAGCTGCTGCTAACCAACCAAGCACTAATTGTACCCAGGGGCACTAATTCCCACATTAGCAGGGGCATATAGACACTATATTTGGCATTGATTCCTTGTGCTACCCTTACTTTTGCTTTACTTAACCACATAAGGTGTTGGCAGAATATGCAAGGTGATCAGTTTGGCATGCACGTCTTTTCGCCTGCCTCTTTGTATAAAGATTTCTTAGACCATGTGACTAGGAAAAGGTTACAATTTTTTAAATTAAAATATAAGTAAGGGTAAAATGGGCAAAAATGGAAAAACCTGAATGGGTAAAAAATATTTTTTATTACATATTTTTATTTAAATTAATTTTGCTTGTTGCATTTAGTGAGTCGTACAAGTTTATCCGAATGGCAGATGACTTGCATGATGTTGCCGGCTACCTCAGTGAGATGCGAATTTGTTTTATTATGGTTACAGGTAGGATTTTATCAATTTTTAAAACTTTAAATGATATTTTTGTACAAAACCTTAAAGGGCATTAGACAGAATTTGAACTTTTCAGCAATTGCATCATCTCATATATTATAAGCCAATGCCAAAATATGCTTGGGTCTCTTTCTTGATTTTTTGCAAAATTAAAAAAAATGATGTTAAAGACCATTTATTTTCACTCTTTATTCATTTAAAAGTTTTCATTTCATTTTAAGATAAATCTCTTGGTATACAACTGATTAAAAGCTATACAACTTCACGTAGTCTTTAAATTTCTAACATTTTCTACCAAATTTGTTTTTGTTCTAGATTTACTATTTCCGGTAAACGGTTTATAAATTAAGTCATTCTTATTTTTTCAAAGAAATGTTTTAAAAACTACTGGGGAGGCAAAAATACTTTTTTAAAATTTTCTTTCTTCCCTTTCCCCACTTTCTTCCCCTGTTACTTTTTTGGGCATTTTGTTGAAACTTCTAGAATCGGTAAATCCGGAAACTTTTGCCTGACATAGTAACTTAGACAAAACGATTAAACCTCTAAACTTTTTTATCGACTTCTAATCTGACCTTATTCAGTTAAAAATCGGGCATCGGCTATTCGAGCAGAGTAAAATCTGGTTTTAAAGCAAAAAAAACAATTGTTTTAGTAATTTTTCTTTAAATCATATATTATTGTTTTAATGTTCTTAAACTGACTTTTTAGGGGTTGTCGTCCGTTAACACATAAAGAGGCAAATACTTTAAATTTTAGTAACATTGTATGTGCTTTTGGGGATTTTCTTCCTGAAATGGTGTGTACAGAGGAACGCCAATCGACAACGTCAGCTTTATGCCGGTGCTAATAGCAGTAATAGAAGGCCAAATTACCAGGTGCAGATGGTTGACATTATCAAGTAATCCTTTAATTCACTTAATTAAGACGACTGATGAATATCAGAATGCCACCAACACCACTAACACAGGTCAAACCAACACTGATGATTTAGTATCTGTCAGAAGTGATGGGCATGTAGGGACTGGTAGCATGTCAAATAAAACACCTGCAGGTTAGTCCGCAGTTTATCAAAAATTAAAAAAGGTATCTTCTTTAGTGAAAAGAAACACTCTAGGGACTGAAATTTACAACAAGCGATATTTAATTTTTGACTACTGCTTTTTGCGATACTTGTCTTAATCACTATTTTAGATGGTTAAGAGGCTGAAGACGCAGAAAAAATGTTGTAAGGGTGCAAACGGTACTTTAAAAAATTTTTTGACGAAAATTTGACTTTTTGGTCTACCAGGCTAACAAGGAAGGTACCCTGACTATGACCTAGGGAACTTCGATGGAATTCTTTTCTGCGTATTCTTGTATTCTGCGTATACTCCCCACAAAACGTGGTACAAGGGTCATTCACTCCTATCATGGTTTTTCTTAACTGACCCATGGGCCATGAAAAAAGAAAATGAAACACCTGCATGGGTCATTCCTAAAATTTTTGTTAGCTTTCAGAGGTGGGGAGCCTAACTTACATGAGATTTGGAGACGCTCTACAAGAATTTGCGCATTAAAAAGTTTCATCGAAAACCCCAGGTCGCAGTCAGGGTCCCTCCTTGTAAGAAGTCAACTTTTGGTCAAAAATTTCTCGCCATAAAAACCTGATTTTGTATGTTTCAGGCTCTAGATCATTTACAATAGTAGTTAAACATGATATTGCATGAGACAGCATAAAAAGCAAATCTGCAACCAAAAATATTACCCATTTAGACACCTTTTCTGCAATTTTAAAAGCTTTTATTTTATACCTCCATGTTTTGAATATCAACAACATATTCTTTGCATCATATATTTGCAGAAACTGAAGCTGCTCGAAACTAATATCTTATAAAAGTTTTCTTACTTTTAAAACTAAACCTAAAATTAAAAAAAAATAAAAAGACAAAAGCCCTGAATTTTTCCAAAATTTGATTTCAACGTTTAACCAACCGACGATCGATCGATATTTTTAGTCAAAATTGAGATTATTACATTGATAATTTTGATTGGAAATATCGATTGTGACCATCTCTGCTTTTCTTTCTGCCTTTAAAGGGCATGCCCGTCGATGATGGGAATATTTTAAAAGGCAGGTACCAGTAAAATTCAAACGAGAATTAAAATTTCGAAATATAAAAAAAGTCAAAGAAAAACATTGCTTCCAATAGAAATCGAATCGACGACCAATCTTCACAGTCTGCCTCTGCTTTACCAATGAGACACCGATTAGAGTGGTTTTGATTACTTATCACAAAAGGATGTTCAAAAAGTTGCATTTCAAAATAATTCTCGTTTAAAATGACTTGGTACCCGCCTTTCAGAATATTATTATTGGCGGCGAGCATGCCCTTTTGAAAAACCATGGTTTTTGCGCGCAGCGGCATGACCAATATTTGAATTGGCGGGAGACAGTTTTCTTTGGTCTCTCACTGTACTCTTTTGAGCTATTTCGAACGACACTGAAGAGTACAGGTAGATACAAAAGAGAACTGTCGCCGCTAATTCAAATTTCGGACATACCGCTAGCTTAAATTTGTATTTTGACTTTCTATTTGTTTTTGATTATTAAAAAAACTTCTTGGAACCAGGTCCGCAGTTAGGAAGGAAGGGAGTGAGGGTGATGTTGGAGGAAGTTAAGGATAATATGGGCAATTAGCCCACTCATCCCGTTGGCTGAAAAAATCAGGCAAATCATCTTATCTGACATGTTTGCGTAAAGGAAGAGCAGCTGTGAGTGGGGTTGGTATTTCTGACGTTGAGAGACCACCAAAATTTTTGTTCAAAACTATAGAAAAAGTTGCTTCTTAAGATATTTATTAATTTGTAGGCACTACACCCTCTTATATGGGTAGAAATCACAGAAGTCAAGCACCCCCTTCATTTATGAGGCATGGCATGCAGCATATCAACCATCAAACAGCAGCTAATAACCATGAAAGTAGTAGAAGTACACCGACAACAAGGCTAATAAGCAATACTGCTGGTCCTGCTAATCCAGGTATACATATATTCTCAGTGTCTAAATTTTGACAATTACATTCAGGAAATGATACATCAGGACACCACCAACCAGCAGGCTCAGCCTTTCATCACCACCATGCCAGCAGCCACACCCATCACCCTGTTCCTCATATAGAGACACAAAAACCTCCAGAAGATACTATTATTGCAGCCATCACTTGTGAGCAACAACCCTTGAAGCACATCAACAATAGCAGTGCAGCTGGTTTGGTCAATTTGAGGCATCACAGAGCAGCAGACACTAGGTCACAGGACAGCCACATCACAGCTACTGATATGTAGTCTAATAGAATTTTGCAAGGTTAAAGACGTTAGGAAAGTATATTTAGGCCAATTTTTGATTTCGTGAAAATTATTTGGTTTTTAGTCCGAATATTGAAAGATCTAGTCAGCTTGATTTTTGTCTAAAAGTGTCCCGCATATATATAGTAAAGATATATCTTGATCAATGCAACCTGTGCCTTATATGTGATACTCTTCCTCTGTCTGTCTCTGTATCTACTACCTGTGTCATAATAATAATACCTGTGAATTTATACTTTGTTATTTTATTTCAAAATTGTGACTTAAATGCAAAAACATAAAGTTTTTTTATAGCTGCAAGATGTTGCTTGCAAAATACAGTTTGCAATATTGAAAACAGGCAGAAAGGTATTTCACAACCTCAACTAAAAACCACAATTGGTCCAACCTTTTTTTTACTTTTCATGGTATACCGTATTTATTCTAATAGAACGACAGTCTCTATTTGAACGACAGAGGTAGAGGCTAAAACTAGGGATACCACCTTTTATTGAACTTTGACATAGATTCAAAATAAATTGGAGGCTAAAAAATAGAACATACAAACTATTAGAACAAATACACTGTCTTATTCTCCACATCAAAAATTTGACTAAAAATTCTGTTTTTCGTTGAAAAACTAGAGCCACAAAACAGGACATCAAAAACATAGAAAACTAGAAAATGGCTACAGTCCTGCTATGCACCCCCGATGATTTGCCTCGGGTCTCTAAAAGAAATTTAACGGATTTGTTCACTTTTTTGGATTTTTTCTAATTAGATAAAAGTGAATAAATTGACAGCTAAAAATTAAACGAATTGAATAAAAACTTAAGGGCTGTATATTTTACTTGATAAAAAGTGGGGTTGCATACTTTTCTTGTTGCACAATAGAAAGCAATAGTAAAATTGTTTTTATCTTTTACACAAGAATTAGTTAATACAACATTTTCACGATTTTTAGACATTATAAAAATCAAATAAGATAAAGGTAAAAAACGGTGACTCCTCGAAAAATCTAAATTAGTGGGATTATCAAATTTACGAAGCGCTATGTTTAGCACACTCAAACACTTCTATTTGTTTACATAAACCGAAAACTGCGAAAATTATTTTTCTTGTGGATATGCTCATCATATTCAACTACCATGTTTGTTTTTGTAAACTAGAAGATGCATATGAAAGAAGACCAGCACTTGAAGGTGACGGAAATGCTGGAAATGTATTTTTTCTTATGCAAACCTATCCATTTACCTATTAGAACAAGCGAAAGTAAAGCAAATCAATGCTGAATCATCCAAAGATGGGCCAGTAATAGCCTCAGGGTCTGCCTTGCGCAACTCCTTCAAGGTGCTCCTAAACCTGCTGTCTTTTATATATTTTATCAACTTTGTTAGTCAGCCTCAAAGCCACTCATCTAAAAGGTTATTCCCATGTTTTTTAAAATTAATTTAATATGAGAGTTTCTGAGTACTAGAAATTTTCGAAAATTACTTGAAATTTCTCGATGCCGAGTACTGTCGACTCTCGATTTAACGTACTTTTAAAACAATCGTTGGTCTTCACTAAATTAGGGGAAATTTCCTCTCCATACAACGACTCTCGATATAATTCCCGACGAAGTTTACTGTATCAATGACGACTTGACACCCAAATTTCCCTGGAAATAATCAGCGCTACTATAAAATATCCTCCCAAAAAAAACTACATTTGGAACAACACGTTTAGGCTCAAGGTTTTTCTATACTAAGGTCAAATAATCCAAAATTGAAAATTCCGGAAAAACGATAAAAAATATTTCGTAGCGCACAGAATGAGCTTTCTACTGTTATATATAGCTTGTCGCACTGGCGGACAAATTCTATTATGATAGCGGTCATACTTTGTTCCATGCCCTACATCCCAATATTTTGACGGAAAACATTACATGCGGCTAGGCGGATTCAAAGACGAGACTCAATTAACCAAAAATCCTTGTTTTTCAGTGTTCCGCATCACAAAATAATAGCTTTTAGATGCGAAGTGTTTCACCATTTAGAAGGAATGGTTACTACCTTGTGTACCTCATACTTGTCCTTATGCCTGTATCCACCACAACTCAAGGATATTCATATTTGCAACAGCCAGTGTTTGACTGTCGTCGAATGCATCCTAGATATTGTTGTGCTACTAGAGTTAGGTATTCCTGTCCTCAGCTGTGCATGACTAGTCCCTGCTCCGCTCCTTTTTCCATTCAACGTTAGTTACTTGGCTGAAACTTATTCTATATCAAATAAACCTGCCATTTAAGCCTACAAACCATCACCAGCCAACCGTCCTATACAACCAGCTCCACCCTTCCTACCTCCCCTTCTCCTACCCAATGGCATTCCCCATCCCAATGGCCAAGGCCATTCAGGCTCTATACCTCCAATACCTGCCCAACCTACTCACAACTCCAATGGTGGCTGGTCTGTGTACAACAGAGGAGGATACTCCATAGATGGCTTAGCTAAAGGTGTGGAACCGCCTGCAGGTCTAGTGCTACCCCCTCCAGACACTGCTCCAGCGCTAGGCACTCCTGTGCCTATGACCGCTGAGGACTACGAGACTGACTCACGGGTGGAGGTCTTACCAGCTGTTGAGGGACCACACCCTACTTTGGTGCCTGAAATAGCAGTGGTCACTCCAAGTGGTCCAGTCAAAGGCAAGAATGGAGCAATTGATGGAGTGATTGAGAGTGGGGCAGTGAGTCAAATTGGCAAGAAGGGTGTACTACCTCCACCAAGTGTGGAAGGACAGGAAGGACTGGAGATGATCGAGGGGTTTGGAGGTGGAGACCGGTGGAGCAGCAGAGATCAGGTGGTTAATAATGGAGTGGCAAACCTGAAACCTGAATTGTCTAGCTGGACTCCATTGAAATTTAATGTACATAAGTCGGAAGATACTGTTGTGAGTTTTAAAGGTGTTTTGAGTCAAAAGAGGCCTAGCGCTACGGCAGATTTGTCAAAAACGAAATTTTTTCTCTATTTTCACTAGTGAGTTAGATGCACTAAGTAGGGCGAAAATTTCAAAAAAAATCTATTATGTGTTATATAAGTTTCTCTGGGTCATGGACTTTCGGCTACCAATTTTTCAGGACATAGGCTTTCGGAAATAAATTTTGGTACCTTGGGATACAATCATTGCACAAATTTTTCATTTGGGACCTAAACTGGGTCCTCTAATCAAATCTGTTTCATTTGTCATAGTTGCAAGGTTTTAAGATTGTTTTAAATATTATTGTTTAGGCCGCCCGCACCACAGTTGCAGACGAAGTAAAGGCTGTAACTACCACCACGCCCCTTTCTGCTGGTCAAATATTGCAACCATCTTTTATAGCTATTAGTCGCAGGGAAGATTTACCACTTCCTAATGAAGAGAACAAAGCTGACATTACTATAGACCAAAAGTCATTGGCTCCAAGTTTTAAAAATGAAGGTTCCAAACCTACTGATTCAGTGACATCCAATAATACATTACCTTCTATATTATCAAACAATACAGGAATATTCGGAGACAGTAAGTGATTTTCAAAGTCATACAGTCGAAGCTCTCTATAACGACGCTCTTTATAACGACTCGCTCTTTATAACGATCGGGAAAAAAGAACTATTTGGTCCTGAGCTAAGTCATTCAAGTCAAAACGACGCTCTTTATAACGACGCTCTCTATAACGACTCGGTTTAGCCGGTCCCTTGAGAGTCGTTATAGAGAGCTTCGACTGTAGTGAAAATTGCTGGGTTTTACTTGGCTGACTATAATAATAATAATTTGAGAGTTCCATAGGTACAAGTGACATCTTTTTTTCTG
Source organism: Ditylenchus dipsaci (assembly GCA_004194705.1). Taxonomy (NCBI): domain Eukaryota; kingdom Metazoa; phylum Nematoda; class Chromadorea; order Rhabditida; family Anguinidae; genus Ditylenchus; species Ditylenchus dipsaci. Next base: position 121,533 of record SADC01000002.1, on the reverse strand, counting down.
AAGCAAAAACAGTTTGTGTGCTGACTGTTGCTTGGCTGAATAAAACCTGAAACCAATAAAATGGACAGCAGTAAATTGATCCCCTAATAGGTCACAGGTTCGAATCTTGTTGGTGGCAAACATTTGTTTCTGGACTGGTCTTTTTGAAAAAACTATTCATTCTCTTCTCTTCTACATATAAACTTTGCGCAAAAAAATACATCACAAAAGTTGCTTATGCATCTAAAAAGTATAGTCTGATGACGTTTCGTGAATAAAATAGCGAAGGCCCTGGGTTTTCAAACCCCTTTTCATCTAGATTTTATAATCTTGGCAGAATATAATTTTACAAGAATTCGATTTATTTACAAAAAGACCTACTAATAATCTGAATTATTCAGAAATCAACGTGATCATAGAACATGTGTTCAATCAACAAACAATTGACGCTTTGGCTGCATTGACTGGCAGAAAGGCTGGCAGCAATCGTCAAAACAGACTGTCCAAAACAAACAACAACACATTTACCACTTCTACTACCACATCAGTGCCACTGGTCAACAGCAGCAGCATCAACTTATTACAAACCACAACCACACAAGTGTCTAGTCAGCAGTGTGGAATAGGGCCTGAGTTTCGACCTTGTGTGCCTGTAGCAGTAGCTAGCAAGAGATTGCTAAGCTGTTGTCAACAAAAACTTATGCCAGCTGGATGTCTGGAGCTGTGTCGCTACGACATTACTCAGCCTGAGGCAGGTTCTTGTGCTCAAAGTTACTATTTACTTAATTTTGTCGTGGCTGGCTAGGTAGCAACACTTGACCCTTAAATGCGCACTGTGGGACAATGGGACAAATTTTAAAATGCAGTTTTTCCTTGATAAATGATTCATTTTTCAGATTTTTTTTACCAAGTTGTAGTGAAAAGAGATGAAATTTGTTAGTTACAGATATAAACTAACATATTATGTAAAATTCTCAAAATGCTATGGGGTCCAAAAAGGCGAAAATTCGCGTTTTTAAAAAAATATTTTTTCTCGATGTTCTAAAGGTAAAATCATAGATTTTCCCAGTAACATAATAGCTCAGTCCTGTTCTATTCATTGAATAAACCCGACGTCGATATCTTTAGTGGTCGCTGAGAAAAACACGTTTGCAGTTCGTCTGATATATGGGACAGTGCGTCAGGAGGTGTTTTAGGTATTTCTATAGAAAAGTTGCATAATATCGGAAAAACGACTGGTAAAATCAGATACCTTGCGAATTTTAGGACTAGACAGAACATGGTTGCATGGGTGCCGGCACCGGTGTTTGGCGTTTGGACGGCGTTTGGCGCTATTTTAAAAGAGAAAACCAGTGTCCAGCCTTTTAAAATTTCTTCTGTGATTGGTATTTTCGAAGAAATTTTAACTACTAAGAAGCCTCAAAAATTTGCATGGAAACGCTCATTTTTTATGTAAAAAACATGCAATTTTTTTTCAAATAGTTGCTAACTGGCTTTACATTATTTTTTGCGTGCAAAAAAAGTCAGCCAAAGCTGTGTTTTTCTAAAATATTGAACAAAATTTGAAGACTAAAGAATAACCAGAATAAAGATTAAGAAAAACTCGTTTGCAGATTAAAAAAGCATTTGACGCAGGAAGATGTGGTATTCTGAACGTAGCTCCATACCTAGAATGTGCTTCTCAGGGCAATGACAATTTGGCGTGTTGCAGACAAAGGCGAGTAGCAGCTAAAAGGTATCACAAATAACGAACAAGTGTGCAATCAGAGTTTTTGTATTCAGTGGATCCCAGTGTGAAGTGTTCTGCAATCCAGGCAAAGGTCTAGGTGCTTTGGGAATCCAACACCTGTCCTGCCAATCAGTCATTGGTCATTTATTTAATTCACATTTTAACCAAATTATTAACAAATATATTTTAGGGGATTTGCTACAATGCCATCATTCCGGTCTGAGAGACACACAATTTAGCTAATCAACAATCTAGTCAACTTCACTCTATATTTAGTGTAGATAGTAAAATCCATATATAGAGAACATTCAAATTCCATTTCCCACTCTGCTTGACTAGTTTAACCATGATTTTCGAAGTCTTCCGACTGGTCCGTAAAAGCATATTAAGCCTGAAACTTAGGCGTTGTTTTGGTTCATAAGCCTCGCATGTGTGTCATAGTCTGTAAAATATCCACAAAAATCAGTGGAGCAGTAAAGATGTGTCTTTGAAAAGCAACTACATTTGAGTAATAATTGCTAAAACATAGATTGATTTTGTAGATTGAAGACATTATGTTTCGGGAGTTTATTTTTTCAATGTAATACTTTATTATGCAATTTTTTTTATTTATTTTTCATTTGCACAACGGAGTTTAACCCAGGTTAAAAATTCTCTGTGACTAAATTTCCTCTTTCAAATGATATATAAAAATTAGATAAATTATAAAATAATTTTTAAAAATGTAAGTGTTGAGATCAGTGTTGTAAATCTCAGAATTACGGCAGCGACACCAGCTTACGGCACCGGTGCGATGCCGTGAGCTGCCTGGTGCCACACCGGTGCCGCTTACAACACTGTTTGAAATATGACCTTTTGAAAAAAAATCAATCCCTATAAAAAATGATCAAAATCCAAATTGTTTCCAATTTTTCGTATTTTGGTCATTTTTTACAGAAGTTTGATTTTTTCAAAAGGTCGTATCTCAACACTCTTTAAAATTATTTTGTAAAGGGAGTTTTGTAGCTCTTGAAATGCGCTACAAAATATCGCTAAAATTTCATTGAAGTGCTGGACCCTGAATAAAACTTTTGACCAGTTAAAGTAATGAAAATGCTCATCAAAACCTCAAAATGACTTGACACGTGTTTAGACCAAATGATGAGTCTTTTAAAATAATTTATCCAATTTTATATACCATTTGAAAGAAAAAATTCAGTGCTACGACATGGTATCAAAAAATTAAAAATAATTTAATATAAATTGTAAGACAAAGAAAATTTGGAGCACCCGTTACTATACTTTTGTATCGTTTTGTGAATGAAAAATAGTCAATTTTTTAAAAATCGGCCGATACTTGCAAACAAAGCTAACGAAGCAAGATGAAAAAGAAGACGTCATTGCTGAAGTGAAACTGTTGAAATTAGCAAAGGATTGTAAATGATGGAGATCACTTTGTTTCAAGTGTTTACATTCACACGCTTTATTTGTTGTTGTTGTTTTAAATGTTTTTTGTGTTTATAAAAGTATTTTAATAGCAAAACCTAAGTTTGTTTTGAATAGTCTTTGTGAAAATAATTAAGACGAGAAAGAAATGGATCCGGATTTTATTTTCTGGAAAATAAATGAGAATTGCTTTTTTAAGCTTGTTTCTGGGTAACATTTTAACCGGAGAAATGGAGAAGAAAAGTCCTAAGGCATTGTCGCTAACTGGCTGTGCTTGACCTTTCTCATCCTTCACATTAGGAATACACATCAACAGTCTAACAACCAATTGCTGCTCAGGATTATCTTTAAATAAATCTAAGCAGTTTTTTTCTTGTCACAATTTAGCAATATATTTGCGTTTCCCACCTTTTTTACAACCTGTTGCTACTAAAACGCCATTGAAGAATTTGAAAAGGTTTGGGTTTATTCAGATGTTAGTTCTATCGCCGGAAGGTAGGTTTTTTATGCTGATATTGAATACTTTTGGTAAAACCAATTAATAAGCTTTATTCATAAAAAATGCCAGGATTTTGACTTTATTGCTGTATAAACTACTGCTTAGACTTCTTGAGAATGTTGACTTATATGTAATATAAGATAAATTAACCTTTACCTCCAGCACTCGATTTACCTTTACCAACAGCTGTGAATTGACTTGGCCCCAGTAGATTGATAAAACAGGAGAAAACAAGGGAAATATGCATTATTTTATCCCTCAGCTTTTACGTGCAATAAAACGCAAAAGAAAATAAATTTGTAAAAATATAAATAAAAAAACGACCATTCCAAGCCGAACTCAAGTTGAATCAAGACGCTCGACCACTAGACTATGGATATATTCTAACATACATATTGTTTATATATCGTGAAAAGTGAAATTTTAAAAGAATTGCTATCTTTAAAAAAATCTCAGCTCAGAGAAAATTTTCAGCAAAATTGTTAAATTTATCTTTTTCGAAATTTATCTTTATCTTTAAATTTATTTTTTACGAGCTCTGATGGTTCCTTTTTTCGATTTTATTCAAACACCCAAAAACCTGGAGCTTGACCTCAAAGTTTTTTGACTTTTGAAGAGCTAAAAAGCCCACAGGTTGGCTAATTACAGGAAATACGGTATTTATGTTAAAAAAAACTTTTTTTGTTCGCCAACAGATCTGCCAGTTATTATCGATGATTTGGGGGTTAAAGTTCATTGACTTCTGGGGATAAAGGTTAAGAGCTCCGTAATTAGCACTTTATTTAGGACACAACAAAATGTCGAGCTTTAGAAGAGTGCCGCTTTATCGAAATTCGATTGTAAAATTATTTTTAAATAACCATCGAAAAAAGGCTTTTTATTACTAAACAGCCAGTAGCAATCCATTACACAAACAAATCTTTTTGATTGAACTAATTGATTCCACTTTTTAAAGTAATAAAAAGTAGAAGTTGAAGAAAAGTTTAATCCCTACAAATCCTCCTTCTTTTATTCAATTACAGTTCAGTGGTAGTAAAAGGGGGACCCTGCTGCTGCTTTTCTAGTTTCTTTACTCTTTTTGTTTGAATCTTTGAATAGTACTGGAATAGCCGAGGGAGATAGAAAATAGGTGGGCGCACACCGCTTTTAGCACACAAAAATCTCATGATTTTTTTTAAATTTCATTGTAATCGTTTTTTACTTTTAAACATTTTAAGTTGGCAAAAAGGTAACAGCTAAACCAGGTATATTTTGCTAAGTGACCATAAATGATCTAATAAAGCCCCTTCTCGATTTTGAGGCTCTATATCTAAGGGCTGAGAAAATATTTTTCACATTTGTTTATTGCATTTTATTATCACCCACGAGCTTTACTGATTCTACCTTTTATATTTTTTTTAATATAGGTTTGTATAAAATGTGTTATACCGTATTTTCTCTCTCTCGCCCCGGGCGCTTATTAGAGAGGGGCAATTTTTCAAACTTTAAGTGGTCTGAAACTTCTGTTTTCATTAAATTTTTGAGCTCTGTAAAAAGCGCCTGTTAGATTTTTAAAATCCCTCGCAGGCACTTTAACAGAGTTAATGAAAATAGAAGTTTCAAACCACTTGAAGTTAGGGATGGGGGCTCTAATTAGAGAGGGGCGCTTATTAGAGAAAATACGGTATAATTCAGGGATCCCATGATTTTTTTTTTAAAAAAAGTAGATTTTTCAAAAACTAAGATTTTTCGTTTAAAAAAGCATATTTTTCAAAAAAAACTAAGATTTGCGGTACAAAAAAATCAGTAGCTCTCGAATAATCTTAGAATAAGTAAAAAAAAACTAAGATTAGGGGTGCCAAAATAAGTTTAATTCTTATAAATAAGTAGATATGGGATCCCTGGTATAATGTGTGATACAGTTTTTCTTCAAATCGTTTTTTAATTCAAATGTATTCATACTTGTTGTGTCAATTTTCTTAAAATCTCCATTTTTTAAAATTTTAAATTTCCTTATAAGAATGTAAACTATTAGAATGTAAACTTTTTTAGAAATTATAAACAGTATGATTTTATATTTTAGTTTATATGGTACTTATGCTGTTGACGGCGCCACCCCAAATTTCGCGCGCACTGGAGTGAGCCTTCTCGAACGCTTGCCTGAAGAATATCAGCATCTCACGGTCAACCACTCCATAAATTTTGTCGATCATGAGACAGGGGCGCATACGCAAGCAGTAGAATCTCTCTGGCAGAAGTACAAGCACCGCCACAAGAAAGAATTCGGAACGCAAGAACCTTATTTCAGTCGTATGTATCTGATTTTGTGTGGAGAAGAAAATTTAATGGATGTGATATTTTCTATCATTTGTGGTCTCAAATTGCGGAATTGTATGTTTTTTTGATTTGTAATAAATGAATTTCTGATGTAACAAAGGTTGTATATTGTCAAAAAACAAAATTTGGGGTGGCGCCGTCAACAGCATAAGTACCGTTTATATTTTATTTAGTCATTTTTCAAATTTGCTGTAAATTATTTGATTTAGCCATGCAACATTTGTTTCCCTTAAATCAGCTGACATTCCACATTCTATTTTTATGCTATATTTCTTTATTAAATGCCTCTTTCTGTGGCAAATCAGGTGTGCCTTACAGTTTTGAAGTGTTACCAAGTGGAGCACCAGTACTAGGGTGTGCTCAACCCTCTTGTGTCCTCTCTCCAAGCACACCAGATGAGCCAGGCAGTGTGGTGGAGGACAGTGAGTTCCTGACAGATGTCAATGGACAGGCTGACGGCTTCTTCAGGGATGGCGACAGGGCTTCCAAACACTTCAGACATCCCAGTGCCCCACGACTTATTGCTGTAGGCAGATATTTTTCGCATGCCTTTTTTTTCGTTTTTTTAAATTGATTGATTACAGAACTGCTCCGGAGGTTTCAACGAGCTCAGCTGTCCCAGGAAGAACCAATGGGTTGGAGGTATAGAGTATATAGACCATCCCAGACAGCCACTAATCCTTCAATGCTGCACCTTTGATGGTCTACGGTTTTCCCAAGAAGTGGTAGCACCACAGTGGGTCCAGGCGAGGCAATTACTGGTGGAGAAGTGATCAGGAATGGTAGACAGATCTCTTTTGATGTGATTGCAAATGTGAGGAAAATTGTCAAATCTGGCACTTCTTCCAAAGTCAACTATGAAGTGACTGTGAGAAGGATGAATTGCTTGCCTGACCCTCCAGAGCCTGAAGTTCAATGTAATTTTATGTAGTCTAAATAGTCACTAATAAAGCTATTCAGTTGACCAAGATGTGCCAGCGGAAGTGTTCAAAGTGTTGTCTAGTGCCTCCAACAAAGACTTGGGCACTGCCGAAAAGTTGGAGAAAAAGACAGCAGTGGTCAAACAGGAGAAGAGAATAAAAGTCAAACAGCAGTAAGCGATTGTAAAAAAATTACAGTAATATAAGTGCACCATTTCCCTTATGAGACCCCCCCCCCCCCCCGAATTGCGACCCTGAATACATCCACTGTTGCTACAGTTACAACAAAGTATAACTGACCTAAAAATAGCCCGGTGTGAGAATCCGATTAAATTTTGTTACTTAAAAATACAACCCAAATCCATAGAAATCGGTCGGTGGTTTCTGTTACAAAAACCAATTTTTTAAATTACAGAGCTGCACGTACGGAGCAATTGCCAGAGATCTCAGACAGTACCAACCAAGTACAACAAGCACCTCAACTACCACCACCTCAACAGCAGCCATACCAACGACAGTTGCCATCTCCAACCCCTCTAGCCAATGCTAACTACAACCAAAACTACGAGGCTTCCATTGGACCAATTGGTGGCAATTCACAGCAACCTCAGCAACCTATATCACAACAAGCCATACCAGGCCAACAGCCTTTCAACCCATCTGCTATATATCCACAACAACAGCAGCAGTTTCCGTTCCCACCTCAACAACTTCCATCCCAACCAGTCACTTTTGGCCAACCTCAACCAGGTGGTTTAGGCAGTGCCCCATCTTCAGTCACTCCACAACCCACTGCCTTTCACACTTTCGCTCCTTTAGCCATCCACACATTCCCCACACATACATTCCTACCCTACCTCCCCACACTTTCCCAACCCATACCTTCCCACCACACACATTCCCAACCCATACATTCCATCCCTTCCCTACTTTTGCTCACTTCCCGGTGTAACTCCAGCACCTGCTTTTTTCTGTTGGTGGATCTCCAGGTGGTTTTGGATCAGCTCAACCAGGTGGATTTGGCGCAGCCCCTTCAGGCGGTTTTGGCTCAATACAATCTGGTTTTGGACCTGGCGCTTCTGGACCAGTGGTAGCCTTTGCAGCTCCTTCAGTTAGTGGACAAGCCCTGCCACTACCTGTTCTAGTGACTCGAGTGGTGGTACAGGATCATTGACTCCACTCGCATCATCTGGTACATCTGGAGCTGGAGGAGCAATTGCACCAGCTTCGCAGCCTAATCAACAAGTTGGATTAAAAAGAGTAGGGATCGAAAGTGAAAAATTAAAAATTTAGACACAGCAACAACTATCACAGCCTCTGCAACCCCAGCCAGCCCCAGCTGGCGCACCTCAAGTAGGTGCAGCCACACCAGCACCCTTGATGATGATGGTGTCCCGTGAGTTATTTGGGAAGTAATTTAATTTAAAGATAACTACTTAAATATTAAACATTTAGGCAATGGGCACAGTGCTCGAAGCCCTGAGAGGACCGAACTACCACCCTATAACAGTGCCTGGTCTAGGAGTTATTGGTTACTCCAACAGCGCTGCTAAAAAATAAATTTATAAATTTTATATGCAAAAAAAGTTAATTTAAAAAATTGTTTGTACTTAATTAGGGTTGTCGAATCGAGCGCTCGATTTCGAACTTTTCGCTCGAAAGTTCGAAAATTTTCGAATTTCGAGCGGAAATTTCGAATTTCGAGCGCTCGAAAAAAAAATTTCGAATTAGGCTTTCGAATTTCGAGCGCTCGAAAAAAATTCGAATTATGCTTTCGAATTTCGAGCGCTCGAAAAAAAATTTCGAATTATGCTTTCGAATTTTGAGCGCTTATTTTCGAGTTATAGTTCGGAACTTGCAGCACACAAAAAAGAATGTAATGGTGAATTTTTCTTGTTTTAGAAAATGCCAAGCGAAGTTTGGAAATCGTTTAAGAAAGTCGGTGGAAAGACTATTTTTACTTGTGGGGAAGAGCTTAGACTGCCAAAGAGTAGATCAACAACTCATCTTTCGGGTCATCTGAAGTCGGCAAGGCCCAAGGAAAAGTTAGCGAACAAAAAATTGGGACCTTCTGAGGCGAAAAAAGCCAGAGCGGTGCTTTTGGCGATCTCAGAGTCTCCGATCTGCGCCGTTTGATCAAGCACAACTATGAACAAAGAATGGTAGTTTTTTCGGCCGCTTATTCGTTTGGTGTGGTAAAACGGTCGTGTGTGGTCGATTAACCATGGTTCCGATTAATTTATTTCTAAAAAATCCATTAATGAGGCGGCGAAGCCGCTGAAAATTTTGGATTTCGAATCGAGCGCTCGAAAATTTCGAATTTCGAATCGAGCGCTCGACTCGAAAATTTCGAATTTCGAATATCGAATCGAGCGCTCGACTCGAAAATTTCGAATTTCGAATATCGAATCGAGCGCTCGACTCGAAAATTTCGAGCGCTCGACAACCCTATACTTAATATTAAAATACTTTTGTTATTTTTCAATCGTTCTGAAATTGAAAAAAATAAATACTGTGCTAAATTTGGGATCCTATGGTTGTGTTAGAAAAATGTCTGATTTTAATAAGGTCAAGGGGTTGGGGTTCTTAAAAAATGGCTTGTCAGTCTGACATAATTTATGGACGTTTTTTTAGGGATGATTACGATTTAAAATTACGCTGACATCGTGAACGAGCCATTCGAAAATCGGGGAAAAAATGTCAGAACCAGCAGAGGAACTAACTTATGGTGATGTTCAGTTTTCAGTGTTTTCCGGTGTTTACGGTTTTATACACGTTCAGGGTTATCGCAATTTAAGGTCAAGATTTTTTATCAAGTAATCTGAATCAAGTTACTCAAGGTTTTCTTACAAATTTCTTTCTTTTTATTTTGTTAGGAACATCTTTTTTCTGTGAACTTTTTTTATAAGTTTTTTTTGATACAAACCTTTATGACAGCATTTTTTTAAATTTGAATATGCTCCTTTTCTCGATTTTTTATTACTAAATACCACAAAAAAAGATAAGTCACGCTTTTAAAGAAAATGTAAAAAGTGCATATTCTTGACGGATTTTCAAATACTTGTGTTACCTCATTTCCAGATCATATATATTTAAAGAGCAAAGCTTTTCCGTGCTGCAAGAAGACTTCTTTTTCTCCCAAAAGACCTTTTTGCTGCTAATTTTTTCTACTATAGAAAGACTTTTTTGCAGTAGAAAGCAGCAAAAAAGTCTTTTGAGAGCAAAAAATCCTTTTTTTTTCAACACGGAAAAGCTTTGCTCATTTTTTTAAAAGCTTAGGACCATTTTGAAGGCCTCTTTCTCCTCCTGTAAATGGTACATATAACTTACCTGTATTACTTTGAAAAAGTCAGAATTTGGTCATAAACACATATGAGGTCATTTTGAGAAGTTAACCAGCATTTTCATAACTTTACTGGCTGGTTTCACTGGCTTTACTAACTGGTCAAAAGATTGATTAAATGTTCAACGCTATAATGCCCTGACCATAGTCGGATTCAAGATTTAGGTTCAACATTTTCTTAAATTCAAAATGTTAATGTTTTTTGGCCCTATCCAACAAAAAGGGTTTTTTTTACCTTCTTGCCCCCTGTTGTTTTTTCGTTATATTTTAAGCTTAGGCAAGCATGTGCCAGCGTATGTTAGGAAGGACCCAAACATATTTTAAATTCATCTTTGAGTACGTACTAGCTGGTCTTTACATTGCCTAAGCCTAAAATATAATAAAAAGAATCATCAATGAGGACCAAGGGAGGCTTTATTTTGATATTTATAACCCTAGAGCAACCTTTTGAGCTTTACACGAAAATATGGGCAGTTCATCCGAGTGATTACTGAAAATTGGACCTATAAAACTACGATTCCCATGTGTAAGGTTTGGCTCTATGGACTCAGAATTTCAAGCTGAGCACGATGATGTTTTTAGTTACTCCGAAAAACTGTTTTGAGTACGTGAAACCAGCATTTTAAAAGTACAGTCCATAAAAAATCAATAGGAGTGCTGTATCTTTTTTCTCCACAAGCATACCGGCTTGCTCTAAAAAGCAAAAAGATTACACACATCCTGCTTTAACTTTCTATGAAAAAAAATTCTACATCCTCAGAATAAAAAATTATGAGTCTGAGAATGCTAAAATTTCAGTCACCAAAATTCTAGGTGCTTCATATAAATGCTCATAATTTATCCCAGCGTGCTTATTCATGCCTATTTTGTTGTATAAGAAAACAGTTGTCATAATTTTCAAAGAAATCAATAAAAAACTATCAAGATATTTTTTTTAATTCTGCTCATTTTTAGCTGGTTTAATTGATTGTATATATTCTTAGTGAGTTTTGCAAACAAGGTTTTTATCCAGTGAAGTAATATTTTATTGGATCGCTTAAAAACTATGCAACAACAACAACAAAAATTAGTAACCAAAATGTCAACAACAGTAACAACCATCCTCAGCCATCTACTCTTCATCCATATCATCCTCTTGCTCCACATCGTCTGAGTCTTCTGCCTCTTCGTCTGATTGCTCCTCTTCACCATTTTTGTCCTTTTCAGATTCTTTTTTAGCTTTTTTAGTCTCTGAACCTTCGGCATTCTTCTTTTTGGTGCCTTCGTTAGTTATTTTTGAAGTTTGGCTACAAAAAATCCATCAATATTGTGAACGTGAGGGTAGTAGCGTCTTGTGTGCACCATTGACGGGTGGAACCGGTACTCACGGAACCTTAAATTCACATGTTTAACCTACCGAATGATCGGATTTTTTGATGATTTAATTTCTTGAAAGATTTTTATATTTGGGGCTAGGTGCCGAGACTTTTTTGTTACATCTATTTTTATAGCGGAGCTTCTGTAAAATTGAAATTGTTCGTCGAAAATTCATATCCCTTAGATCTGACTCCTTGTACCCTCTTATTGTGTAGGATGCGTCAAAAGCCGGGTCTACACAGCTCCAATTGCTTACGTGACAAAGTTTGGACGGCCATAATATGATTCTGATTCAGTTTTCGAAAAAGATAAAATGTGCCACGGAAAAAATTATTTCAGGATTAAACAGAAAAACGCACTTGAACACTATTTTTACGGGTTTAATGCGTTTTTCGTGGCAGAAATAATCTTTCGCTTAGCACATTTCATCTTTTTGGAAACCAAATCAGTATGAGCCATTTTGACGCAGGTTATCACAAAAATTTCAAAAATGTCTCAAAATATTGACCCCATTGCTGTAATTGAAGTCGATTAACATGGATTGGTAACATTATTCGGTGTCATTTAATTTTTTTAAAGGCCCAATTACAAAATATAAAGCCATTTAGTGACAAAAGTTTGTAAATTTTTAAGTTATACAAAATTTGGCCACTTTATAGGTCTGGCTGAACATATAGAAAAAATCTTTGTAATATGTATGAATGCAACTCACTTGACGAATCCCTCGAGTCCAATCTCTAGTTCCATAGGCACAATCTTGACATTCCTCTTTTGCATGGCATACTGCACCACTGCTTCGTTTTCCTCAACGAGAACAGAGCAAGTGGAGTAGACGACACACCCCCAGTCTTGGACTTGGCATCCACAGCATCAATGGCTGAGAGCAGCAGGCGTCGTTGCATGGTGAATCTGCGTTTAATGTCCACATGGTCTTTAGAGGTCTTGACGGACTCGTCCTTCCAGATGACTCCAGTGCCAGAGCAGGGCGCATCCAGCAGCACTCGGTCAAAGGACTGTGGCTGCATCTTGGCATATGACTGACCCTCAACACTTGAGATAATGGCATTGTTAACGCCCATCCTGTGCAAGTTGCCAATCACTGCTTTGCAACGGCTCTCCTACAAATTTTAGTTGTAAGGGTTATTATTATGCACAAAATCCTACGTTAGCGTCATTTGCAAAGAGTGTACCCGTGTTCTTCATTAGAGCAGCTATGTGAGATGTCTTCCTCCAGGCGCAGCACACCTGAATAGTTAGACAGTTGATGATTGTTCAAAAAGTGCAAATTTTCTGGTTCTGTATTAATAACCCGTATAGTTTAGGTGGTAAATATTTTAAAGTTAATAGCTGTTTTTTGCAAAATTACACGTATTATTAGTCATTATTTGAAAATATGATCCAACGAAATTGTCCTGCACAACAAAACGCACTAATAAACCGATACAGTCAAGTGTGATGCACACTGGGACCGACTAAAACTGTATGTTAAATCGGGGTTAAGTTGATTGATATTATTCGAGCTCAAAACCAACTAGGAATTAAATCGAGACTTGACTGTACCCTGAAACTTAAGACACCCCGTATTGTTACAGTCAGTAAATTTTACTCAACTGTGAACTTTACTTGATCATGGATGATAATAAAGTTTGCTGCGGTTTCTTTTGGTATGAATAAACGGCAGAAAACTTTTAGCCAATGAAAAACTTAAAAATTTGAACTTTGACTGTTTGGAAGCCACCAGAGAATAAATTCCGAAAAAATTCGGGTTAGCTATAACAATAAAAAAATAATTTTAAGGAGAACAGTTTGCCAATCCCTACTTAACACATTGGTATCCTCTTTTAAAGCAGTGTTGTCATACACAAGTACAACTCTATGAGTCACAAGTAAACATTAATGCATCTTAGTATAGATGTGCGGTCAAACGGCTAAATAGCATGCAAAGAGACATTGCAAATCAGATAATTTTTTGGCAAAGCCTTCTGCAGAGATGTTTGCCAAATTTGCAAACTAAGTTTTTTCCGACTGAATCACCTGATCATTAGCTACTTTTACCAAAACTGCAGATCTACTTTGCGAAGCTTATGGTTGCAATAGCAAATTGTCGGGTAATAAGAACTGGATGATAAACATTTTCACAACAGGCAACTGCAGACTTACATATCGAGTACTTTCTCTCCCGGTCTTGGTCCTAGAGCCATGACTGGAAGGAAAGAGCACATTCCCTGGATAATGTAGTGACCAGCTAAGTATTCAGAGTCGCTCCTACACAAATTCACAGGTAAATAAAAGGTTTAAAAAGTTTTTAAAAAATTTATCACATACCAACAGGGACTTGTGAATCGTAGACTATGAGGCCAACCTTAGTCCACTTGGCTGCCGGATCTACATTCATGCCTCGATTAATTAAGGATCTAGCTAGTTCTCCACGACGAGTTTTCAGAGGATTGGAGCGAATGGTGACTGGACGAGGCTGTTGATTGGAATCCAGGAATTCTAACAGCTGAAATCGATATTGGTTGTGTATATAAACCTAAAAAAGAATCAAATTGATGACCCACCTCACTTCCATTAGGAAACAAACTCATGAACTTGTCCATTAGGAATTCATTATAGCCATATTGAGAACAGAGATCTTTGAGCAGCACTTTCAGGTATTGACTCCTCTTTTTGTCTTTCTCCCGACGATTGTTGAAATCATTGAGTATCTGGACCACCTCCTGGATGCGCTCCTTAACCACCTCCACATTTCGGGCATCCTTCAATTCAGCTTCCACTTCTTTTTCATCGGGTAGCTGGAACAATGAGGTGCCATTGCCTGTGATGTTCAGTCGCATTTCATTGTCTGAAGACTTGCTGCAAATGACGCTGATTTAATTGAAATGTAAAAGCACTATTTATCCTGATTACATAGTGTGTTTAGCTGATTTGAACTTGAATTTTAAGAAAAAAAATCTGATTTTTTTGAACTGTGTTTACTTTTCAATTTCCCGTCGAACGGGCTGATAATAGAAAATTTGCATATAAATTAATAAACCAAAAAGTCGAAATCGATATTGGGTCCATAGATGACCAAGACCAAATTAAGTCCATAAATGACCACGAAAGTGACCTGGGTCACCGGATTTCAAGGAAAATAGCCTTGTTTTTAGTGTTGGCACAACAAAATGCAACAATTCACGCACTGCGCCATGAAATTTGAGTGAAAGTCAGCTACTGCTCATTTGAAAAGCAGTGATGATGAGGACGGCTAAGAGACGGCCAAATGCAGTCCTTATATCGAGGTAAATAGTAATACTAGGGTTGTCGAGCCTTCGAAATTTTCGAGCCTTCGGCTCGGCTCGAAGTTCGAAAAAAATCAACTTTCGAGCCGAAAGTTCGATTTCGAGCCTTCGGCTCGACAACCCTAAGTAATACCGTTTAAATCTAGCCAATTTTTACATAATAAAAAATTTAAAAATTTCTAAATTGGAGGACCTTGAACAAAATATTTTAAGACGAAAATACATAAAAACCTACACGATTTTCTTCTTTTTGGCTAAAATTTTCTTGGATTTCTTTTCCACTTCTAATTCCTCATGATCTGTGTCCTGATCACTGCTGCTAGTAGAGTGCACTTCTAGATCGAGACTGTCATCTTCGTGGGTTTTTGCAGCTACTGGAGCAGCAGCTGATGACTTTCTTTTTTTGCCTTTAACCATCTTGAAACGATTTTGTGCAATTTTCGGTAAAAAAATGCGAGTTGGTATGACAGAAAATTATTATCAAATCTAGGTAGAAGAGATAAATATTCTAACAAAAAGAGTCCATTATTGGCGGCAATTTTGAAAACTAAATTGGCTATTTGGTTGAGATGTTCAAAATTTTTTGCCATAATCACCGATAATTTTTTGGACGAGAATAAAAGTGCCACCTTATGGTTGAAAAAAGCCACCTTTTGGCTGAAAAGTGCCACTTTTGTCGTTGACTATAAAAAAGGTTATGGCCATTTCAAAACCGCCGAATTTCTTGAAACACCCTGTACAATACAGAAATTGACAAATTTCAACAAAGAGTTCCATTTCCAGCCAAAAAGTGACATAGTTCAACAAAAGGTGGCACTTTTCAGCTTTTTAAGCCAAAACTCAAAGAAGGTGGCACTTTTCAGATTTATCCAAATTTTTTTGATTAGGGATAAATAAATAGTTCACTCTTTTTTCGCAGGGGGGTGGGGTGGCGATTAGATCCCGAGGTTGGTATTCTGTTCCATGTCTGTCTGTATAAAATCAATTTTTTATGATGTTTTTTTTGCAAACTATGCAATTTACATAGCTAAAACACAATGCCAAAAACCTGATTTTGAATCAGGAGGGCTACTATTAGAGGTTTCACGGTAGGACACAAAAGATCAGATTGCGTATCCGATTTGTACTATTTTACATTTTTGAAAATATTTTCTCACAAAATAGCCACGTTAGATTTTATTTTAAAATTAAGTCTTCTTTGTCCAATTACCACTATTATGTTAGTGGTGGAAGTGCTAGCATGGTTTACTACAGCTCAAATTGCATTTATTACTTCCAGTCACCAGAAAAAAGCAATGCAATAACAACAGCGCTGCACAGCAACAACACCAGGAGCTACATCAAACATTAGTGGTAACCACATTAGCTGCTGCCCATCCGCATTCAAAGAACCCCTCCAATTTGGGCACCAAACTTCCACCGACACCCACATTAAGCTGGTGCTTTAGTTTCCAAGAACACACACAAACTCGTCTTTATTCTCCACAGTCATTGTCCCTCCATATAAATGCAGATTTAAGGAGGAAATGGGGCAGTCAGCCAAAGAAACATGATAACCCCCTAGTCTGCTCAACATACTTCAAGACCACCACCACCAGTATAATTAAATGCAAATTTATGGTCGTCATCCACTCTTTTATTTATAAATTAGCTTAATTTGGGGTCTGGTTGCTTGGAATTTGAAGGAGCATCAGCTCTTCCTATGTTTATTCATATCTTGAGAACAAAAAGTTTTATCCTAGTTTTGACTGGTTCCACAACAACATCATCATCGTTATTTCTTCTAATTGACTAGTAGGTAATTGGCTGTCGTTTTGCATGCCCTTTATGTTGCTGACTCGGAATATTTGAAAGGGTTCCTCGAAAGCACTTGCTCTTGTTTTGCCGACAAACACCTGGGAAAGCACCTGTTGGATGGCCTGCAAGTGACGTCCCAGAGGTGATGCTGGTGCACTGGGCCAATTAAGGTCAGACCACCCTGCATGGCCACTAGCCCATATTCCCATTGGAGGGTAGAATGCAGGTTCATTTGGTGGAAGTGGACCTTCCACTCTGTGTATTTTGGTCTTTGTAGAAGTGTTATTTATTGAATTAGAGGCATAGCTAGATGGCAGTAGAACACACACAATTTTTTTAAATGTTATTGTTATTATATTAGAAGACAGATGATCTCATTGCTAAATTTTTTTCTGTTTAGAGGGGCTTACTCGTAGACAACACAAAAATGGGGGCGCAGACCACCAGTTTCTAAGAAAAAATTTATTTTATTTATTTATTGTCTACGTATTAAATACGCGACTAAATTCATGAAAATTCAAGTACATAATTTGTAATCACTAGGTAATTTAAAGAGTCTTCCTTCATCCGAAAAAGAAGAAAGTGTCATGATGAGTCTATCCACAATAAACAATGTATTCCGTGAGTCGTCAGGTGAAGGAGAGCTGAAATTTGATGGTGATCCACAACCTTGGTCAAGTTTCATAGTTTGTCTAGTCCTTTTCGAAAGCAGTCGTTTGGCAGGAAGGGAAATTTATCCATGTTGTTGTTATTTAGTAGTCGGTGATTAGAAGATTCAAATTGCCATGGAATCTTGTAATTTCGCCCAGGGGGGACACGGAAGATGTTGTTGGTGTGAAAGAGGGGTGATCAATAAGTGGTTGGTTGCCATGAGCATTTTTATCTGTGTCCTTGCTTTTGATTGGTGTAATTTTGCCCTTGAAAATACGAACAGTCTGTCCATCGGCATTAAGTTTTCGACATTGCTGTCGTTGCTAAAATTGGTGTTTTCGGCTAGCATCATTTAGTGATGATCGGATGAACAAGTTCCTGAATTTTGGTATTTTTCTCAGTTGTCTAACCTTTTTTAACAAGTGTGATTTGTGGGTTGATGAAGGCAGGACAACTTTGAGAAGCCGTGATTTTGTAGTGTCAGGTCTGCCGATTCGATACACTGATTGGGGTCGGCATTCAATATCCAAAACTTTAATAATATCCGAGACAGTTGGTGATCTGTTGAGCTTCGATCAGACAAGGAATCAGCCAATACTTCTGGTAGGCCAGCAATAATAATAGATCTACTATGCTAAATATTTTCAAGAGAGTTAGATTTGGATGTAGTCTTTTGGGAGTTGGATCAAAGAAGGATTTAACTTTTTAGAGTTTAATTCCTTAACGATAGCAAATAAATCATTTACAATAGGCCACAGGGATTATCCTTCAAGTGGAAAAATGTGTTGTCAATATAGTTTTGGATAGAAATAATAGAATTATCGATTGAATTTTGGGTATTTTCTTGTGTGCTAAGAGAAATATTGCTGTTTTTGTGGGCATTCTGACTGACTCAGAGGGAAAATAGAGGGTAAAAGAATGAATAGGCTTAAAACCGTGAGGAAAATTCTATTTCTAAATTCTAGACAGAAAATAGAAAAACTGCCACCTCTCCGAGAATGGAACAAAGAATGAGTTATGAGTTATGACAAATGTTTTCGAAATTTTCTGCCTAATTTTGAAAAGTAATTTAAAGTCATCAATATAAGATTTGAACAATAGAACGATTCAAAAAAGTTGTTAGTCCTCACGAGCATAATCGCAAGAGGGCCTCCGGAACCCGGCGCCAGACAAAATTTTACCACTTTTGGGCGCCGGGTAGCGCCGGTACAACTTTCATACTAGCGCCGATGCCTGCCAGTGGTTTTTAAGTAGTTTTGACATTTCAAACTTCGAATAGTTTTTAGTATTGGCCGCATCCACCTTAGATCCTGGCATCAATAAGCAACAATTTAAAATTCAACGCCGACGCCCTCATGGCGCCGGCGCCAATTTTTAGAAAGTCTGACGCCGATTTTTTCGAGCGTGTAGGTATGTTCACAGTCATGCCGCTTTTAAGGACCACAGTTTTCCCGAATTACTTTTTTACAGTAAACTCTCGCTAACGCGCACCTTTTTGGCTCTTTTTGTAAATGGCTTTTTTACAATCGCTTTGGAGAATCGGAGGATAGCATCGGAACTTAATTTTTGATGTGCGTCAAATGGCTTTTCCATCTTAACTTATTTTTTCGACAACTAATTAGAATCCGATAAATTTGAGGAACTCAAAAAAATTCGGTTAAAATAAAAGAAACGGTAAAAGCCATTAGCATAATTGAATAAATAAAAAGACCAAGCTATTCTCCGATTTTAAGAAAAATTTGTGGAAAAAGTTATTTACGAAAATCCTAAAAAGTGGCGGATTAGCAAGAGGTGCCTGTACTCCGAAAATGCTCACAATCTTTTATTATTATTTTGTATTTGCATTTAAAATTGAAATTCATGTACGGAAAAACTTTCACTGATACCAGAAAGTTATAGTGTAATAAAAGTGGGCTGATCCTTCCGATCTAGCAATGGTTAGCAAAGAGAGAAATCTAGACTTGTCGATGCTTCCAAATTATGAAATTTTTTTAGGTGAAAACAAAAAACAATTTGAAAAATAGTTGGCAGGAGCACACAGTCATACTTGCACGTTTCCCAAAAAAATAAAAAGCGCCGCCGCCTCCGCCGAGGTTGTTTCAAAATGAGCGCCGCCGCCTCCGCCGCCGCCGGCATTTTGAAAATTTCGCCGCCGCCGCCGGCGGAGCGCCGGCCGTCGGCGCTCCAAAATCGCCAATTTTGCCCGGCGGGCCGCCGGCGGAAGGCGGCCGCCGGCGCTCCGCCGGCGGCCGTGCAAGTATGCACACAGTTTGGGGTAGCCCAAAAGTGAGTTTTTTCAAGGTCTAAGTATTTTTAAAGGAGCATGCCCGTGCGCCCGTGCCCGTGTGTTAATTAACGATAGAAACGGCCAAAAAAAGTGTGGAAAGGCCATTTTTCGAAAAAAAAAATTCGACTGCCTTGGTCCCCCCTGTGGTTTTGGTCTATTTTTACCTTGGTCCCTCTATGGTTTTGGTCATTTTTTGTATTTTACCCCGTTTTGGTCACTCGAGCCCCCTGCGCCTCCTTCGGGGGCGCAGGGGGCTTGGAGTTGAGATGCGCACACCCGCACACCTTAGACACCAATCACTCAAAAGTAACTCTGGATGCATAAAAATGTATGCATACCAGAGTTTCTTTATGCGGTAGGCCCTAGTTTAGAAAACAATGTTCAAATTTTATCTTTTCCGTTTCAATAGTGGTAATTAAGTCAAAAAATGATCAGAAACCATAAGAGGGACCTAGGCAAAAATAGACCAAAAATCTAATTTTATCTTTTCCGAAAAACCAAAAACCACAGGAGGGACCAAGGCAGTCGGAATTTTTTTTCGGAAAATGTCCTTTCCGCATATTTTCGGCCGTTTCTATTGTTAAAACGACCTGAAAAATACCTAGACCTTAAAAACGCACTTTTGGGCTACCCCAAATAGTGTACTTTAGCCAATAAATGAATATTTTTGGAGTAAAAAAGTGTCCCCCGCCAATTCCAAATTCAGAATAGCGCTCTGTTCGCAAACCTCGGTTCAGTTAATTGAACAATTTAGTTTTTAAGGTATACTATTTGTTCATCTTTTTTGTTTAAAAAGACTCTAATTTGCAGGTATCAGTCATTTGTCTAAAAGCATTGTTCTTTGTTCTAACTAATTAAATTATATCAACTTCCAGTTTCTTGAAAATCAAACATGTGTGCGTGTTACTTTTTAATTGCGTGTGACGTTGATCGCAAATATGTGGACTTTTGTTGTACTTTTACAAAACAAAGATCGAAACTTTTGTATTTATTAATTTTCTGGCACAGTCGAGTCTCGTTATAAGGTAACCTAGGGTCGGTCTCTAGGGCTACTTTATAACGTGATTCGACTGTATTGTGTTATTACAAACTATTTTGCGTCGATTTAGAAAAAAAGTTTTTGTGGGTTATCTCGTATCAATTTTCGAAAGTTATTAAAATGCTCCTAAAACTATTTCTGAACAATTTTTAAATACCACACGCTTAAGCCCTTCCTAGCCTATGCAGGCATGCTGTCTTGTGCCTAATAAGGCAGCGCAGCGCCCTATTGTATCTACGAAGTGGGACATTTGAAGCACTTCTGGCAAGCTTTCAAGTTATTGTCATCGTCACTGCCACTCGTGTTCCCAGTATCTTTTTTTTTTCTTCCTGTGCAATTGGATACTGGCATGGGTGTGTCCACAAGCTCACTTTACACAACCCCCTAAACAGCTATCCTACACAAATCTCTGTTTTTGTGACCTTTCAGGTTATATAGCACTTTTGCATGCGAATGAAAATAGTTGTTCGAATGCACCTTTTACCTCCTCCTCCCACTTGCCATGCCTTTTTTCTGTCAACAACAACATCATCAGGCAGGTGTTAATTACGCACTTTAAGGTGGCGGAACAACGAGGATTACTTTTTAGTTCTTTTCGTCTTAAAAAAATCTTTTTTGACCAGACTTCTCAGGTGGGATTTGATGAAGCAACAAGTAGTGGTTGTTGTTAATTCCCTGAATGACGATGCCTACCCATATTTATAGTCATCCAATTCAATTTAAGTGCTATAGACCAAGGTGTGAACCACCAGAAACCAAACTAGAATCCAAGATGTCAACACTTTTGAGTGTTTATGATGCCACGAGGGCATGCACTGTGTCCATAAGCCAGTTAATTGTGGTGCACACCTTGCAGCCTTTTCAATTTGAGATGTTTGTGTGGCTATTTCCGTCATTTCATTGGACTATTAAATAACGTCTGCCCATTTTTAGTTGCTCCACCCTCTTTTTGCGGGTAATAGTATGGGGAGAGTTGTCAATTGTTACTAAATTAAGGCTTCTTTCTTTTAGGTTAAGGTTTATGCTTAGCCCTCCTTATTTTCTTACGCAAATTTAGCTAGCTACCTTGCTAATTTTCTTTTTTTTCCAATTTTTTCGCTAAACATGCAAAGTTTTTAGCAAAAGTCTCTAGGATTCTTCGAAAACCAAAATTCACAGAACGATGTTTTTTATTCAAATTTTTAAAATTGACCTTTCCGAATACTGGTTTTATAATTTATATCCGCAGAATATCCAATGATCCACATTTATTTCATTTGTTTTTTACTTTTTTTTATTAAGATTTAAGGTATTTATTTTCGTACGCAACTTTAGCCAGCTACCTCGCTAATTTTCTTCCTTTTTCTATTTTTTCGCTAAATATGCAAAAATTAAAATTTAATGTTTTTTTAAATTAAGATTTAAGGTATTTCATACTTAGTTTTTCATCTACAATTCGCTTCACAAAATCCAGTCTATATTCCCATAATTCCCGTAAAAATCTATATTCCCGTAAACACCTCTTAAAGGACCATACTTGTTGATGCAAATGAAAATTTGGCAAATTCAATTGCGCGCGGGACACTTCTCTTTCGTCTCGCACTCTACTCTTTGGAGTTATTTTGAGCGACTCAAAAGAGTAGAGTGAGAAACAAAATAGAAGTGTCCCGCGCGCATTTGAATTTGTCAAATTTTCATTTGCATCAACAAGTATGGTCCTTTAAAAACTAAATTGTTCAATTAACTGAACCGAGGTTTGTAAACATAGCGCTATTCTGAATTTGGAATTGGCGGAAGACACTTTTTTACTCCAACAATATTCATTTATTGACTAAAGTACACTATTTGGGGTAGCCCAAAAGTGCGTTTTTTTAAGGTCTAGGTATTTTCAGGCCGTTTAAACAATAGAAACGGCCGAAAATATGCGGAAAGGACATTAAAAAAAAATTCGACTGCCTTGGTCCCCTTTTCCCCCCTTGATGCAAATGAAAATTTGGCAAATTCAAATGCGCGCGGGACACTTCTCTTTCGTCTCGCACTCTACTCTTTGGAGTTGTTGTGAGTTGTTTAAACATGATTTTAAAATTATTGTAAATTACGGCTCCTCAACTAAATAATTTCCGTTATTGTAAGATGACAAATGATGTCGAAAAATTACCAAAATATTATCATTTGTGAATTCCCTGGTGAAAAGTGAAAATATTATTGTATTTTGTCTGTATGCCCTTCCCACACCTACTTTATTATCCGAATTTAATAATTGTCTGTTAATAAATAAGTGATTTCAATGAATTGCTTAAAATCAGTGGGTAATTAAAAGAGTTGTTGTTGAATAATTCCAGGTTGTGTGTATTACCACCAGGCTTAAAATGCCAACTTTACATATTTTCATTCCCTTTATTTATAGCATCAGTACTTTGTTGCACTAACTGTACTAACTCTTTTTGCGTGTATGTATGACATGAATCATGGTAATTCAATTTCCTGTCTAGATTGAGTTTAAAACTTTTGCAAAAAAATAATTTTATCGCCTATATTTCCGCTAATTTTTTTTGGAGTTGTTCTGACGCCAATCATTGGATTGAAATTTTTCTTTGTTTTAATTGCATTATTGTCAAAACTAAAATATCAATCGCAAAATTTAAAAAAATACTACCATAGGGTCAATGTTGCCTTGGTCCCTCTGTTGTTGTTTTAGGCTTGTCTAAGTTAGGCAGTTTGCGTTAAGACTTTTAGTGGTTCGGAAGTCATGTTTGAGTCCAAATTTTTGTAGCTATGTCAAAAAATCCAAGCACACAAAAATGACAATTATTTTAAGCGGCCGGAGGGAGCAAATAAGAGCATTCGAATAAGTACGAGTTTCTTAATCGAAACTAAAAAATCACTCAAATTGTAAAATTTTAATTTTTCACATTTTAAAGGACCATGATTTTTGCGCGGACAATACTTTTTTTGGCGCAAAAACACTTTTTTGGCGCAAATTTTTGTTTTGCGTAATTAGATTGAAAATTTTTAACTTTTTTGAAAAGTTTTAACATCATCATGTAGCCCTGCGACTCTAGTTTCTAATAATGTATCATTTATTGCATCATCTCTGAAAAATGTGATACAAAAGGTAAAAGTATGAACCAAATTGTTGCTCTGATTTGGTTCATACTTTCACCTTTTTGTATCACATTTTCAAAAGATGATGCAATAAATGATACCTCATCTGAAACTAGAAGAGCAGGGCTACACGGTGACGTTAAAACTTTTCAAAAAAGTTGAAAATTTTTGATTTAATTACGCAAAACAAAAATTTGCGCCAAAACAAATGGATTTGCGCCAAAAAAAGTGTTTTTGCGCCAAAAAAAGTATTGTCCTTTTTGCGCGCACCGGCATTTGCTAAGTTCGAATTGGCTGGAGACACTTCTCTTTCGTGTCTCACTATCTCTAATGAGTCATTTGAAACGACTCGAGAGAGTATAGGGAGATACCAAAGAGAACTGCCCCCGCCAACTCAAATTTCGCAAATGCCGCTGCGCGCAAAAACCATGGTCCGTTAAAAAACAAAAAATATACAAAAGTGGTTGTCTGCTAAGAAACTTGCGTGCTACTTTGAAAGTTGATAGAAAACTATTTTTATATATTTTTCCAGGGAGCATCCAACACACTATTAGGGTCAAGGAATGAGACCAATTTGCGGATCAACACTATTGATCCAGCTTTCAGCACTATTTTATTTTTCCCTGTATTGCTCTACTTCAGTTGACGGGTAAGTGGCATTAATCTACTCTACCAAAACAATCCTGGGGGCGGAAGTGGGTAGTGGTCCTAAGCCACCTCTTTTAATTATCTTTTCATGCTAGCTTTGTCGAAAATTGACTTTTTCTCCACTGCCCAATTTTAAAACTGGAAAACAAAAAAATTTCGTCAGACAAGGAGCAGCACATAATAATCCTCAAGTGTTAATTAAGTTGGCGAGACTCGGAAATGGCAATTTTAATT
This sequence comes from Ditylenchus dipsaci, assembly GCA_004194705.1. Lineage (NCBI taxonomy): Eukaryota > Metazoa > Nematoda > Chromadorea > Rhabditida > Anguinidae > Ditylenchus > Ditylenchus dipsaci. The sequence continues at coordinate 96,942 of SADC01000002.1, read as the reverse complement.
CTGTTTTTCCAGGTATTTGATCGGAAGACTACTCAGACTACAGAACCCATCAGACGGTGGTGGCGAGGAAGAGAAAACTCCCTACTACCCAGCCACATCCAGCAGTTCTGGTCAGGAGACGGGAGATCTTGGCAGCCTAATCACAAGCTCCTATCCCTCCAAAAAGTCGCAGTACATGGGCTACAAGTCACTCAAGAAATTTAACAGCAATGGCTCTCGCAATTGCTTTTTCACTCCAGTGCAATGCATGGTAGGTGCTTGAAGAATGTTCAAATTAAAAGTAATGCAATTGAAAATCGTGCGAGTGCCGCAGGAAAAATCGAATAAAATAAAACTTTATGCACATTTTCATGCAGTGTTTGCCACTAAAAGCATTGGATGAATAGCTGTTCTTGAGTTCTTTTGGGCGTAGGTGCGTTAAGTAACTTTTGTATAATGCGGGAATTCAAATATTATATCGTTTTTGGTGATAAATGATAGAATTGAAAATTCTTTCTTTTGACTTAGGCGAAGCATTAGGCGCATGGTAGGCCGGTGCATGTTAAGACGGGCTCAATTATGTGCTCTACGCTGCAAAAACGAATTTTTTTGAGTCATGCATTATAAAAAGTTCTCGCATCGTTTTTATCGGTTTTTTAATACCAAAGTATCATGGGCCCCGAAATTTTTTTGAAAATTAGCCGAAACTTTTGCGAAGATGCCAAAAGGCAAAATCCAAAATGCGAAAAAAACAATGAGCCTTTTTAACGAAAAATGTAGTAACAGTCCCTAATTTTTCAAATTATTTGGATAAAATTTAACGTAAACATTTTCTTTAAAATCTTAAAATAGAATAGTTTGCAAAAATGACTAACATAATCACATTTAGATAGAACACGACATGTCCAAATACAAAAAGTTGGTGGACTCCAACATCAGGATAGGTGGTGTGGCTAGGAAATAGTAGTTGAGTTGGTTCTCAACTTGTGCTCCTACTGCTGCCTTTACCTGCCTATTTGTGTGTGTTGCTGTCTTCAATAACTTCTACCACCATCATCCGCACTACTCCAACCACTACTACTAATAGTAGCTGAAATAATAACTGTAGAAGTAGTAGTAGCAGAATTGTCAAGATTTGGACAACGGTCAATTCAAGACGGAATATATTTGCGGGATTTTGAATTTTAGAATAATGAGATTATAAATTGGCAAAAATATCAGATAGGAACTTGTTATGCAAAATGTCTACCCAGGTATGAATCAGTTGAGATCTGGCCAAAATAAGCTTGAATTACTTATATATATATATATATATACAAAATATGATGATTAACGTAGACTGTACAAATGGTCCTATTTCACCTCCCTGATTTTTTTAGCCAGATCTCAACTGACTTGGATTTAGCAAAAAAATTCAGTGTAAAAAGTGACTGTCAGATAGTGAATTTTAAAAATTAACCGACTTTTAAGCCTTGTTTTGAGGTAAAAATTGGTCTTGAATCGGCACTTCTATTCAATATCCTGCTAGTTGTTGTTGAGTGTGGAATATTTGTTTGCTTGCTGTATGCACATATTTATTGTTATAGTTGTGCCACATTCCTAAACATATTTACTACAGTTGGACAAATAAAAGTGAAAAGCTTGGTGTTGCCAAATTGTTTGGAAATTTTTTTTATTGTGCTGAGAGAAAAAGAACAAAATTGCACAAGTTCAAAAATTGCAAAGTTTTCACAAATACAGATTATTATTTACACACACATCGAATTTTCGCAATTTGCCTGTTGGTACAATCAAAATTTTGGTTTGTTGTTATTGTTATTTTACCAAAAAGAAGAGCTGTCATCGTAATCCCCTTTGAAGTATTTGTACATACCTACAACAATTAATAATAATTGAGCATATATTAATAATGTTTATATATTTTTTTAAATTCTCGATTCAAATTCCGATATTTATTTTACAGTCGAATCTGGACTAGCCGAAATCCCTCCGTGATCGGCTTAGGTGTCGGCGTATCGAGGGTATCGGTTTACCGGAGGTGTCAGCTTATCGAGAGTAAATATTCGTATTAAGGGTCTTAAGGGTGTCGGCTTATCGAGTTTCTTAATAGGAAACAAATTTATTAATAGCAACAAACCTATATATTGCCTTGTCACATGTTCTATTGATGTGAAATAAATTTTTAACTTTTTTGATGAGAAACTATACTTATGATAATAATGCTTGCTAAAAACAGCAATACAAGTACGAGCAGATTTGCATTTAAAAAAATTATCCGCTAAATAAATTCTTTTAGCTGCAAAAACAATCTTTTAGATGCAAAAAAGTCATTTAGCTGCAGAAAAAAGCTTTGCCCATAAAAATTTGCAAATTTTTTGTATTAGATGTGAAAAATCATTTATTTTCATAAAAACGTCTTTTGGATGCAAAAATAAGTCCTTTTGATACAAAAAAATTTCTTAGCTGCAAAAAAGCGTTGTCCTTTTTCAAGATTTTTGCCGAACGTAAATTCCGTAAAGACTTCGATTTTACAGGTCATTTATAAAAAATTTAAAATTTGTAGGGCCGCGTGTCTTACTGGCAAACTTTTTAAGTTTTTTTCAGAAACGATAAGTAAAATTTAAATCCGTGCAATTTTTCGTACTGAATTGACGAATCACGTTCGGCAAAATATATCAAAAATAGGGCTAAAAAGTATCGAACATTTGGCAGGAACGAAGTTGAGGAGGTGGTGTTACATCGAGAGTGAACTGTATTGTTTTTTTTTGCAAAAATTCATAAGCTGTGTAAGTGAATGCCGTTATTTTCCAAATTGTATGTAAACATATTCAACCTACCAAAGACTGAAGAGAAGAGTATAATATTGGCCAAGAATACAAAGCAGTAGGCGCCATAGCTCATCTAAATGTTTATGCAGTAGTTCCCAAATAGCATTTGAAATTGAATTAAGTCTATTTTGGTTTCGTGTCTGATCTTTGTTTTGATGCCACACAACCTATTCATAGGCGTACACAGGATTTTCTGACGGGGAGAAAGGAAGGGGGCTAGGTGAAAACCTGCTTAATGAAACCTGCTTGGAGAAAAAGTTATGTAGAAAGCGTAAAAATCAGATGATGGATTTCACAAGTAAATTTTGAATAGTAAAAGTCCACTTGTAAAACTCATCATGTGATTTTTATTCTTTTTCTATATAAGTTTTCTCTTAGCAAATTTTCGTTAAGCAGGTTTTCACCTAGCCGGGAGCGGGGTAGTTGCTAAAAAAAGACTAAAAGGGCTAAAAAAGGCTAAATATGGCTAAAAAAAGTGTTGAGTCCTGAGGAATAGCTAAGAGAGAGACGAGGGGCACACGACTTCTTAATGGCTTTGTTCGGACGCAAACTGATTTAGACCTTATATACTAACGACAACAAGACACACGTTTGAATTGTTATGAGACAAACGGCGATTCAAACACAGTACACAACAAAAGGCTAAAAAAATCCGGTTCTTACGGGTTATCCGCACCACCTCTTTCAAAAGGCAATATTGTTCATTGATATAAGATTACTGAATTGTAAATAAAAAAGAAAAGGTGGTGCGGATAACCGTAAGAACCAAAAATCCTAATGGGGGCTATAGCCGAGACGCAACCGACTCGCCAACGCCAAACAACTCGCCAACAAAAAACTCGCCAACGTGATAACCCGCCAACGTCGAATCTTGCAAACGACAAAACTAGCCAACAAAAAGTTAGATCTAACTGCCCCTTGGGACCGGCCATAGAATGCCGTTTAATCGAATTTTTCGTTGGCGAGTTCTTCGTTGGCAAGTTTTGCCATTGGCGAGTTTTTCGGCGGCAAGATTTTCCATTGGTGAGATTCGCCGTTGGCGAGTTTCCGCGTTGACGAGATTCGCCGTTGGCGAGTTTTGACGCTGGCGCGTCTTTTCCGTTGGCGAGTTTTTTGTTGGCGAGTTGGTTGCATCCCCTATAGCCCAGCTAGCCCCCTTCTCCCTCCTGGGTACGCCAATGAACCTATTCCAAGAGTGCATTTCACAGATTGCTCAACCACATAATAATGAGCCCTTCCCAAGAAAATATTTTTACATATGGAATTGCTGGAGTTCTTTTGTAAAAAAATTCAAATATTTTCAATATTTTTTTATATTTATATACTTTATCCAAGTCCATAGCGTGGCAATAGCCAAAAAAGACACACAGTCTCTAGAACATGTTTTTTCGTCTAGAGATATCTTTATAATAAAACATTGCTCTCTCTCTAAATCGCTAAAATATCACAAAATATGGGTGCGGTTATACTTATGATACGGATTGTAGAGGCTCTTTTTGCCCAGCTCCAGTGATCAAAACAGGTTAAAGTAAATTTATTATTAGCTGTTTTCCTTGGTCCCACTATGCAAAAGGTCAAATTTTGGTTAATCTTTTCTTTTAAAAACTGACTTTCTATGTGAAAAAAAATGTCGAAAAAGAAATTTTTAAGTCGTTTTAAGAGTAATAGAGTGATGTAGGAAAGGTTGAAATATGATTTACGAAAAATATTTCAAAAAGTGTACCCGGTCGTTGGTACAGTCGACGCTCGATACAATGAACCCCCTGGGGACCAGCCACAGAGGTTCCTTATATCGAGCGTTCGTTATATCGAGCGGCAATTTTAGTCATTTTACTTCATCGCTGCCCAAATAAACAAAAAAACAAAACGGTTCGTTATATCGAGCGTCGACTGTACATCGTACAGCAGCTGCTCAGTCGAGAAATTTCATTGTGTGTTATAAAAAAATTTTCATTGTGTGTCATTGTGTGTGAATTTTACGTAGGTTCTTTTCCATTATCGGGACCACCCGTTGAAAGAATTTTTTCACGGCCATTTAGCAAGTTTTTTTTAATGTTTAGTGTGATGATTGAGGTGATTATGGTCAACATTATCACCTTGACTACTACAGCCAAACCTCGATATAACGACACCCCAAGGAACCGACTTAAGGGTGTCGTTATATCGAGGGTTTATTTGACTGAATTTTAGTCAAAGCTGACCAAATTGGTGGCACACTTGGACTTAACCCCCAGTCATTCATCTTGGGGGACCAAGGCAAGAATTTTTTCACATTTATCAACACCAATAATTTTTGCACAAAAAGTGTAAAATAAATTGTTTTTGAGTCTTTTCAGTGATTTTTATGCAAAGTAATAATTGGTATTTAAAAATGTAAAAAAATTGCCTTGATCCCCTGACTGGTGAGGGGGGGTTGGTTTTGTCAAGTTCAATCGAGTGGTATGGGCTAAGTTCAATTTAGTCAACTTAGTCAATTTTGGGTGTCGTTATATCGAGGGTGTTACACCCTCGATATTTATATCGAGGTTTTAGTGTTAACTATTTACTTTCACTCCTTGAGGCACGAAAATGAGTGGAGTTTTGGCATCGTAAGAAACTCCTGCCCACACCATGACTTGTTTTGGTTTCTGGGTTCGTTCAACGAATTTGAGCTGAGGAGGCAATGGATTGGCACTCCATATTCTGAAAATTGGATTATGGTTTGGCAAGAAGGCAAAAAACCAACCTATCATTTTGCGAGTTGCGACTTTGTTCGATGTCGAACCACTTCTCATCTGTGAAGAGGATGTTGCGTTGTCGATTGGCGGCAAAGCGGCGGGCCAACCTTTTGCAGCGAGTCAAGCGCTTCTCCTTGGCATTGTCGTTAAGCAGCTGCCCTTCTGCTGTCTTGCGCGATTTCATTTCAAAGGCTTCATGAATGATTCGAAGGGCGGATGAAGCAGAAATTCCAAGCTCAGTAGCCAAATTTCTTTTGGAATCGGTCTTGCTGTGGATGTGTCCTTCCTCATGGTCGTTGCAGTAGCAAATCTTGTCAGCAATGAGTTGCATGTTCTCGTCTGTAGTCGCAGTCACTGGGCGTCCGCTTCGAGGCCTATCTTCATTGCTTCCAGTTTCTTCAAATCGCTTGATGGCACGGGAGACAGTCATTTTGTTTACGTTGAGTAGGCGTGAAATTTCAGCTTGCGAATTTCCTTCTTGGTGTAGTCTCACAATTCCAGCTCGAAGATCAGACATTGTTATGATGTTGTAGACGTATAATACCTTATTTTGTAGAGGAGAGTCAGGGCTACAAGATGGTATCAAAATCTTATCAAAACGATAAGATAACACAATGAATAATTGGTCTCAAAGTTTGTAACAGAACTTTTGGACCACCCGTTATTATATCGAGGTTTGATTGTATCGCCATTATCACCTTCATAATAAGGTTCCAGAGGCGTACACAGGATTGCAAAATTTTTTTGACTAGAGGGGCGAATCATTGTTGAAAATCATGAGGGGTGGGGCTATAGTCCGGCTAGCCCCACCTTGGGTACGCCAATGTAAGGGAGGCAGATAGCAGAGAAATAAGAAACAGGCCTGGGGCGACCCGATAGATCAAATGGTTAGAGCGCCGACTTGCAAGGAGGATATCGTGGGATCGCACTTTTTCCCAGGCCTGTACAAAAGCCGTACGCGGCCACTGGCGTACGCTTACTGTAATGTTCGCCGGATAACTGTGAAAAAAATTCTTTCAGAAGAGTGGTCCCGATAATGGAAAAGAACCGAAATTTCATTGTGTGTGAATTTTAATAACGATTTGAGATGCTAGTGCTCAGTGATTTTGCCTTTCAAGCATAGTAACTGCATTTGTAGGTGAATGCCATTTCGACGGGACAGTTTCTTTGAAATACAGCTTATTTGGCGGATTACGTGTTCTTCATATAGTTTTCTATCAGTTTTGAAAATTAATGTTATTTTTTTGCATAGCCTTCGGTAATAGACAAAAGATCCGAAGTAAGGAGCGATCTCCTTGCTTGCAAGTTTCAATCAGTCCATATTCACATAACTTCAATCCAACCTCAGGCAGCACAACAAACCAATATACCAAACACTTTACTTTATACACCACCACAATTACAAACTAGGCTAGGACAATGGACAATAGTTATTTTAGTACTAATTATGATACATGAATATATATATAGTTGTAGTAGTGGTAGTAGTCAAGTCCAGCACTGTGCACCACCACCCATTGTTAACTGTGTGCAAGTGTATTTGTATGAGAGTACATTTAAAAAAGGGTGGAGTTCCAGCCATCTTCCTCTCTGGTCAGGTTGAAGTAGGCGGAGATGGTCAAAAATATCACCATGGAGCCAACGTTGCACAACACACACGCCATCCACTTGATCTAAACTGGCAACACTTTCACATAAAACAACATTAATCACAATATACACAAATGCACCACCGAACGACAAATGTGGCAAAAGCTTTTTCCTGTTTTTGTTTGAAATTACTATAAAAACTGACTATTCCTGCATGTGCGAGGACAAATGGAAGGGCAAACGCTGACAAGACTATGCCTGAAACGGTGAAACATAATTAATAGTCACAATAGCTGCATACAAAATATTACCGGTTGTGCAAAAGATGGCTAATTCAACAGCTGCTGAAAACTGTTGAAAATTAATTTTTTCGGATTGGTCAAAAAATTTTGGACCCTACTTGAATATACCCCCCCCCCAAATCAACTTTTTTAAAAGTGTTTCTAAACACCCTATATTGACCTAAAATGTCCTCAGAATTCAGAAAAGACATTATTTTTAAGTTCGGGTCCAGAACAAATTAACTTTTGAGCTTTTTGAAATTTCGACTTTTACCTGTTTTACCATGTTTTTCAACGTGGGACTTGGCAAAAAGAGTCTCTAAATGCATTTTTGATCGAGAGTCTTGCTCGCAATAATGTCTGAGGCAAGTGAGTGCGCGCATCTCTAACCTACCAAGCCCCCTGCGCCCCCTTCAGGGGCGCAGATTCTGGATGCATAAAAATACATGCATACCAGAGTTTTTTTTTATGCGGTAGGCCCCAGTATTCAAAACTATGTTCAACATCTTCCTTTTTGTTCACAATTGGCCCCTTTTCGGTCTATTGCCACCCAAATACAGACCTAAATCCCTATAAAAATGGTCAAAATGGGTCATTTTGGGTGGTCCCAAAACTCAATTTTTTTATTGACCAGAACTCAAAAATAATGCTTTTTTGAACTCCTGAGGCCATTTTAGGTCGATATAGGGTGTCTGGAAACACTTTGAAAATATGATTGGGGGAGGGGGATATCCAAGTGGCGCCAAATTTTGCTTTAAATAGCCAAAAAAAAGCAACCTTTACCAAGTACCCAAATTACACCCGCTTCGCATAAAAATGGCACAACTTATTCAGAAAACAAACTGACCTGATGTTCCATTTGAGCCGTATTGAAAATGTTTTGCAATGGCTAAAATGCTGATTTATGATAAAAGATTGAACATAAAATATCAAATATACCGATCGGCATGGGTGCAATTAAATAAAATACTATGACAAACATGGGCCACCATGAACTGTAAAACAGTTGTGATGCTGATTACGCTTTAAAAATACCAAATCAACCGACTCAAAATGAGGAAGAGCACAACCAAGAACAAGCAAGGTGAGACCAGTCACAGAAGCCAAGGAAAGAGTCAATACAGCTTAAATCACTAGATTTAGCTAGCTGTAAAGTTCATACATTCGACTCCCGTTAAAGTATAAAAAGAATAGAGTGAACTTAAAGGGGCATGCTCGTAGCCGATGGGATATTTTAAAAAGCGGGTAACAGTGAAATTCAAACGAGAATAAAATTTTCGTATTTTAGTAAAAGTTAAGCAAAAATGTAGCCTCCAATCGGAATCGAACCGATCATTGACTTTCACGGTACACCAGGGCTTTACCACTATGTCACATATGCTTTTAGGTTAGGTTAAGTTTAGGTTTTCAAGCTCTTCTAGAATATATATTGCCCGAAGAGTACTCAAGAAGACTTTATTTTAAAATAATTCTTTTTTTGAATCGACCTGGTACCCGCCTTTCGAAATATTCCCATCGGCGCTGAGCATGCCCCTTTAATCTAAATTTGGTTCCTTGAAGCGTTCATTGTGATTCAATCAGATGTATTTCATACTTTTTGGATCGAATATTTCGTAGGCTGTATAATGCGCAAAAACTCACTTTTTACTCCACCCATATTACCGAATAGTCAATAAGTAGAAATAGTAGTGTTTTTTATATCAAACACGCAACAACAATAGATGCTTGAACGATTTAGCAGCAGTTAGCCCACAGTATCGACAATGCATTGATTTATGGTAAGGAGCATCTCTGTGGGACCAAAACCCTTTAAAACGAAAATTCCTGACTGTAACGCTTGATTATCTGGGGGCTTTCAGACCTCCTGAGCCCGACTATCGCAAAATCAGGCGCAAAAACTTTGATAAAATACCCATAATATATAGTCTGTGGCCCAGGCCAGGCCGCCCTGGGCCCTACGCTCGGGCCACGCTGATTGACGCACCGCATCTCAAAACTCTCTTTAACTCTAAAAATCAAAATTTTCAACACACAATACCTTTTTTTCATATAATCAGCAAAAACTACTATCCGCTTATATTGGCTTAGAATTAATTAACAAAATCGGATATTCAAGCATACTACCCCATTCTCCCAGCACATCCACCTACTCACCACTCTCCTCGCACGCTTACCCACTCTGTTGGCACGCTCACCCACTGTTCTGACTCGGGCCCCGCTTACCGGTGGACACCCTCGCCTCTGTCAAGTCACAAATGAGATGATTAAAAAATTTTATGTTCACAATAATCAATTTACAGACAATCAATAATCAATTGCAACAGAAAAAAGTATTTGAAAATTCAAAATTCAAAAAATTTACTAAACATAATTTAATGTTAAAAAAATTTAAAATCTTAAAAAATGTTAAAAGAAACACAAAGTGCACACTTACCTATTTAGGGCTACAAAATAGATAAAAAGTTTTAAAAATCTCATACAGTCGACGCTCGATATAACGTCCCTCAAAGGACCTGCCGAAATGGGACGTTATAACGAGCGGACGTTATATCGAGCGTCGTTTTATCGAGAATACACTGTAATCTGGCCAAAATAAGAATTTTTTCGGGACGTTATATCGAGCGTCCACTGTATATACAAGATGTTAAACCATCGCCCACAAACATGCTTACAAATTTATAAATCTTATAACTATCTGAAACGCAAAGAATCAAAGTTTTAATCACTCAATGTTTCTTCTTCCAAACAATCAAAAAAAATTATAGAAAAAACTTATAGTGCACTCCTACCAATTTAGGACTACGAAAAAATCATAGAATATAAAAAATTACATCAATGGAACGCGCGAAACCATCGCTCACAAAAATCCCTTTACCAATCTCAAAACTCTGTAAAACACTATCCCTCACTCTCATAGCAGCCTAAGCTCTCCAGGTACAGCTACTTACTCTCCTAGCACACTTGCTCACTGTCCTGGTATCCCACAAATTCTTCAGATGGTGCTATTCACTCTTCAGGTACCCCTACCCATTCTCCAGGTGCCGCTATCCACTCTCCAGGTAACCATACTCAACCTACACTCCGTATCATAAGTATAACCGCACCCATACTTTGTGATATTTTAGCGATTTTTGACTAAAAGTGAGAAATTTTTTAATATAACGAGATACATTTAGGCGAAAAAACATGTTCTGGCGCAAAAAACCAAGTTAGAAAGCGCAAGAAAATAATTTGTAGTTGTAAACATTGAAATCAGACGTATCATAAGTATAGACGCAGTTCGGTTTGTAATGCACCGCTCGATGTTTTCATTTATTTTGAAGCAGATATCATCTTACTTCTGGTTTGACTTTGTCTCGGCTACAATTTGGTAGGTCAAACTTATTTTTTTGATCATTATAAGAAAAGTTATGACCATCAACATGAAAACGTCGCTTCCTAGTCAAAATAAAGGAAAATCTAAAGAAAATGACTGTTTAGTCACATAAATAATAGCTTTTCTCAAAAAATGTCGATGAAAAGATAAAATCCATTGCATGATTCGAAAGTTCTTTGATTTATCTACATAATGACATGTTGACTGTTGTTTTATAAAAATACAGGGCTGAGAAACGGACGGTTAAATTTCGACAAGACAAAACAGGCTAAAACTCCACTTCAGACAAAACCATTTCAGACTCCATCAATGTTCATATCTTCTAAATTGATCCGTCGATTGCGTTTGCCATTAGGGCCATACCGTTGCCCATCTCCTCCACATTCAACGCTGCGAAAGCCTCTTTGATTCCCTCGATCTTTGGCTTCTGAGCCGCAGTGCTTGTCTGGACCAGACCAGAAACGTTGATCAATCCACCAAAAGCTATCAATTTGGCTATCTTAGACCCTTGGAAATATTTCGTTTTGGAAAAATGTCGTTTGGGAAAATGTGGTTTTGAAAAGTGTCGTTTGAAAAAATGTCGTTTTTGAAAATAGTCGTTTTTGAAAAATGTCCCCTAGCCCTTTTTATATAGTTTTTACAGTATATAAAAGCTGTGAAAAAAATACATAAAATGTTCAGTAAAACCACACGGTGCGTCAGGATTGCGCGCCCCTTTTCAAAAATGTGGCTATGTAGCCTCTTGATTGGTCAGTTTCTAAACATTTTTTGTTACAAGCATTGTGATCTTTTTCAGGTGGCTTAACGGTTTTGTGACTATAAAACAGAATCCTACGTAAAGTTGGAGATTTCCAAGAATTTGGGCCCAAACATTTTTAGATTGACCATGCAAGAAGCCGCGTAGCCAAATTTTTTAAAAGTGGTAACTTAATGATGCGTACAGCCTCGCTTTTGTAGTCTTAAAAAAATCAGAGTTAAAGGGCCATGCTCGTCGCTGATGGGAATATTTTAAAAGGCGGGTACCAGCAAAATTCAAACGAGAAATAATTTGACGAAAATTTTGAAAAGTCGAGGAAAAATTCTACCTCCAATGGGAATCGAACATTTCGAAATGGGGTGCCGGTTTAAAGAGGTTTTGATTTTTTAATGATGAAATCGCAGGATTTTAAAAAAAACGATCGGCAAAATCGGAATCCTCGCGATATTTCCGACCAGACTGTCGAAACAGAAATGCTAAAAGCTTTCAAAAATTGGGTTAAAAAAAGTGTCGGACCCAAGGCTGGAACGAACTTTTGTGGGTGCCGGTTTAAAGAGGTTTGACTGTATATAATGCAGACAGCATGAATAAAATCAAAATGAACAAGATATTAGAAAATTGGGACAAAAAGAAAAAAGTGCGCGTGATTTCCGGACACCCTGTACAAACCAACCAAGTCACGATTTTCGAGTATGAAACTTCAAAAAAGCAGATGTGATCAATTCTTATTGTCGAATTCAATCTACATATAGTATTTCTGTAGGAATGTAGCGCTAACAAATGTTCGTCACACTTTTTAACCCACTTCCCATTCACAAATCTTTTTATTCTTAACTGTTCTATGGGTAATCTGGGTCGTAGAGTTCAGAAAACTCATCAGAAGTGACATGTGATGCTTAAGGTTTTGAGTTTTGCCAGAAAAGTGGGAAAAACCAGGTATGCTCAAGGGGGTATTCGAACCTGAGACCCCGAAAATTGTATGTCACGCTTTTTAACCCACTTAGGATCGATTATTTCGGATAATTTTTTTGAAATCGACTCAGTTTTTTGCGTAGTATTAGTTAATAAAAATTCAGCCTGAACGGTTATGTCTAATTTATAAACGTTGTCGTTGGAAAAAATGTTTTATAAAGGCACTTTTACGCCAACGACAACGCCAACGACGACGACAACGACAACGTTTATAAATGAGCCATTAGCAAAATTGTAGGTAAAGAATTAAAAGATCGATTTTATAAGGCAAATTTCGGGCGGTTGTCGAACCATTCCCTATTTAAAATGTTTGAAAACGTGCCAAAAAAAATTAATTGCGAATGGGTGCATGTTGATGATGGCGCCTGTATTGAAAGAAAGCGCAGATCACGGGCTTTCAAGTGAGGTATCATTGAGGTAGTTATGACAATTCAATGTAAAAATTTTACTTCAAAGAAAAAATTGGGTCATTTTTCGAAATTGTTGTACATACTGTATATTCTCTATGAATCCCGCATTGGGATTATTTTCAACCCCTTAAAAATTGGAAAATTTGAGGACGATTTTGATATTTTTGGGCAGTCGACCAAAATCTGAAAAGTAGAAACAGGGGTCGTATTCAGGTAGGTTAGTAGAGTTTTGGATCAAAAGTAACTCGTGATCTACTCGACGTGTTTCAGACGGGCCGAGTAGGTTCAAAGATCATGAGTTACTTTTGATCTACTCAACTCGTTTCAGACACACGAGTGGAGTTTTGGATCAAAAGTTACTCGCGATCCTACTCGAGCTGTGAGTAATCTTTGATCTGAGTAGAATTGAGTTCTTCTCGCCCAACTCGAGTTCTACTCGCCCAACTCTGGTTCTACTCGCCCAACTCTGGTTCTACTCGCCCAACTCGAGTTCTACTCGCCCAACTCTGGTTCTACTCGCCCACTCTGGTTCTACTCGCCCAACTCGGGTTCTAATCGCCCAACTCGAGTTCTAATCGCCCAACCCGAGTTCTACTCGCCCAACTCTGGTTCTACTCGCCCAACTCTGGTTCTACTCGCCCAACTCGAGTTCTAATCGCCCAACTCGAGTTCTACTCGCCCAACTCTGGTTCTACTCGCCCAACTCTGGTTCTACTCGCCCAACTCGAGTTCTAATCGCCCAACTCGAGTTCTACTCGCCCAACTCTGGTTCTACTCGCCCAACTCTGGTTCTACTCGCCCAACTCGAGTTCTAATCGCCCAACTCGAGTTCTACTCGCCCAACTCTGGTTCTACTCGCCCAACTCGAGTTCTACTCGCCCAACTCGAGTTCTACTCGCCCACTCTGGTTCTACTCGCCCAACTCTGGTTCTACTCGCCCAACTCGAGTTCTAATCGCCCAACTCGAGTTCTACTCGCCCAACTCTGGTTCTACTCGCCCAACTCTGGTTCTACTCGCCCAACTCGAGTTCTAATCGCCCAACTCGAGTTCTACTCGCCCAACTCTGGTTCTACTCGCCCAACTCTGGTTCTACTCGCCCAACTCGAGTTCTAATCGCCCAACTCGAGTTCTACTCGCCCAACTCTGGTTCTACTCGCCCAACTCTGGTTCTACTCGCCCAACTCGAGTTCTAATCGCCCAACTCGAGTTCTACTCGCCCAACTCTGGTTCTACTCGCCCAACTCTGGTTCTACTCGCCCAACTCGAGTTCTAATCGCCCAACTCGAGTTCTACTCGCCCAACTCTGGTTCTACTCGCCCAACTCTGGTTCTACTCGCCCAACTCGAGTTCTACTCGCCCAACTCTGGTTCTACTCGCCCAACTCTGGTTCTACTCGCCCAACTCGAGTTCTAATCGCCCAACTCGAGTTCTACTCGCCCAACTCTGGTTCTACTCGCCCAACTCTGGTTCTAATCGCCCAACTCGAGTTCTAATCGCCCTAACTCGAGTTCTACTCGCCCAACTCTGGTTCTACTCGCCTAACTCGAGTTCTAATCGCCTAACTCGAGTTCTACTCGCCCAACTCTGGTTCTAATCGCCCAACTCGAGTTCTAATCGCCTAACTCGAGTTCTACTCGCCCAACTCTGGTTCTAATCGCCCAACTCGAGTTCTAATCGCCCAACTCGAGTTCTACTCGCCCAACTCTGGTTCTAATCGCCCAACTCGAGTTCTAATCGCCCAACTCGAGTTCTACTCGCCCAACTCTGGTTCTAATCGCCCAACTCGAGTTCTAATCGCCCAACTCGAGTTCTACTCGCCCAACTCTGGTTCTAATCGCCCAACTCGAGTTCTAATCGCCCAACTCGAGTTCTACTCGCCCAACTCTGGTTCTACTCGCCCAACTCTGGTTCTACTCGCCCAACTCGAGTTCTAATCGCCTAACTCGAGTTCTACTCGCCCAACTCTGGTTCTAATCGCCCAACTCGAGTTCTAATCGCCTAACTCGAGTTCTACTCGCCCAACTCTGGTTCTAATCGCCCAACTCGAGTTCTAATCGCCCAACTCGAGTTCTACTCGCCCAACTCTGGTTCTAATCGCCCAACTCGAGTTCTAATCGCCCAACTCGAGTTCTACTCGCCCAACTCTGGTTCTAATCGCCCAACTCGAG
This sequence comes from Ditylenchus dipsaci, assembly GCA_004194705.1. Classification (NCBI taxonomy): domain Eukaryota; kingdom Metazoa; phylum Nematoda; class Chromadorea; order Rhabditida; family Anguinidae; genus Ditylenchus; species Ditylenchus dipsaci. The sequence goes on along the minus strand of SADC01000002.1, from coordinate 81,863 downwards.
TTCTAATCGCCCAACTCGAGTTCTACTCGCCCAACTCTGGTTCTACTCGCCCAACTCTGGTTCTACTCGCCCAACTCGAGTTCTAATCGCCCAACTCGAGTTCTACTCGCCCAACTCTGGTTCTACTCGCCCAACTCTGGTTCTAATCGCCCAACTCGAGTTCTAATCGCCTAACTCGAGTTCTAATCGCCTAACTCGAGTTCTTCTTCAGTTTTTTAGTAAAAAATTTTTACATCAAAAACTGAAAAGAGTTAGTGACGACTAGCCAACTTCAAAGACCTTTTTCGTCGCACCTTCCTCGACTTTTTTCAGAAAATTTTCGACAGAAAGATGCAAAATTAAATTCTCTGTTTAATGCATCAGAATTTAGAAGGGTGCACGCCGATTTCCGGTTTTATTGCGGTTTTTTCGCCGAAAATTAGTGTTTAAAAAATGCAGATTTTTTGAAAAAAACACACTTTTTCAAGAAAATTAAATACATACTGTGGGGTTTTTGTACTCATTAGAAAAAGCAACTTATTTTGCGTCGAATAAACGTTCAAAAAAGTGTATATCATGATGTTTTGATCAAGTATTAATTGTTTAAAGAAATGTACTGTTTTTTCTGAGTACCAAGCTTCGGGAGGTCACAGCTCGGTGAGTTAGTGACAAAAAAGAGGCTTAAGCTATCTTACTTAGCAATAAGTAGGCTTTTCTTCAAGCCTAAACACTCAATTTCTAATTTTCTGAGGGGTCTAGGTGGCCTTGATGAAACTACAAAATTACAGAACTTCTCTTTTAAAGGGGGGGGACTTTATATACGCATCGCCTTAGGTCACAGGTTCGACTACCACTGGCTGCAAACCTTATTCTTATTCTCCTTTTATTTAAAAGTTTAGTGTCAAAATGTAGCCAAGCTTCTGGGCTTTCATTTGAGCTATCATACAGATGAAAAGTTGTCATAAAGTTAGGGCTAAAATATAAAAAATCCAATTTAATGAAATCCTCAATAGGACTATACCAGTACTTTTCGGTAGTATCCTGGAACTGACCTTTTTCCCCAATTTTAATTTACATACAGTCGAACCTCGATAGTAGATACCCCCGATAATAGATACCCTTCGATAGTAGATACCCTCAGCGCATATTTGGTTGGTTTCACTTAAAATAAGGCAAATCATACCCCCAATAGTAGATACCCCTTATAATAGATCCCCCTCGATAATAGATACGCTCTGACTCTTACACTGACCTTTATTTTGCCCTCGATAATAGATACCTCTAACACTCAAGTCTAAATGGAAAGCCATCTCTTTTTCAAAGTGTAATTTTGGAAATTGTTTGTTCAGATGTGCCTATTTTTTAATTGGCGCTTATGTTTGGCTCGAAATCTCGCGATATTATTTAAATTCGTTAGTTCATTCAGGTACCCGATGGATACTTCGCAAAGAATATATTTCGGAATACCGTATTCTCTCTAATAGAACCACACTCTCTATTAGAACACCCTCTCTAATAGAACCACACCCCTTAATACCCTCAAGCTGCACCGACGGCCGTTTAACTCCAATGGATTGTCGAAGCCTGCGAGAATCTCTTCTAGGAACCCATCGTTGAGTCAATCAAATAATGCGGAGTTCCCAATGCCAACGATGGATGTTGGGCGAAGCCACTTACCGTTTCAAGAAAGTTGGGCCGGTTCCGAGTGGTCAAGGCAAGGTGAACCTCGCGCAAGATGAGAAGAAGTTGGCTGAGCAGATACAAGAAATCGATCTTGAGGAAGCGCAACAAAAAATTTGATTATAGTAATAAAGATATATCTCTAGAGTGTCACTGAGTTTTGGGACCTGCTCTGGTTTAGGGGACGCCTACTTTTACTATATATATTTTATTTTTTAGGTTGATCGAGTTGATTATGGTGGCCGGCGTGACAATAATCACCTTATTCAACAAAATTACTTATTAGACTATTCATATAGGTTATCGATATAACCATGACTGCCATGAGCGACAAAAATAAATAAAAAGTATAGTATAAATGAGCGTCCCCGTAAACCCAAGCAAGTCCGGAATAAAGAATTTATGCGCGTATGCTGCAATGCTTGAATATGTTCAGAAGGTTGAAAAATAGAAGCACACTCTCTATTAGAACCACACTCTCTAATAGAACCACACCCCCTAAGTGGGGTTGAAAAATAGAACCACATGTGGTTCTATTAGAGAGAATACGGTAATATATATTCGGATATTGATGTGGACAGCGACGTTGAAATGGAAGAAGCGCCCATCACTCGTCTAGAGGCTCAGCGTGCATTGCGATTGGTCCGTCAATACGTGGAAAAGAATTTTGCGAATCCCCAGCTCCTCCGTCAGAGCGACGCCTTGGATGAAGCTTTCTGGCAGGATGGTCAAAAGAAAAGGAAGCAGAGCTCTCTCAGTGATTTCTTCAAGCCACTAACCTAATTCTTGTTTAATCGCAGTTGTTATTCGTCGTTAGTTGAATAAAGTATCACTGTTGGGTTAGCATTTAAACCGATTCCACTTTACCCTCGATAATGGATACTTCTGACCCAAAATTTGGTTGTCTGCCTCTCGATAGTAGATACCCCGATAATAGATACCCCTCGATAGTAGATACCCCCTAGCCCGGTCCCGAGGGGTATCTACTATCGAGGTTCGACTGTACTCATTTGCAATCTTACACTCAAAATGTTTCAAAGGTCTTAAAGTGTTTCTTTCGCTAAAACGATTGGCAAAATCGTGATCCTGCCGATATTTTCAGCCAGACTGTCGTAACAGAAAAAGGAAAACTTTTAAAAAAATCGAGTTAAAAAATGTCGGACCCTAGGCGGGAACGAACTTTTAAGGGTTACATTAATGGGAGTTTTGACTGTATGCACAAGACTTATTGAAAGGACAAGGAAAATGTCTTCAAAGTGATATCTAGAAATAGAAGATGCGCTATCAGAATACAATACTTCCTTTAACCCTTTTTAAAGTTGATATTATTGACTTCCTACAATATCATTCCGTTTTTCTAAACATGTTTTTCAGGAGGTTATAAAACCGAATAGAGTTAAATAACCTTTATGAAACGAAAAAGTATTTTTAACACTCCGAGCCTCATGCGTGACTTTTGCCATTTTTGAAGCAGAATTTCATGGAGAACAAGATGGCCTTTTCAGATTTTTTTTCAAATCAGAAAAGTGGTTCAAATCGGCCTTTGAAACATGTGACCCATACGCCGGGGACTACACACTTAAATAAGGCTGTAACTTTTTTTCACAGATATAATTTCGATCTGTTTTAAACACTATAAATGTTCCTCATGAGCTACTCTATCTTCCTGTACAGTCAACCCTCGATTTAACGGCCCCTTGATTTAACGGCACCCAAAAATAGACCGATTTGGTCAGCATTGACTAAGATTTAGTCAAAGTGAACCCTCGATTTAACGGCACCCCGGACCTGGTCCTTAGGGTGCCGTTAAATCGAGGGTCGACTGTAGTTGCATAAATATCACTTTGACCAAAAATAAAAATTGGCGCTAGTAGCGAATACCCCCCCCCCCCAAGCATCCGACCTTTAAAAATTGCTGTAACTACCCTTGCAAACAACAAGTTTAGGCTTAGCCCTTAGGCTTGGGGTAGGCCAGCGTACGGAAGTTGTGACTAATAAAGAGTTTACGCATATTTTCCGAGGTCTGGGACATAAATTCGGGTACTTTTTACTTAAGTGGGGGGGGGGGCTGGTTATTTGCTGCTAGCGTCGAATTGTGAAAATTCGCTACTAGCGTCGAATTGTGAAAAATGGCCGTAGATTTTTTTGCATTTTTCTACATTTCTGTAATAATTTTTTTTAAAAGGTCTCAAAAATGTAGCGTGATTCCGAACACCCTGTGTGCTCAATGAAGCGGAAAATTAATTGTTTTGGTGATTTACAACATTATTCGTTTTGCTTTTAATATTGCCATAATCGTTTGGAAAAGATATCGCATATCGCACCTCGATTTTTAGAAATATCGCATATCGCTATCGCATCCAGGCGAGTAGTACATGGGTCAAATGCCCCATAGGAAAATTTTTTTGGAGGGTATGCTTTTGGTTTTGAGGGGAGTGCTTTAGGCTCCCCCTCCGGATCAAAAGTGCCCCATAGGTTTAGGGCGTCTCTTTGAAAGTGCCCCATAGGTATAGGGCAAAAAGGCGGCATCCTTTGATGGGTGGAATTGGACCCATGTACTACTCAGGCGAGGCTAAAAATATCGCATCGCATATATCGCATAAAGCCAAATGTGCATCTCTACTAAAGACTTATTAAATTACTTTATATATTTAAAAAAGCTGGGAAAGAGAGCTTTTAAATGAGATATTATGAGCTGGTATAAAACAATTATGAGCCAGGTACAAACCACATTTCATGAAAACACTTTAAATAAGAGTAACTAATTTATGTTCTAACTTCAAACCAGCCTGGCTCAAAAAGTTCATTCCATGGGCAAAAACGACACGCACCTCGTGATTCTACGCATCAAGAGATTCTACGCATACAAAAGTGCTCTGCCAGATTTTTCAAATAGGCGCTCCACTAAGTGCCCTTCCCTGGTAAGGTATGAGGGTGTGCGCATCTCAACCCCAAGCAACCAAGCCCTCTGCGCCCCCGAAGGGGAGATGATGAATCTTAATGAAAATAATGCATATACAGACTCTTTCTGCCAAGCTCCAGTGATAAAACAGAGTAGGATACCATCATCCAAATATAAAATACGGTATCCTGGTACTTTCCAGTACCTTTTACCTTGGTCCCTCAAGGCAAAAAGTCGATTTTTGGTCAAAATGGTTTTTTTTCAAAAAATTTCATAATCCAGAGTCTTTTTAAACCAAAAAAGTCTTGTAGCGCCAAATAAAAGTCTTTTTGCCCCAACTAAATTTTGCCCCTAAAAATTTTTTTTGCCTCAAAAAAAGACTTTTCGGCCCATAAATGTGTTTTCGAACCAAAAATATTTGACTCGAAAAAAGTCTTTTTGACCTTAAAAAAGTCTTTTTGCATCAAAAAAAAGTCTTTTTGTTCCGAAAAAAAAGGTTTGTTCGATTTTTTTTATCGGGCTGCTGAGCTACATGATAATGTAAAAACTTTTTTAAAAAAGTTGAAAATTTTCAATCTAATTACGCAAACAAACAACCCCTGCGAAACCCCCAAACAACCCCTGCGCCTCCTTCGGGGCGCAGGGGCTTGGGGGCTTGGAGTTGAGATGCGCACACCCACATACCTCAGACACAAATCACTCGAAAGCGACTCTGGATGCATGAAAAAGCATACATACCAGAGTTTATTTATGCGGTAGTAGTAGTATTCAATAGTATCCCGAGTATTCAAACTATGTTCAACATCTTCTTGTTAGTGAGCCCTGTGTGATTAGTGGCCTCCTTTTATTCCCTTCCCCTCCCAATACAGCCCTCGATCCCTTTTAAATTCAAAAGGCGCCAATTTAAAATTTTCAAATTTTGACTAAAAAACCATGATACCCCCCTGTGGTTCGAAAAATTTTTTTTCTCAGAATTAAAAAACAGCCGGCTTTCTCATGAAATCGGGGTCGAGAAACATGAATATGAAGTTATCTCCTCCACCTGACCACTCCCCATGGGGGGGGGGGGGTGGGGGGTTGTATTCTGAACTCAAGCCTGCCATCCTACACAGGCTTTCATTTCCAACAAATTCCATAATTTGGGAATTTTCTGTGCTAAAATACTTTTCAATCGTTTCCTCGATAGTTTTTGGCCCTAGATGTCAGTGAACTTGATGAAGAAATAAATAGAGTGTGCACCTAGTGAGATTTAAACCCTCGATCCAAGGCGGCACACCACAACTGAGCACAAAGTATCTTATAAAAAATTCAACCGAGCGAAAAGTCATTTAACGATAAATTCAAATGAGAAACAATTGGTCTTGGCAAGATTTGTTTCCAAAATAATTGTTCTTTGACAAAACTATTTCACAAAAACTTTCTTGTAAATAATTGGTTGTATTGTTTTTGTCTTCTCCACCCCAAATCAACCCAAAACATCTAAAAGCACCTTATTCTCCCGAACCCCGTTAAGTACCTAGTGACCAGGACCATGAATCGAGGCAGCAACCAGCAATTTTGTGATGAGTATATATGGACCTCTACACCCTTCAAACACTCAATTTTATTAAAAAAAGGTATCCGGCAGGTGAATTCGAACGAGCCACTTCTACATCGCCTCTTATAATCGCTCAGAATTACATCCAGTGTCACAACCAAGTGGTCGTCCACTTGGATCAAAAAAATTTCACCTTTTCGGGTTCCACAACAATTTTTCTGCACTTATTCGAGCATCCTGAAGATGATTTGACTATGGTAAAATCGCGTTTTATAGAGAAATTTTATAATTATTGTGAACTCTTGATTTATCATAATCAAGAATCTACGATAACTCAAAAATTTCTTGATAAAACGTTATTTTACTATAGTCAAATCATCTTCAGGATGCTCGAATAAGTGCAGAAAAATTGTTGTGGAACCCGACAAAGTAAAAAAATTTGACCTAGGTGGACGACCACTTGGATATCTACCGCAGAGGTTGCTGGTTTGATACCACCTGGGAGCATACCTTTTTTACATTAATTTTAGATATAAAAAGACGAGCGTTTGACTTTTCAGGTCATTTGGGTGAATATACCCCTACTCTGGAGTTACCTGGATATCAACCATTCTTTTTATTTTGATTAAACTTTTTTTCCGGCCATTCAGCACAGCTAATTTAATCCAGTGGGAGTCCAGCGAATTGCCAGTGGAAGTCCACCAAATTACCAATGGACCCCATCGACTGCCAGTGGCAATTTGGTAGACTTCCACTGGCATTTAGTGTTATACCACTGGTAATTTGGTGGTGTACCACTGGCAATTCGGTGGCGTACCAATGGCAATAGGTGGTGTACCACTGGCAATTTGGTGGACTACCAGCGGCAATTCGATGGACTTCCACTGGAAAAAAAATTATAGATTATTACAGGAATGGGAGGTTTGTATAAGAGGGCTCGGAGAAGCTGTATGTAAAATGATTCTTAGATAAGTAATGGATACTATGAAGTTTGATCGTGAGATCTTTCTTAACCTAAATCTCAAAAAATTCATTTTTTGTTACCTATGATTTTCGGGAACCGGCCAGTTAGTAACTATTTTTAATTGAACGTGTGATTGGAATAATGTTTAAAGGAGAGGGGGAGGGGATACAAATCCTTATGCGAATATTTTGAACTCACAGATTCGATTCCCAGTGGATGAATAATTTTTATAAATTTTCACTCTACATTCTAGGCCGAAAACTTTCGAGCAATCAATTGCAATCATTTCTGCACTGATTTACTGTCACTTAATGCCCTAATTTTGCGATCTCATGCAAATGACCATTAAAATAAAGGTGAACCGGTACAATGATACGTACTTAGTTGTATGCCGCCTCAATCTCTACCAATTTTATTTATTTCTCAACTCGTTTAGTAACTTTTTAGACTCAGAATTCCATGAGGAATCAGAACGAAAAATTTCCACAGCAAAGTCACTTCAGAAATATGGGTAACTTGCGAAGGTTTGAATAAGGAATGAAAGAGTATCATCGAGGGGTAAGATTTCGGCATTATTAGGGGGTTGACCGACATTTGCGCGCCAACACTTGCGCGCCGACACTTACGCGCCGTGACTTTGCGCACTGACATTTGCGCGCGACATTTGCGCAGGACATTTGCGCACGATGAAACACCATGAAAAAACTTTTTGAAGCCAAAGTATAAGAAAAAAATTGCCTATCCAGGTGGACATCCAGATTCACCACTTGTACCAGAATATGGATTGAGTGGACCAAAACAGTTAGCGTATTTCCTCTAATAGAAGCCCCGGGGCTTCTATTTTATGGATGCTCTCCAGGGGGACTTATATTAGAGGGGGGGGCTTGTATTGGAGGGTGGGGCCTTGTATTAGAGGGGGCTTTTATTTTTTAAACTCGCCGCGCGGAAGGCGCGGAAAAAATTTTGAGTCATAATTTTTTTACGCCATCCTCTGATCGCTTATAATTTTCCACACAACATTGTTGAAAAAGCGTTTAAACATCAAAAGCACTGATTCTATATTCGTTTTTTTTTGTTACTTATGATTTTTGGGAACCGGCCAGTTAGTAACGACTTTTTTAATTTTCTCCGTGTCGCGCACGGGCATGCTCCTTTGACGTTTTTCGAATTTCGATCATGACTCGAGTTCGTTTCTTCTCTGTATGATATCTCAAATAAAGGCTTAAAATCTTGGCTATATTTTAGTTTATGAAACATATGTTTTGTAGTAAAAAGTCAGAAAATTTCGACGAAACCAGTTAGAGGAAAACCACCAAAACGATTGATTTTCGAAAAGTTAGCCTATATTACGCTGAATACCAGCACCAGCAGGTGTGAAATCATGCTCTGGTGATATTGTTAGATGGTCAAGAGTGTGCAGGTTTCAAAAAAACAAAAATTTTCAAACCCAACATTCGAAAATTTTTGAACCCGAACTTCGAATCTAACTGACCATTCGAAAACTTTCGAACTCAAACTTCGAATCGAATGTTCAAAAATTTCAAATGTTTGACAGCCCTATTTTATAAATTAATTATAAATTATAAATTAAGTATGTTAAACATGAATCCGGTGTTAGAATTCTGTTTTTGCCTAGCAGGGACGTCAAAATGAATTTTTCGCAGAGTTATCCGTTACAGAATTATAGAAGTTGCCTCCTGAGGCATTTGCTGGTTGGTCAACTACCGTGTAATGAATGAAAAAATTGCTTGGAGTTGTGTCTCGATTTAGGTTTGAGGGTACAGTCGAACCTCGATATAACGTACCCCTGGGGCCAGGCAAAGGGGTTCGTTATATCGAGGGCAGAAACCAAATAGATGACAGGTGTACGTTATATCAAGGTTTGTAAAATATTCAGGTGATGTCTCTTTACTCTTCTTACCGCCAGCACATTTGTCACCTGTAATCATTACGATATGCATTTTGCTGTACCTAACTTTAACCCTAAAACGGTACTTCTTTGGTTTACATCACACCTCAAATTTTTCGATTTTCTTGCAATTTTGTTTGAAATTTTTTGTTTGCTCGTTCATTTTTCATCCGTCATTTTATCCTTTCCGGTTTCAGTATGGACGAACTTCGAAGCTTCACTCTCTCAAAGCTCTACAACAAGTTGCTCAAGTGGACTGATGAGGATTTCGTGGAGTGGTTTCAACATCTCAAACTCCTTCACTCGTTTCGAACTTGCGTGTGTGGATCCAAAATGCGCCTTCGAAGCAAAAAGAACGATAAAACTTATTCGATGTGGCAATGCCCGATCAAAAAGTGTCGAAAAGAAAAGGGTTCCCTGTTGGTACGTTCTTTGAAGGTGCTCATCTGTCTTTAAAAGAGGTTTGTCTTTTTTTCTTGGTTGGTTACTGAATTTTGTTTCAGATATTTCAATTGTCTTAATTCTGGTGCCACGATATGGGCTAAGGAAATATATAAGGGAATGAAAAAATTTGCAAGAAAATCGAAAAAAATGAGGTGTGATGTAAACTAAAGAAGTACCCCTAAAACTACGGCAAGGTCTTTTTACATCGTAGCAAACTTTGTGTTTTTTTAATAAACTGCAAAGGAATCACCATTTTTGATATTTATCTTTATATATCAATTTTTCATGCTCTTTATGTCTGTGTATTCAGATTTTTATTTCTTACGCAAAAAAGTGAATGTTTTAAGGCGTTTAAAATAGGTTCAAAACTGATGTTGTTTAAGCAAGGCCAATTCTGGCTGTTGGCGAGGCAAACCTCGATACCTTTAATATAGGGAGGTAGCACAAAGATAGGCTGATATATTTCATCAAACAGTTTTGATTTATATTTCGCTTCGGCTTTGGAGTACTCATCGAAACTAAAAGGGAAACATTTAATGACTACAGAAAATATTGCAGAAGCAGAAAAAGAGCAAAAACTGTATGAAATTGGTATATAAACACTATTTTTCAAGGGTACGTTATAGCGAGGGTAACGTAAAGGTCAGTGTTATCTGCAAAGGGTACGTTATATCAAGGGGTACGTTATATCAAGGGTACATTATAGCGGGGTAAACTTATTGTAATTTAAAGTAATCCAACCAAATGGTCTCAAGGGGTACGTTATATCGAGAGGTACGTTATATGGAGGGTACGTTATATCGAAGTTTGACTGTACAAACTTTTGACAAATTCAATCAAGATCGAACGATATCGTAATCAACGAGACTTTAATTATTTAAATAATAGACCGTATTTCACGTTTAAAAAATGGCATGCCCATGCTAATGGGTGTACCATTTCTCGTCCTTCGAAACCTGGAATTATTGCGAATTCGAACTTAATAAATTCGAATTAAAAAATTTGCACAATGTACTATTGGAACTTTTACCAATTGGGATTTGAAAATTGGCGCAACGCCAAACTCGTCCAAAAAGCAACTTGATTTCTTACCAACTAGGCCAAAAGCATTCTGATTTTTTTACCAATTGGGCCAAATAGCATTTAAATTTTGATAGATTGCGCCAAAGTCACCGTTCTAGTGTTAAAGAGTCCCCCGATCTTTCTTTTTCATCGGTTTATCCCTGTATAGGCTCGTTTAGAGCTGTTCGGTATGAATTAAAGTGGTTTAGGGTGATTTGCATGGTATGAGTATTCGGCCCAGTTGATAAAATACTAATTAGTGTTTGTCCCAGTTAGTAAAAAATCAAATCAATTTTTGGCCCAGTTGGTGAAAATCAAAATGCTTTTCGGCCCAGTTAGTAAGAAATCAAGATGATTTTGGCCCAGCTATGGCATTGTGCCAGTTATCTTTAATCGGATTAATAAAGTTTGAATTTGCAAGAATTCCAATTAGGAAAAGACGGGGTTTGGTACACCCCATGCTAATAAGTGGTGGTGCCGGCGAATTCAAAAAAAATCCCTATCATTGAATTTCTGTAAGGAATTTTCAACTTGCTTTCCATTAAAACAAGGCCTAGAATTTGAAGGACCATTCGCAAAATTTGAATTCGCGCGGGACCACAGTAATTTTGTCAATAATGTTTTCGAATTATTATTTTTTGTATGCATTTAAAATTCGAATTTTCTTTATTAGTCAATATATTCGGTCGTGTCAAAAGGGCTGTCATTTTTTTTCAAAAGCAATATCTGTGGCGTTGTGTTTTTACCATAGATTTTTTTAACATTTTTCAAAAGTTGACCAGTCATTCTGTAGCCAAGATTCTCAGCTACAAAATAAGTGGTAAACTTTTGAAAAATGTTAAAAAAATCTATGGTAAAAACATAACGCCACAAATATTGCTTTTGAAATAAAACGACAGAACTTTTGACAAGACCTACTAGAACACAATAATGCAGTAGGAAAGTGTAGTGCAACGGAAGTTGTCGAACTCGTCCGATCTGGCATAGTCAAGCAACGTTGGGCTCGACTAGTAGATGGCTCAAAGTTTTGTGAAAATTTTAAATGCAAATAAAAAATTTAAAAATATTTTTGACAAAATTAGGGTGGCCCCGCACGAATTCAAATTTCGCAAAGTGCTGCGCTTATCAAGTTTCATGGTCTTTTAATTTTAGGTATGGTTTTCTTAGAAACCAAGTTGAAAAATACGTACAGAAGTTCAGTGATTAGGAAAATTTTTTGAATTCCGGGCACCACCTCTTATCAGCGTGGGAATGCCCCTCTGAGAAAACTTGTGATCTGACACCATACTTTGTCAGTTTGATCCAGTGGAATACCACAAACTGCCAGTGGTACGCCACAAAGTGCCACTGGAATGCCACTAATTACCACTGGAATGCCACTTAGTTATTTGATCCAGTGGTTTTCCAGTGGAATACCACTGGATTTAACGACTTTTCTGGCATTCCAGTGGCACTTAGTGGTTTCCAGTGGCACTTTGTGGCATTCCAGTGGCACTTTGTGGCGTACCACTGGATTAAAATTAGCTGTGAGATGGATGGATGTCACCTGGACCGCGGATCAAGGTGACCAAACGACCTATTTTTGCAGAAACAAAACTGACAAATATGGTTTTTAGGTAACTGGATTCGAAACCTGTGAAATTTCGACTTTCTAAATAAAAAATTTTAGTCTTACCTAAAATTTTCAGTTTATATAGTGTTGTACAGCCAGTTAGAGATGGCCTGTATCGGCGGTATATTATATCGATGGTCAACTGTATTAAATGTTTTATTGATCACTTTGTTCAATTCGGAAAGTATTGTTTCTAGAAAAGCTTTAATGCTGAAAATTATTTTAGGAACAAATCTTGCCAAGAACAATTGTTTCTCATTTGAATTTATTGTTAGATGACTTTTTGCTCAGTTGAATTTTTTCTAATATACTTTGTGCTCAGTTGTGGGTGTGCCCCAGGGGTCCGCCTCGTTTCCCCTCAAAGTGCGTTTCCCCTCAAGCTCGTTTCCCCTCAAAGTTCGTTTCCCTCAAAGTTCGTTTCCCCTCAAAGGTCGTTTCCCCTCAAAGGTCGTTTCCCCTCAAAGGTCGTTTCCCTCAAAAGTCGTTTCCCCTCAAAAGTCGTTTCCCCTCAAAATAAGTTCCTTTCAAAATAAGTTCCCTTCAAAATAAGTAAATAAATAAGTAAAGTTTACCCCGTGGTACCTACCCGAGGGGTATCCACATCCAGAATCCAAAATTTTAGATTTAGCTCAAAGTGATTGAAAACCCAAGCGATTTAATTCAAAATTGCGTTCTGAAAACGGTTAAATTTGAAATGGGGGTCCTCTACTCGAGACTGATTGCACCCAGATGGGGTCGAACCAGTAACCTTGGGAATGAGTATATGAACTTTTACACCACTTAAACACTCAAAATAATGATAAATAAAGGTATGCACCCAGCTGGATTTGAACCATCATCCTAGGCGATGTCTATCCAAGTGGTCGTCCACTTGGATCAAAAAACTTTTTTACGTTTTCGGGTTCCAAAACCATTTTTCTGAACTGATTCGAGCATGCTGAAGATGGTTTGACAGTGGTAAAATCACGTTTTATCGAGAAATTTTTGAGTTATTGTGAACTCTTAATTTATCAAAATCAAGAATTTACTATAACTCAAAATTTCTTCATAAACGTTATTTTACTACTGTCAAACCATCTTCAGTGTGCTATAATTAGTGCAGAAAAAGTATTTTAGAAGCCGAGAACGTGAGCAAAAAATTTTTGATCCGAGTGGACGACCACTTGGATATTGTATCCGCGGGATATTGTGGCCCTGGGATATTGTGTCCGTGTCCGAAAAATATATATAGACGATTGAAAACTTTCTATAACACAATAAGAGTGAATATTTTATTTTTGACGTACAAGTGGTTACAAAAACATTATTCGAAAGTCTTTGGGACTAAAATAAAACCAACGATATTTCATGCTTTTTGTATTACATTAGTTTATTTTGATCGAATTTTTTTGTAGAAAAAATTATTTTTAAGGGAATCGACACTTGAGGGGAAACGACCTTTGAGGGGAAACGAACTTTGAGGGGAAACGAACTTTGAGGGGAAACGAGCTTGAGGGGAAACGCACTTTGAGGGGAAACGAACTTTGAGGGGAAACGAGCTTGAGGGGAAACGCACTTTGAGGGAAACACCCGTGTCCCTGCCCCAGGGCAATGCGCATATAAAGTTTCTTCCCCGTATAACACAAATTACAATTTCGGTCGTAATTCCAGACCTTAAATGTTATCTGCTGCTGTTTTTGACTCATAGTGAACTAGACTCAAACTGACACAAAAGCAAGCAGAGAACTAAAGTGCGGTGCATAATTATACGACCACCCCCTATTTTGCGAATTTCGGGACTTTTCGAAATAATTCCTAAAATCTACTACCACCATTCGAAAAGCGCGCTGAAAAACGGTGGTTTTGCTACAGTATCGATAAGTAGCCGATATTTTTGTAAGAAATTTTTTCAAAAATGTGAAATTTCGGCGGTGCATATTTATACGACCGATGATTTTGATAGTCAAAATCAAAGTAAATCTAAGGAAAATGGTTGTTTGACCGCATAAATACTGATTTTTCTTAAAATTTTTAATATCATAATTTACCAGTTAATGCACTTTTTGGAAGCTTAATATTTTTTCTACAAAATGACATGTCAGCTTTTTCATAAGATTGTACAGGGCTGAGAAACGGACGGTTTAAATTGAAAGAAGTGAAATGTCTCAAAATAAAGCAAAGTAGAGGTTTTTCACTTCTTTCAATTTAAACCGTCCGTTTCTCAGCCCTGTACAATCTTATGAAAAAGCTGACATGTCATTTTGTAGAAAAAATATTAAGCTTCCAAAAAGTGCATTAACTGGTAAATTATGATATTAAAAATTTTAAGAAAAATCAGTATTTATGCGGTCAAACAACCATTTTCCTTAGATTTACTTTGATTTTGACTATCAAAATCATCGGTCGTATAAATATGCACCGCCGAAATTTCACATTTTTGAAAAAATTTCTTACAAAAATATCGGCTACTTATCGATACTGTAGCAAAACCACCGTTTTTCAGCGCGCTTTTTCGAATGGTGGTAGTAGATTTTAGGAATTATTTCGAAAAGTCCCGAAATTCGCAAAATAGGGGTGGTCGTATAATTATGCACCGCACTTTAGTAGGACACACAGACAATTACATTTATTCAACCACCAATCGATTCCAATTACAAACAGTTTAGATTCCTATGTTTACAGCTATTATTCTTGGAATTCGGTACCTGCCCATTTCTTAGGTTCTCTCGATTAGGTTGTAAACATGTTGCTCGAATCGCTTGTAGTCCTTACCTTAAACAATTATTGATTCATTTCGCCCGGATTGTAACTAATAAACGAAAAGATAAACTCACGAAGGTGATAGTCCGCCGGCAACTCAGCCATAACTTCCTTTGCCTTAAAAGTAAGAAGGCTTCAGCACCAAATCATGGTGCAAGGCTAAAAACTAACCTCAGCCTGATAGTCGCGAGTTTTCGGCACTGAAAGAAAATACTTTTGCAAAGAATACAAAATTAATTTAATTTTCGAATGACCATGATGTTTTCTAAGGAACTATGCCGTCGAAATTTTTCAATTTTTAATAATTTCTTTTCATTTTTAGAAAAAAAATCGACGCTACTTGCATATACCCCCCCCCAAATCAACTTTTTTTAAAAGTGTTTTAAAACACCCTATATCGACTCAAAATCGCCTCAGGAGTTCAAAAACGACATTATTTTCAAGTTCTGGTCAATAAAAAATTGAGTTTTGGGCACTTTTGAATTTCGACTTTTTACCTGTTTTATCATGTTCTGGTCACTGGAGCTGGATTTCAGTATTATTTAGGAACTGTGATTTTTTGTGATTTCAATTTACATTATTTTATACAACCGTTTACTGAAAAGGACGGCAAGGAGCAGAGCTACATTTTGAGTTTAACGTTGCAAAGGAGTATGTGAATTAAAATTGGGGAAAAACGTCAGTTCCAGGATACTACCGAAATGTTCCTGGATAGTCCTATTGGGTTACAGTTTCGAAACCACCCCCCCTCCCCACGGGACTGATCAGATCGAGGAGATAACATCATATTCGTGTTTTTCGACCCCGATTTCATGAGAAAGCCGGCTGTTTTTTTGGTTCTGAGAAAAAAAAATTTTTCAATCCACAGGGGGGGTATCATGGTTTTTGAGTCAAAATTTGAAAATTTTAAATTGGCGCCTTTTGAATTTTAAAGGGAATAAGGGCTGTATTGGGAGGGGAAGGGAATAAATTGGGTGCACTACGTTTCACCGTCACTGTTTTCACCGTTCACTATTTTCACCGTCACTATTTTCACCGTTCACTATTTACACCGTCACTATTTTCACCGTCACTATTTTCACCGTCACCTAAATTCACCGTCAGCATTTTAGGACCACTTTATAGGTCTAAATTTTTCGAAATTTTTAAAATTTTTGGTACCAAATTGTAGCCCTGAATGCCAGCTACATTTTGGTACTACAATTTCTAAAAAAAAACGAAAAATTTTAGTTCTAAACTTTAAAAGACGCTCACCCTGCGTTCTACCGTGATGAAAAGTGTGAGATTGAACGCCTTCTAAAGTTTAGTTCTAAATATTTTTTATTTTTTCAGAATTTGTAGTACCAAAATGTAGCTGACATTCAAGGCTACAATTTGGTACCAAGACTGTTTAAATTTTAGAAAAATTTAGATCTAAAAAGCGGTCCTAAAGTGCTGACGGTGAATTTAGTGAACGGTGAAAATAGGTGACGGTGAAAATAGTGACGGTGAAAATAGTGACGGTGAAAATAGGTGACGGTGAAAATAGTGACGGTGAAAATAGTGAACGGTGAAAAAAGTGACGGTGAAACGTAGTGCACCCAATAAAAGGGGGCCACTTTTATGGCAACACGTTAAAAGTTCAAAATTTTTGTATTCTTCGCCTGCCTCACCATGTTTTTCAACTGCGCCGTGTCAAAAAAGACTCTATATGCATTTTATGGTCAAGAGTACATCTCGGAATCATGTCTAAGGTAAGTGTGTGCGCGCATCTCTAACTCTCAAGCCCCTGCGCCCCGAAGGGGCGCAGGGGCTTGGTTGTTTGGGGTTGAGATGCGCACACCCACATACCTTAGACGCAAATCACTCGAAAGTAACTCTGGATGCATAAAAATGTATGCATACCAGAGTTTATTTATGCGGTAGGCCCCAGTCAACAAAACTATGTTCAACATCTTCCTTTTTGTTCAAAATTGGTCCCTTTTTGGTCTATTTCCACCCTAATACAGACTTAAATCCCTTCGAAAATGGTCAAAATGGGTACTTTTTGGTGGTCCAGAAACTCGATTTTTTATTGACCAGAACTCAAAAATAATGTCTTTTTTGAGCTTCTGAGGCGATTTTAGGTCGATATAGGGTGTTTGGGAACATTTTAAAAAAGTTGATTTGGGGGGGGGGGGTATATGCAAGTAGCGCCAAAAAATCATGTTGATTTTAAGATGGTAAGAATCCGAGAATTATTCCATTCTACAGCTAGAAAATTTTAAGACACTCTAAATTACCAACCGAATTTTGGTACAGTGCTTTCATGAGAGTGCATAGTGCTGAAGTATCCTGTAATCAGAACATACATGAATGATGTTTGTATCACAAATATACCCATTGGCGGTCGGGCAATCTGCAGATGCTTCTCTACGCACTGATCCATAACTCGCTGAGTCTCACGACATCTGAATAGAATTTTTTTATGTTAGAATGTGGTTTTACACACGTAATCATACTCGGACAAGTAAAGTCTTTGGCTGGCTTTGTCGAGGCAGTTGGCATGCCGCTCGGCTTCGCCGGTGCAGGTCTTCTTCAAACTTTTGAGAAAATCAACCCACAAGCTGTCACTTTGGCCCCTTCTTTTAGCACCATCCGCGGATCCTCGCACTCTCTACGCAGCAGCATGAATTCCTGAAAAAAAAATCATAAATTTCGAAATGAAGCGAAGAAGCCTGTGTTCTTAAACCTTAATCTCGGTCTCACAACTTCGTGCCATATAACTGTAATCCACACATATTAATTAGGACCGATCCTCGGAATACAGAATAACATACGGAGCAACGGCCTTTAGCCTGAAAGAATTTTGAAAAATTATTAAATAAAAACATTGTTCCTCAAACAAACCATGGAGTAGAAAGCGTTATTTCCTGCGGCACGGTCAATTCTTCTTCAGTCGGCATTCGGAGCTACAAGGGTGAAGATTATTGTATTGCAAACATTAAATTAAAAGAAGACACCGAGTTTGAGATAACCATCTTTACCACGGAAATTTAGCTAGCTGAAAAGTAGAAGTTAGTGCTATGAAAAAATTGAGGATTCAACAATCAATTGAACAATATGCTGTGTATACAAACACTTTGAAGTGCATGTTTTAATCATCTCATTTAATGCTTTATTTAAAAAAAGAGCCAATTAATAGAGATCAATCCTCTAAAATATCGGGCTGACAAATAGCCTGGTAGAGTATCATATTAAAAACCAGAGAATACAAGGCGAACATTTTTACCACATATAAGACTTTCGTGGCCTCCATCTGCAGATTGAAAATTATAATTAAACGAGCAAAACTCAGTTCTACCGTGGTGAGCGGGAATATACCCTGATTATTGAGACTGGATAATGACAATTTTTGGACACAATTCTGGGATGAAAAGTATTGTTTTACTTCGGACGTGAATTTATCTTTCTACACAAGTTAACCTGAGTTCAAATTTACTATTACGGAGTTTCACTACACAGCCGGGAAATACCTTATTCAGGATTGTGAAAGGTTATTTGAAAGCACATCGTTTAGACACGCAAAGTATTTCTGGCGATCCGCAGCTGAAAGTCAGAAAGTTCGTGTGAGCACGATTAATCACAAAGGAGTCCTTACCGTCAGCTATTTTCAACTGCAACTTTTTTTCGCCAATTTGGATAAAGAGTCTGGAATCGTTACGTTCACTTTTAGACTATTAAAAACATAAGTTTGTCCAACCTTTTTAGAGGAAACCTGCCCTGTCCATACTGATCGTTGATGTTTCCATCTTCTTGAGGTGGGATACTGGCTGCTGACCTAGATTGAGTCTCTAAAAGATAAAGCCTATCGATTACAGCCTCTTAACATCATCCCATTTAATAAATGATAAGATCACCTGTATCTGAGACTTTATCTGATGAAGTCAAATCCTCTTCGTTTACCGTACTTTGCATAAACAAATTTGGTAGTCGTCGTTTCATTATTACGAAGACTTCAAAGTTTCACTTCAACGAAGAAGTTTGTAAAAGCGCATACACAATAAGGAGGCTGTTTGCGGATCCTAAACCAGACTTACACTCAAAAGAGACTTTTTTTTAAAGATTTTTCTGTTGGTGTCATCTTCTAGCTAAGATTCAGGGCTGCCAGATGAGCTATTGATAAAGTATATCTTGCTTTAAAAAAAGAATAAAAGAATCTGTTGCTTAAAAAGTTGAGATAAAAAAGAAAGAATTCGCCTAAGCATCCGCACTAGGGTCGTTCATCGATTTGAATTTTTTCAATAATCGAAATATCGAAAAATTTTCGATGATCGATTAATCGAATTATCGAAAAAATCGAAAAGTTTCGATTTTTCGGTCGATATCAATAAATCGATCGACAACCCTATTCCGCACTCATATTCGAGATAAGATTCTTAGGCGGCCTTAAATGTCGCGACTTGAAAAATCGGTCCTCAAATGTCGCGTCCTTAAATGTCGGGCCTCAAATGTCGGGTTTTAAATACAAAGAATTTAATATCGAGCAGTGAATACTTCGTCCTCATTTTTCGGACTTGAAATATCGCGCCACAAATATCGGGCCAGCAGTGTCCTGTCCACAAATTTCGCGTATTTTATTTCGGTCCTCACATGTTTCATCCGCAACTGTCGGTATGAAAATATCGATCCACATATGACCAGATCTAAATTTCGGGACCAAAGTTTCGATTTCTAAATATGTGGGCTTTAAAGTCGATACTCGAATTTCCGTTTCCTTATGTCGGCTCTCAAATCTTCCATCTTCAAAAATTGATCCCTCTGTTGACGCGTCCTCAAATGTTAAGGCCCACTTGTCACCACGACAGTTAGAGATGCGCCACTCACTTACCTTAGACATGATTACGAGCAAGACTCTTGATTTGAAATGCATATAGAGGCTCTTTTTGCCCAGCTCCAGTGACCAAAACGCAGTAAAATATCCTTTATAAGGTGGCTTTGGCTGATAATTGGGAATGGCTGAGAGTTGGATCTCGTTCGTCATTTGCACGAAATCCCAAAATTAGGGAATTTTCTGATAGTAAAGCAGTGCTGAAAATGGTTGCAATCGATTGCTCGATAGTTTTTGGGCCTTAAAGTCAAGGGAATTTGATAAAAAAAAAAGATATGCACCTAGGGAGATTTGAACCTTCGACGCCAGGCGATGCTTATTTGAAGTTCTCCCTCGCTTCGAGAGTTGGGAAATTCCCACTACAATTGTCGACAAGTCAAAAAACTGGTGTGGCAAATTTTATGTTTTCTCAGCACTAATAAAATTCAAAAAGGTTTACAACTAACGAAGTTGGCGAAAAGATTTTTTAAATTATCAAATCTTTTCAGCAAATTTTAAAAAATTGGAAGTTATAAACGAACGCCTGACGATTCGATACAAAAACTGATTCGATACACCGATTCGATACAGCGACGATTCTATACACCGACGGTTCGATACACCGATTCGATACACTAACCATTACATGCAGTGCATCGACATTTCTTAATTCCTATTCGAAATTTCTCCTCCCAAAATGGCCTAAAAGCATGTTTTTTTGCTGTTTTAATGGGTAAAATCACATTTTTGTAATTATTAAACCATTTTTTGGCGCAGGGTTTTGGGAAGATATCATGATTTTTTTTAACTTTTGGCTAAATTTAAAATTTTTTTAGAGGCGTACTCTTTCAAGGTGGGTACCAAGTGGTTTTCCCACCCATTTTGAGGATTACTGATTCTTTGAAAATTATTTCACTTCTATAACCAGTCAAAAAAAAGTCTGCAGTCACATGGATTCGAACCTGTGACCTCGAAAATTTAGAGGATGGATTCATTTATAGCTGGTGCACTGAATCCTCAGTGTATCGAATCGGTGTATCGAACCGTCGGTGTATCGAATCGTCGATGTATCGAATCGTCGTTGTATCGAATCAGTTTTTGTATCGAATCGGTGTAATATCTTATAAACCACACCTAAATTCGAATTTCTGGCTCCGCATTTTTCAAATTTGTGCTGTGGCTCCGGCCCGACTTTTTGAAACTTTTGCTCTGACTCTTGCTCCGAGTTTTCAAAATTCTCGATCTGGCTCTTGCTCTGGCTAGGAGCCGGAGCATACCAACCGAAAGCCAGAGCCGGAGCGTGGTGCACCACTGATGAGGACTCCCTAATGCTGTTTTTTAGAAGTCTTTCAACCATGGATAGTGAAACTCCCGGTCCAAGCAAGCCTATCTTGCATACCAGTGATATAAATTCATTATTAGTAAGTAAAACAGAGTTAAATTGCAGTGTATAAATTTGACCTTTAGGATCTAAAAACAGGTAATCTCGTATGTGCTATATCTGGAACTGTGCCGATATTGTCTTAAACTCAATTTCAGAATATCTTTTGCGTAAGAAAGCTGCCGTCTCAAAAATTTCTGCAACAAATGGGGTCAACAAGACAAAGAGCAATATTCTAGCGATCACAAAGCAGGAAAAGAAGGCCAAGTCTGATATGCAGGAAGCCAGGAAATCGAGGATCAAAGAAAATGAAGATTTGTTGCTAAAAGAAGAAGAGGAACGGATTCGACGAGAAAAAATCCTTCGTGAAAAAACGGTTTGCAAATTGAAAACAGATTCATTCTTCTCATACTGTATATAACACGCCTCAAAATAAACTTTCTATTTTTATTTTTTGAAAATGAACACCCACTCATCCTGAGTCAGATTTTGACCCGTCGTCAACTGTGCGTTATTAACTATGAAATTTATGGTACAATATACTAAAGGGGCATGCTCGTTGCCGATGGAATATTTCAGAAGGCGGGTACCAGGTCAATTCAAAAAAGAATTATTTTCAAAAACATTTTTGTTGAGCGTTTGACGGGGAATAAGTAATCAAAAACATTGGCAGTGTTTGGTAGCATTGGTGGCCTAGTGGTGAAGCGGCGGCGGACTGTGAATGTCGGTCGTCGGCTCGATTCCCACTGGGTGTTAATTTTTCCTCGACTTTTTCGAAATTTCGTCAAATTAATTCTCGTTTGAATTCTGCTGGTACCCGCCTTTCAAAATATTCCCATCGGCGACGAGCATGCCCTTTAAAGGGGCATGCCCACGCTAATAAGAGGTGGTGCCCGGGGATTCAAAAAAATTTTCCTAATCATTGAACTTCTGCACGGATTTTTCAACTTTGTTTCTAACAAAACCATACCTAAAATTAAATTCTAGGCCTTGTTTTGTTAGAAACCAAGCTGAAAAAACCGTACAGAAGTTCAATGATTCGGAAAAAAATTTGAATTTCCGGGCACCACCTCTTATTAGCGTGGGCATGCCCTTTAACGACAGGGCAAAATCTGACTCAGGATGAGTGGTGTTCATCTTGAGTTAGAAAATAAAACCATGGGAAATTTTATGCTGAAATTAGTTTTAAAAAGCAAGAGTCGAAAATCTAAAAAAGTTTATTTTGAGGCGTGTCATATTAATTTTTAGGCGATATATGACAGAATGAGCAAAGGAGAATCCGAACTGGTCTATGAAGACGGTACATCTGCAGGTTTGCGTACAATATCGTTGGTACAGTGTTTCAAATATTTGTTTTCTAGAATTCTTGGTCAACTTCCACGAAAAGAAGAAGGAGTTGGAAGAAAAGGCTCATCTAGCGTCAATTTACCCGCAAGCAAATACTGCCTCAGACAGTCAGCAGAATGAATTAGCAAATCCGCTCATCGTTCACTACGATCACACAGAAGAAAAGGGAAGGGTCTTTGGAGCTTCACACGTCCCGCTGTCTAATATGGATGAAGATGAAAGGCAGAGAAACATCGATGAGATTAAGAAACTTTCGGTAGCTGCTTTCTCCAATTTGTGGTGTTTTCGACTACAACTCCTATTTAGGAAGAGACTGCAGTGAATCGTGCCAAGCGAAAGAAAGTTTTAGATGCGAGAAAGGTATTTATAAGAGATTATAAGATAGCAAAATAATTCCGTAGTTTTTAGACAGCTGACAGAGACCGTTTAAATAGGATTCGAGCACGTAAAGGATTACCTTTATTAGAACCCAGTGACGAAGAGGAGGAAGAGCAGCCTGAAGTATGTTGAACGTTATCGCGTTGAAGCATTTATAATTTGACGCAATTTTAGACAGCCGTTATGCCATCTTTGGAGGATATTCCATTACCTCCACCTGAAGATGAGCCGAAGAAGGCTGTTGAGAAGAAAAAGCCTAGATATGGAGTTCGTGAGTGGGACAAGGAAAAGGTTGGCTACACCAGGTGGATTACAAAGCAGCGGGATGAACGCGATGAAGAATTTAGACCTCCTTCTTCTTATTACTCTTGATTTTTTTGCGGGTGTACATTGTATGTGTCTTGTCAAGGCGTGTATTAAATAAAGGGTTTTTCGATAAGCATTTGTAAATTAATAGATAGTTTACTTCCTAATATTTGCTGTAGTCTTCGTAGTCTGTTGACTTTGGCAGCACTAGAGGTCTGTTTTCTAGGTCTCCGTGTACTTGAAGCAATGAAAGTTAAGCAGGATAAGGATGTCAAAAAGAAGAAGGGGTTCAAGGATCAAGTGGCAGAGTTGGCTGAGGCAGATCCCGATTTTTATGAGTAATGCATTTTATCTGAGACGATTTTGGTAGATATATGTAGATCCGTATTTCCTTTAATAGGCGCACCGGTGCACTTATTTTTCAATCTCCCGAAATTGGAAAATTTGGAATTCGATTTCGAGATTATGGGTGAAAATAAAAAATCTAAAAAGTGGAATCGGTAGAGCTCGTGGGAGTTAAGAAAACGCAATAAACAGCTTTGAAAAATATTGACTCTGCACCGAGATCCAGATCCTCAAGTTGAGGGGGTGTGCTTATTAGAGTGGGTGCTCCTGTTAGAGGAAATGCGGTATATATGGTAGATATATGTCAGAAATATATCTGATAGATATGTGTCTTTGGGTTTTAAATGAGACTGACTTACGATTCTCTACACATTGTCATTCGCTATAGAGATTAGCTACAATGGCAATCCGCTACAGCGGTTAGCTGCGCTTTTATTGAAGGGGTATACCAGCGAGTTTCAAAAAATCAAGGCGGGGACCAGCGGTTCTTTTTTCTCGCAAATTTTTTACATGCTTTCTTATCTAGATTTTTTACGTTTTCAGCCTAGCTTTTTAAAGTAGCATAAGGGGTTCTATATCAGATTTGATGCGAAGCTGATCAAAAATAGGATGATTTAAAAAAATTTGCTGGTCCCGCCTTAACTTTTTGAAACGCGCTGGTATGCCTCTTTGAAAGCGCATGCCCACGCTAATAAGAAGTGGGGCCCGGGAATTCAAATCTTTTTCCTAATCATAACATTTATGTACGTAAAACACATGTTCGAGCCTGTTCTAACGGGCGCTGGCCTACTCAGCGCCGAAGCGTCACATGAAATTGAAAACCTGTAAAAAGTTCTTAATAATACCGTGGGGCCGATTTTGGTGAATCTAACTAGTATTTGTATTCGACCGTTAGCATACAATCAAAAATTTGTTAAATTCCATCTTCTTTGGTCTTTTAGGGGCATCTTAGTAACCCTTTTATGCTGAATTACTTCGGTTTATCAAGGAAAAAATCAGATTCTGGTAAAACGTTCTTTCTGAAAAGCTCATTTTTTGATGTAGATATGTTCATTAAGTGACAAAATGATCGTGGTGCTTACCAATGGCTTAACCATATCTTTGAAAAAAGTAGCCAATCGCTTTAGCGAATCGCAAGTGTAACAAATCACAGTGTGTAGCGAATCGCCGTTTTGTGTTTAAACGAAACTTTTCAGGTATCTGAAGGCTGAGGAAGCGGATATATTCAATTCATCAGAAGATGAACCTATGAGAGGTATCAAATTTTCGGACAGGAGAAGAGTGCGCCAAATCACTTTGCGACAATTCAATTTGGGCCAAAACTTTTCGCTACATTCAGCAAATATTTGCCGAATATAGCGAATAGTTTTGGTCCAAATGGAATTGTCGCAAAGTGATTTGGCGCACTCTTCTCCTGTCCAAATTTTCAGATAGAGAAAATGTTTTCCATCTTCATATACGCTAAATGTTTCAGACGATTTGGAAGAAGACGCTGAAGATAACAGCGAAAACGCTGCAGAAGAGATCGCTGATGGTTCAGTTAGTGACGGCGATGAAGGTGAGACAGTAGGAGAAGTGCTGCGAAGCGAAAAGAACTTTTTGTTCAAATCCAAACGGATTCATCGGGAGCGAAGCTGATCGACTCCAGCCTGCTCAAGTTTCTCCGAGCAGTTTTGTCTAATCCAATGGAGCATAGGGCATCTCTTGGCAAGAGTGTTCGAGTGGCAATTCATTGCTTTGCTTCTTATGTGGCACGCGTCAGCGAAAAGAAATCGTCCAAATAGAAGCACCGAAATATATGGCACATAGTGAGAAAAGTGGGCACCAATTAATTTGTCTGTAGCTCAAGTGACTAGCCTAGCAATTTTAGCATTTGATGAGCTTGTCCGCATCTGCTTTAAAAATTTGGGGAGATGTGTGCTTATTTTGCTAAATCCTGCTGAGCCTAAGAGCAATAAGGTAAACAGGAGACCTTAGTTATGTAATGCGTTGAAAATTTTCCGTTATTTTGGGACAAAAAGCGAAGAACCATCGATAAGGTTCGCAGAGGTCCAGCTCGTCGAAATCTAACCAAGTTCAAAAACTGGCATAAATACAGCTCGCTGGCCAAGGAATACCTTGTTTCTGTTCACACGGTTGGTGATTTGTCATTCGACTGGCCTTATTTGCTGTAATTCTTGTACAAGTTTCTAGTTTCTCATGGAGTTGCAAAGTAGTGAAGCCATGGCCTCTGCGATCCGAGCAACTGTGGACCTCGTCGACCTTTATTTGCATTTCCCTAAATTATGCAAACTGCTTGTAAAGGTATCATTCTGTTTTTTTAAACTTTTTAAACTAAGTAGGCATTTCGATTATTTAGACGTTAATACAATCGTGGAGCAGAAAAGCTGAAAACGTTCAGGTTATTTCGTTCGTTGCGCTGAGCAAGATAGTCCGCTTTGATTCAGACTTGTTTGTCGTTGTTTATAAGGTAAGCATATTATGTTTCACTGTGTAAATGTTTCGCTAATTGTGCTGATTTAGGGTTGCTACAAGAGGTATAATCGCTGAAATTTCAGTTTTTTACTCAGTTGCTGTTACAGTTATGTAGCCAACTGCAAGCAAGTAAGTGCCGAGACTCTCCCGTTGATATCTTTCATGCAAAAGTCCTTCACTGAACTGACGCTTTTAAACGACCAAATCGCTTATCAGTATGCCTTTCTATACATTCGACAATTTGGTATGTAATTTTTAAGGGGGTGGGGACTTCTACTGCTACTTTTTGACATTGACTGATACTTCACTTCCCATACATTTTTTTCACATATTTTGTTTTCTTATCTCAGATTTTTTACACTGTTTTGTAGCTGAGTTATTTCTCTATCAATGAGTGGTCAAACACCCTGATTAAAAATGAATATTGAGAAGAGTCACAGCAAACTCACACTAAAAACCGTGGCTTTTTAGCTAGGTGTTTTTAGTGGAGTTTCACCTTATATTTAGTGTAATTTTCTCGAAAATATTTTTGAATGAGGGTGTATGACCACTCAATTGATAGAGAAATAACTCAGCTACAAAACGGTGTGAAAACATCTGAGATAAGAAAACAAAATATGTGAAAAAAATGTATGTGAAGTAGCAGTCAATGTAAAAAGTAGCCGTAGAAGTCCCCCCATTAAAATCGACCATTGGACGACTGTCTAGCCATTTATTTTTAGCTATCCATCTCAGGTTTGGTTTTTTCCAGACAGTTAAATTTTTTCACATGTTGAAATTCCAGAAATGCCATGATCGCCAAACGAAAGGTATAAAGATTTAATACTCCATATTTAGTCCCGTTCGCATGTTTAGGACTTGATTCAAACTGTGTATAATTGGCAGTTCGTGCAGGGTCTTTATTTGTGGGTGAACGTAGTCTGCCAAGGGTCTAAATCACCATCTGCTTCTGGATATCAATGGTTCAAGGAAGTCGGCTATGCGTTGGTGGAAATTATCTCTATACTCAGAAAGTAGTCATTTTAATGGCTTTTCTCATACCTATTTTATAAACCTTTACAGGGTTTTCGTTTCTAACAAGTATTTGCCATTGAGGTTAGTTAGGTTCATTTTCTTGTCAGCTTTTTCAATCAAGCTTTTTAGAATACATTGTGTCAAAATGCTACTGCAAATACAAGCAAGTTGTGATGTTTACATTCCAACTCTGTCCATTGCTGTTGAGGTTTGTTTCGTTTTCACTTAGCCAGGGTGGCCAGATGTCCTGCTTTAGCAGGAATTTCCTGCTTTTCGGTTTTGAAATCTGCTTTTTGACAGTGAAAAAGCAGTAATTTTACAGGAATTTTATGTTCATTCCTGCTTTTTGCAGATTTTTTGTTTCAAAATCCTGCTTTTCGACATCAAAATCCTGCTTTGAAGATTTTGCATCTGGCCACCCTGCACTTAGCTGAAAAAATATAATCTTTAAGCTTTTGAATGAGCTCTCTGCCATTGATGAAAAGAAACCTGAATCCGGCAAGGGCACAACTAATGTAGTCAACATTCATGAAATTTTGCGACTTTCAAGACCCAAATCAAAGATGTTGGTTATCGCAACGTATTAGTCTTTCGCAGTTAATCCTATTTTTATGTAATTATTGGCTTACTTTAGAAAATCGCTGAGGAGCTGTACAATGTATGCTTGGAAGCTACAGCCGTATTAAAAGGGAAGATAGCTTTTAATGAATTATCAGTGCCCATCGAAGCTGCTCTCAAGGTAATAATTGTCGACGCTACTCACATCTACCCCCATCCCAAATAGACTTTTTTTTAAAATTTTCTAAGTAAAAAAGTGGCACCATCAAAAGTCGCCCAGGCGAAAATTGCGCCACAATTTTACAATGAATTTTATAATTTTCACGATTGATGGCGCAATTTTTGTTGTGAGAAAACCTACCATTGGCAATTTTCGTTTGGCACAATCTCCCTGTAGCCTAGGGTTGAGGTTTTGCTCGAGTAGAACCTCTTAGGCAAAATTCTCCTAAACCAATCAAAATCCTATTTTAGGAAGTGAGTATAGTAATCACTTAAATGTTCAAAACACTATTTGGCGAATTATTAGTTGCTGGATTTATGTTCAGCGCAGACAATTTCATTATAAAACTGCTTTTTAAATATCAAACTCGAAATATAAATTCCTCTCAACACAATAATTATCCATAAAAGAAAATTTTGTCATATTCAAATATGGAGCAGTTTCGCAACACCCACCCCAGTCAATTCGGTATACCCACCCAGTCAATTTTGGAACGCCCACTCCATTTAATTTAGTAATACACCCCTAATTCTACCCCACAACTGAAAGCTTAGAGTGTTAGCTACACGATGATGTAAAAATTTCTCGTTCAGTCCACTAAAATCAATTTATTTTAATAAAAATAGCTTCGAAAAGAAAATGAAATATTCGAAATGGTTCTAGGCTTTTTTTATTAAAACATATAGATTTTAGTGGACTGATGTGAGAAATTTTCGCATCATCGTGTAGCTAACACTCTACGCTTTCAGTTGTGGGGTAGCATTAGGGGTGTATTACTAAATCAAATGGAGTGGGCGTTCCAAAAAAATGACTGGGTGGGTATACCGAAATTGACTGGGGTGGGTGTTCCGAAATTTAGCCTCAATTATTAATTGTCTTTAGTAGAATTAGAATGTGACAGTGATTTTAACTGGTGACAAATAAGTTCGTGGACAACATTCGGGCTAATTATTTGGGAAAAAATTTATTTCGTAAAAATATTCCAAACATATGGTTTTGTAGCCCTTTCCTTCCTCTTCAAAATGGTATATAAACTTCATCCGAAATATTCTCGAATAGTCATTGTTCGGCTTTAAACACCTGTGAGGTCACTTTGAAAAGTTGGCGAGCACTATTATAACTTTAACTGATCAAAATTTAAATAAAATTCGAAAGGTTACAATAACTTCTTGGTACTAATTCGGTTTACACCCCAACCCCAGTTTTTGGGTTTGTAGTTTTTTGTAGTTTTTGGGTTTAAAAGATGGACACAGTATATGAGACAGAACAATGAAGACAAAATTTTCGAGCTCACAAAAAAACAAGAACACGACCAAAATAGCAAATGCAAAAAAAAAATAAAAAATGGGGGTGGGGTGTAAACCGAATTAGTACCAACTTCTTATCATCATGTTGTAGCGCAGTTCAAGAGCTAGAAAATCTTTGTTACAGAATGAATTTTAAAAATCTGAACGCTAAGATATGCTTTTTCGAAAAAAATCAATTTCTTGAAAAAATGACCGAAATCTGAAAAAGTGGAAAAACTCCGATTTCGGCCATTTTTTTCAAGAAATTGATTTTTTTCGAAAGATTATATCTTAGCATTCAGATTTTTAAAAGTCATTCTCTAACAAGGATTTTGTAGCTCTTGAACTGCGCTACAACATGGTGATAATAAGTTATTGTAATCTTTCGAATTTTATTTTAATTTTTATCAGTTAAAGTTATAATAGTGCTCGCCAACTTTTCAAAGTGACCTCACAGGTGTTTAAAGCCGAACAATGACTATTCGAGAATATTTCGGATAAAGTTTATATACCATTTTGAAGAGGAAGGAAGGGCTACAAAACCATATGTTTGGAATATTTTTACGAAATAAATTTTTTTCCCAAATAATTAGCCCGAATGTTGTCCACGAACTTATTTGTCACCAGTTAGTATTGAAAGAGATACTACATAAACAAATCGACTACGCTCAATGTGAATCCCGTGCCGATTCGGTATATTCCGGTGACAAAGACGATTTTGTTCAAGAAAAAACCGAAAAAACAAAAATTTCTCGAGCAATTTCTCCAGAATTTTCTCATTGGCCAATTCTACCCTAGCCCTAAATCGAGAAAACTTATTATTGTCGCGGAAAGACTGATTCTTGTTGCCGAAAGTTGTTCTCGACACGAAATCAGCTAATCGGCTTAATCGGCCACAAATCCATCCTGAACCGCTCAAAGCCACCCCAAACCTAGAATTCTGAGCGATTTAGACCCGGAATCTGATCCGCTCAATTCATTTTTCTCGAAAAGTTTACTCCCCTTTAGTAAACGCCCAAAAATCCAATAATTTTGGCCTTTTAGCCATTCCGCAGTGGGTACTAAGCCATCTGGTCTCTCGCCACCCTGAATTTCACACGAAAATGACCTAAAAAATTAAAAATTGCTGATTTCGTGTCGAGAACAACTTTCGGCAACAAAAATCAGTCTTTCGGCAACAACTTTTTTCGGCAACAAAAATAAGTTTTTCGGTTACAATAATCAGTCTTTCGGCAACAATAATAAATTTTCCCCGCTCGAAATTGCCACGATTTACGGCAAAATTACGACTGTTTGCAGCAAAATTCCGATTTGCACGTTTGTAAACACATTAAAAAAGGTTGATGGGGGTACATTGAAATTGCGTCGAATTTTCATATCCAGTCTTGAACTTTCCATTAAAAAAATCCGATATTCAGAAGTTCCTGAAGAGATGTCGTTCTCGTGATCATGTCATACTTTTCAAATCATTCTATCGAAAATTGCTGAGCGAGGGGAAGAGAAGTGAGCAATGATTGAGATAACTTCAAGCTTCAGAAATATAATTGTTAAATTTTTGTTTGTTGCTAGTTTTGGTTATATCTAGTGGAATAAATGAAGTTTTTTCGGGAGTTTTGTTGTGTGTATCGTAACTACCGTATATTCTCTATTAGAAGGCCGGGCCTTCTATTTCTCAACCCTAAAAAAGTCGGGAAAAATTGGTCGATTTTGAGATTTTTGCGTGCTCAACCAAAATTTAAAAGTGGAATCAGGTAAGCTCGTGCCAACTGAGAAAACGCGAAAAACAGATTTGCGAATTTCTTTTTCTAGGCTGATATATAGGTCCTCAAGGGAGGCCTTTTATTAGAGAGGGGCCTTCTATTAGAGAGGGCCTTCTAATAGAGAATATACGGTATTCATTTGCGCGCACTCATTTGCGCGCAACTCATTTGCGCGCAACTTATTTGCGCGCACTCATTTGCGCGCAACTCATGAGTGCCTGCCTCATTGTAAAATTTTATATTTGTGGTTTTTAATTTATGGGATTATAGATACTTTATTCACTATCATTAAGATTCGTCAGCATTTTTGCTTCTAGTATTATTTTGTTTTGATTACGTCGATAGCTATGAACGTGGATGATATCTGGCTAGCTAACGTTAAGGTTCAAACTTTAAAACCAGTTCAACCAGCTAATAAGGTATTTCAAAGATTTTAGCTCAAGATTTTCACTCAACGCCCTGATTTTTTACTCTTTTTAGCGTGTTTTGTCGCTATCAAACAGACGAAGGTGATCTTCGATTGTCAACTGCTACGAATGCGAAAGGGTCGCCTCATAAACTCAAGAAAAAGGGTACAGTCCGTTTGACCGTCACCATTTTGACCGTCAGCATAATTTGACCGTCACCATTTTGACCGTCACCAATTTGACCGTCATGAATTTTGACCGTCGTTTATATTTGACCGTCGTTTAAATTGACCGTCATTTAAATTTGACCGTTGCCACTTCGACCGTCAGCATAATTTGACCGTCGCCATTTTGACCGTCGTTTGAATGTGACCGTCACTATTTTGACCGTCACCATTTCGACCGTCAGTAATTTTGAACAGATAACGAGTGAATCACACATCTTGATGCAATTTTTGCAACGCAGGCTAACAAATACTAAATAAGACGATAAAACCTTGACTAACACCGTAACTTTATTGAACCGTTAACAACATTTCACACATCTTTCAATGCCAACACAACTCCCTGACACCATTCTTTCTTACTGAGTCTGTTTGCATCGACATCCGACCACCGATTAACTTGGAGGGCTAGGTAAGATTTGTCAAAAACGAAATTTGTCAAAACGAAATTTGTCAAAAACGAAACTTGTTAAGACAAATTTTTCTCGTTTGCAAAGTGTTTCAGTATTTTTTTTTGCTTTTACTATTTGAATACTTTGTCATATGTTTATCCAGTAAAAAAACACAGTAAAACACTTTGCAAGCGAGAAAATTTTGTCTTGACAAGTTTCGTTTTTGACAAATTTCGTTTTGACAAATTTCGTTTTTGACAAATCTCACCTAGCCACTTGGAGCAATATTCGCTGAATTACGTCTCTCCAAAGCGTGATCATCTTATTCGGCGGAGCATAGAATGGAACTATCATGAATCGCACTTGCTCATAAATTTCCAGTTCCTTCACATAGAGCGGTAACAACTTCAGCTTCTTTAAACGGCCAGTAATTGCCTGGATAAGATGGAAGGAGTCCCCTTTGCACAAGATTCCTTGGAAAACTGACTTGGCTCCATTCATCTGGGCTCTCTCATAGTCTGATTTGAAATGATCTGGGTTTAACTCTGGGCAAATCTAAACTTGGCTTATTTTACACAAAATTTTGGTGCATTTTACTAATGTCTTAAACAACCTGGTGAATAATTTGGAAAAGTCGTCCCATCGTTTCGTTGTCCATTGAGGGAACCAGGCAATGAAAGATAGGAATAAAGAATCGGTAGACCTTTGCGCTCCCGTTCTCTTCCTGGACCGTTCTTTCTCTTTCGGCAACAAGCACATAGAGCTGAATTATGAGTGTATTGCGTGCGGTAAACGATGTAAAAAAGTGACTGTTACTTGTGAAAACTTCTTTTCTCTCCAGCCTTGGCGATCTTGTAAAGGAATATCTAAAGGAATAATAAATATCTTAAACAAGACCAAAGACAAAATAGCGACGGTCACATTCAAACGACGGTCAAAATAGCGACGGTCAAATTATGCTGACGGTCAAAATGGTGACGGTCAAATTATGCTGACGGTCAAAATGGTGACGGTCAAATTATGCTGACGGTCAAAATGGTGACGGTCAAATTTAAACGACGGTCAAATATAAACGACGGTCAAAATTCCTGACGGTCAAATTGGTGACGGTCAAAATGGTGACGGTCAAATTATGCTGACGGTCAAAATGGTGACGGTCAAACGGACTGTACCCAAGAAAAATTCAAAAGCGGAATTGCATCAATCGTAATTTTTTATTTCTTCTTCACTGTAGCCTTCAGCCTCTAGATGTCATTGCCAGAATTCAGTAAGCTGCTGTCGATAACTTTGGATCTTACTCAACAGGAATCGTCGCTTTAGAGAAAAACTGTCTCACATGTAATCAGTCACTCGCTTTCTCAATTCAAGAGGCCTTGCAAGATCGTGTATCGAAAAAAAAGAAACCAGTGGGTGCCAGTGATGATATAAGCTGGTCAATGAAATATAATGGTTGCAGTACATCACACGAAATGATAATGGTGAGAGGTTTTTGCTGCATCACTCTATGTAAAATTTTTATTGATCCCTCTTCTTGATTTTTAAATTCTAGAGCGACTGGGTCAAGGATGCTTCAATTTTTATTTTTCTGTCTCCGTCTGGCCTTCCTCTGCTGCGAGAAAACGACCGTTCGGCTCGGCATTTCTTCCAGAACATGATGTTGCTCGTTGCTTTGATGAAGTTGAAGAAGCCTTGCAAACTACGCCCATGTTTCTCGCTTTTGCAGGGACTGAACATTGAAAAAAATTTACCGGGTAATTTTAGATTTCTACTTATTGGTCGCTAATAACTTTTTCTAGACCACTTGCACTACTTTGAGAAGATCTATATATGCCGTCCTGTCCGTTGAATTACAGCTGATGGCCTATTTTCGATAAAACTGACGAGTTGCAATGCTGCTGCCATTAATGGATTATGAAGAACCAATAACCACAATCGTAAGAGCTATAAAGCATTATCTAGTCAAGTTTCCGTTTCTGCGGCTGGGAGAGTAGGAAGGCCATGAGGATGACGAAAAATCTTTAAAACGATGTTTTTTGTCTGTTAGCGTTATTGAGCTCTTTTGTTATTGAAATAAACGTATCTTATTTGGGTTTTATAACAATAACGATTATCTTTGGGAAAAAATGCGGCCTTAACTTTTTTTTAATTCAGGTCAATAAAAACATAACTCAAGAAGATCACGACTGTCCTACTTCTTATTTACCAAATTGCCTGAAAATCTTTATCCTTGATATTTCTCAACTCAAGAAGTCTTAATTATTCTCAATCAGGTCGCTAGAAAATTATCATAGTCCGCCAGCTGTTTTGAATAATATTATATGTTAAAAGGAAGCGATCACTCATGAGTTGCGCGCAAATGAGTTGCCCGCAAATGAGTTGCGCGCAAATGAGTGCGCGCAAATGAGTGCGCGCAAATGAGTTGCGCGCAAATGAGTTGCGCGCAAATGAGTACGAACCGTGTGTATAGTATACGATGCAGTGTTTTTCAAAAATGAGAGTGAGAACCACAGAATGGGACTGTGAGTGAGAATGATATTTGTGCTAGAGTGATAAAAAGAATCATTCTCATTATCATTCTGTAATCTCATTATCCTTGTGAAACAATTCTCATTCTCATGTCATTGTGACCCTCATTTTTTTTTGGGAATTTAATTTTTTAGTCTGTACCAACCAAACCAAGTGATCTGCTTGAAGCAATTTTTTTACTTTTTCGGGTTTCGAAACATATTGTCTGGACTGATTAGGACATGCCGAAGATGGTTTGATAGTGGTTAAATGCCGTTTTGTAGGGTATTTTTTGAGCTTTAGTAAAATCGAGTTTTGGCAAAATCAATTATTTTGCAAAAATCAAAAATAACCACACAAAAAGGCTTTTTACCACTATCGAACCATCTTCATACGAAAGGGTCGCGAAAGGGTTCAGACTAAAAATTTTAAATGCCCGCAAAATTTTTCAAATTTTTAAAAATTTCAAATTATTTGGAAATTGTGGACCAATTCATGTGTGGGTCAATTCGTGTGCGGACCGATTCTGGATCAATTCGCTTAACGCCTGTAAGTGGATATCCACCTGATCAGAAGGTACCCATTTCGGGTTTTGGGGTCTGGGTATGTGAAATTGGGGTTTCGGTCTCATCAAACATTATTCACGTTACGGTTTTACATTTGATAGCAAGGTTTGGTTTTGATTTAGTTTTTTTTATTTTCAGGTATTCAGGGGGTATCCACCTGGACCAGTTGTACCTACCCCTGATTTTGGGGTTCGGGTGGGTGGAAGTGGGATTTTGATTTCATCAAACCTAATTCCTTACACGTTTTAAAATATGATAGCATGGATTGTTTTTCAAACTATCGAAAAATATTTTTTCAGGTTTTCCAGCTGGATATCCACCTCGTTAGGTAGTACCTAACCCAGGTTTTAGGGTTTCGGTGGGGAAAATCGTGAATTTGGTCTGAACAAACCCAACTCCCCTCACAATTTTGCATATGATAGGATGGTTTGTTTTTAGTTTAAAAAATTTTTCATTTTTTAGGCCATCCAGCTGGGTGACCACTTGGTCAGGTGGTACCTACCCTGGATTTCGGGATTCGTGTGGGTTAAATCTTAATTTTAGTCCTAACGAACAGGATTCACCACACTATTTTTCATATGATAGGACGGTTTGTTTTTAGTTTAAAAAAAATTCATTTTTCAGGCCATCCAGGTGGGTATCTAATACCTGAGCCAGGGGTACCTACCCCTGAACCAAGGGTACTCAGCCAAAGTTTCAGAGTTAAGGTGTTTAAAATCGCAATTTCGGCCCTCTCAAACCCAATTTCTCATAGAATTTATGTAAGAAAAAAGTATGTTTCTAATTTTGGGTAAACTTCGTTTTTGATTTTTGATTTCCCAGTCCACCGGGATGGATATCCTGTCCAGGTAGTACCTACCCAAAGTTTTGGTGTTCAGGTTGCTAAAATCGTAAGTTCGGTACTATCAAACACAATCGCCGATTATCTACAGTTTAAAAACAAATTAAAAAAAATAATTTGCATAAACATTTAATTACGGATGGTATTTTTTTCTCACCGCAAAATACTTGAAAATCACCGCAAATTATTTTTTTCTCACCGCAATTTGATCTTCCCGCAAAATACTTTTTTCTCACCGCAAAAATACTTTTTTCCCCCCGCAAACCTAATTTCTGTCTAAGACCAACCAAATTTTGCATAATTTTGCAAGAATTCAAATTTTTCAGTCAGGAAACAACTTGGATCCCTCAGAATCCCACCCAGAATGGCCAGAAGCCCCTGAAAGTTGGTTTTTTCGGGGTTTACTAAAGGGGGTAAACTTTTTGCGAAAATTCGATTGAGCGGATCAGATTGTGGGTCCGATGGGCTCAATCGCTCAAAATTATAGGTTTATGGTGGTTTCGAGTGGTTCAGGGTGGAGTTGTGGGCAATTGAGCCGATCGGACCCACAATCTGATCCGGTAAGAAAAAATTTGCGGTAAGAAAAAAATATTTTGCGGGAAGATCAAATTGCGGTGAGAAAAAATAATTTGCGGTGCATTCGCAGTGTATTTGCGGTGAGAAAAAATATTATCCTTTAATTACTAAACAAATTTATTCAAAAAAAATCTTGTCAAGACAAATTATTGTCAGTTTAAATTTATGTCAGAAAGACTTATTGATAGAATGGCTCAAATTGTTTTGCCCCGCCAAAATACTTATTTACCCGCCAAATACTTATTTACCCGCCAAATCGTAAAAACGAGTATTTCTCGGTTTTTTCCAATTGTAAAATTTTATTTTTATATCAGCATGTAGCCCTGAATCTTAGCTTTCTAACGAGCTATCAATTTACTTTCGGAGATCTTATAAAGTTGTAGAAAAACGTCTTTATATGAAACAAATTGTTCAAAAAATTTGGTTTATACAAAGACCTTTTTCTCCAACTTTTCAGAATTTCAGTAAATTAGTTGATAGCTCGTTAGAAAGCTGAGATCCAGGGCTACACGCTGGTATAAAAATTTGACAAAAAATCGAACAAAAACTTTACAAAATAATAAAAAGAAACAAATTTTTTCGATTTGGCGGGGTAAATAAGTATTTTGGCGGGGTAAATAAGTATTTTGGCGGGGCAAATTAGTTACAGCCTTGATAGAATCAATTGATATCAAAAAAAAATTATGTCAGTCTCAGGGTGAGCAGATGAAAAGTTGGTATAAAGTTAGGGCTGAAATATAAAAAATCCAGTTCGGTGAAATCCTCAATAGGTCTATACCAGTACTTTTCGGTAGTATCCTGGAACTGACGTTTTTTCCCAATTTTAATTTACATACTCATTTGCAATCTTACACTCAAAATGTAGCCCTGCTTCTTGCCGTCATTTTCAGCATACGGTTGTATAAAATAATGTAAATTGAAATCGCAATAAAAGTCAGTTCCTAAATAATACCGAAATCCTCCCCTCAATAGTACTCTATTGTTCCTTGGTCAAACCTTTGCTAGCTATCTTGTTTTTCGGAAGTGATTTTGGTGTGAAAAATCTTTTGGTGTGATAAATTTTCTATCTTGTTCGCCATGAAATTCTGACTCTAGAAAGTCACTAAACATGTGAGCAAATAAATAAATTTGGCGGAGGCTCAGGCTATATTAGTCTAAATACGCATCATTTTGGCTGGTTTCCTCTAATTTTGGTGGTCATTTGCCAAAAATCGCAAAATTGAGGCAGTTAGTGACAAGGCGATGCGTATATAAAGTTCCACCACCACCCCCCCCATTAAGTTAAGTGGTAGTAACAAGGGACTGACGTACGACTCGGTACAACAAATGACTCGGTACAACAAGTCGGTACAAGTAAGACTCGGTACACCGACTCGGTAAAAGTATGACTCGGTACACCGACTCGGTACAACGTACGACTGGGTACAACGAGTCGGTACAACCTACGACTCGGTACAACGAGTCGGTACAATTTTATACCAAATTTTATTATTTTTTACCAAATTTACTCCTTCTTGTACCTTATCTTGTGGACCATGATCTTGTTATCAATTTTTATTTTCCGTCTTTGTTTACTCATTTACTATTATTTTTGGCAGATGACAGTATCGAGCATGTCTGCAATCATTCAAACCAGTATATTAAGTTAGAAAATGCATTACTTACCAGGGAATCTTGCTAATTTTAATGCTAACCAGTGTGATTTTTTGGCTTTATAAGAGAAACCAACTATAGTATCCTCTCGATACAACGGAGCGCCTAGAGACAGGGATGAGAAAAGTATCTCATTAATTACAAAAGTATGACAATTTAAGGATATTCCGGTATCCCTAAAATATCCAAATTAAGGTATATACGTATATCCTAATTAGGTTACTTGGATATTTCAGGACATTTGAAATATCTAAATAGGATACTTTTCTCATCCCTGCCTGGATACCGGCTATAAGGTCTGCTATATCGAGAGTCTCTTGTATCTAAAGTCTGTTTTCCAGATCCTTCCCTCTGGAGACCAGTGTCCGCTGTTTCGTCCTCCGAGACGTTTCGTTCTCAGTTCTTATCTTACAGTTGTTATCCAGACAGGTAGCAGTAAATTACCATCCGGTAAATTCTTCCTCCACTAAATTTATCCTGTGGTGAATTTACCGTCCAGGAAATTCACCCGCGGTAACTTCACTTTAACACTCACTTATAACATACATAATTTTGAGGTTACAGGTTCGAATCCTAGTGTTAGCTAACATCATTTTTTCTTGAATAACAGTCACAAACTAATTTATATGACCAAAACTATCTGGTACCTCCCTTAAATTGGTATCCGCATCCAGAATCCGAATAATCGGATTTAGCAAAAAATATTTAAAAATTTTACAAAATTTCATAATTTTACCCTATGCAAAATCGTTTCCGGAACACGGCTTGATAATACTAAAATAATATTGTAATTTGTAGTACAAACCCTACCGAGTCCTAAAAACCCTAGTTTTGGAGTAGTTTCGTATCCTGTAGGGTATTCAGGTGGGGCTGGAGTGTACCTAGGCACCTAATACTCCTTCTTAGGTATTAGTAGCCAGGTAGTATGATAATACGGATTTAGGTGGATGGATGTATCTGGAGAGAATGGATACCTCAGGTGAATAGATGTCCAGGTAGGTGAAAATAAGAAAGTTAACGGTTTCGTTCCATTCAATCCATATCCACGAACAAATGGTGCAAGTTTTCGATGGTGAGTTTAGTCGATTTAGTACAATAAGGAGTAAATTTGGTACAAAAAATAAAATTTGTTGTAAAAATTTGAAAAATTTGTACCGACTCGTTGTACCGAGTCGTAGGTTGTACCGACTCGTTGTACCCAGTCGTACGTTGTACCGAGCCGGTGTACCGAGTCGTACTTGTACCAAGTCGGTGTACCGAGTCGTTGCTATACCGTAACAAGGCAGTGATGGTGCTTGGGTGGTGGTGGATAGTAGTTTATAGTTAGTGGTACTTAAATGGCAGTACTTAGTCGACAATACCCAGCAAAGCATCTGATCATACTGGTAGCTGGATCATCTGGATGTCCCTACAACAACTAAACCAAGTGGTCGTCCACTTTGATCGAATTTTTTTACGTTATTGGGTTCCAAAACTAGTTTTTTGCACTTACTCAAGCGTTCTAAAGATGGTTTGACAGCACTGAAATCACGTTTTGCAAGATTCATGAAAAATGTGAAAATACCATCAAAATGTAATTTTACTACTGTCAAACCATCTTTAGAATGCTTTAATTAGTGCACAAAATAGGTTTTGGGATCCAAAAACGAAAATTTTTTTTTGATGCAAGTGGAAGACCACTTGGTTTTGTTGGTACATTGGGCATCCAGCAAAGCTGCGGTTGGTTCATAGAAAAACAGGTATTGAGATTCTCGATACCTGTTTTTGCTCTGCTTAGGGGAAATCTCGATTTGGTACTAACAAAACTTGACTCTCTACACGATTTTAAGCCTTAACAGGAAACCCTTAAAGGGGGGAAGCCATTTAGGTTTGAAAAAGTGGCTTCCATCGCGCAGTGCGTAAGTACTCGCGTTTTTTGGCCCAAAATGGTGTTTTTTTAATGTTGCAGGTTCAATCCCACGTAGGGGCACACTATTTTTTTTGGCTTGTTTGGCCAGTTTAGAGGCAATTAGACTTTTTTGACGCCAGATTCGGGATCAGCGACCCAAATTACTTCTAAACTGGCCAACAAGCCAAAAAAAGTAGTGCGCCGCTACGTGGGATTGAACCTGCAACACCAAAAAAAAACACCATTTTGGGCCAAAAAACACGAGCACTTACGCACTGCGCCATGGAAGCCACTTTTTTGGGGCGTAATCGTTTCGCCAATGAAATTTTCGCCAATAAGGTCATTTCGCCAACGGCATCTTTTCGCCAATGGCATATTTTTGCCAATGCATCTTTTCGCCAATGCATCTTTTCGCCATTGGCATCTTTTCGCCTATAGACTCTTTTTGCGTATGCTCTTGATTTCTTTGGCAAATAAGCGGTGAGAAGGGTAAATGTGATCAAATTCTTTAATTGGGGTACACATCTAATAGCGAATAGATGATCTCTCAGGTTCGATTCCCAGTGGGTGGATACCACTGTTTTACTGAGCTCACTCATGGTTTCGTGTGCATAAAAGCTGGAAAATGGGGAAAAGTGAACAAAGTCAGCTTAGAGAAAAATACTCTTTGGGCGAGCGGGGTTACTTGACGGATCCTGTCCCTTTTTTATCTCCTTTAATTGACAAATTTGGTGTCAAAATGTTCTGAACACTCGTTTCTATCCAATAAGATTATTAGCGCATTCTACTGAAGCTTTCATCTAGGCTAACATAGGCTAAATTGCCGAAAATCGATGATTTTTGAGAGTTTTTCCTTGACTATCTTGGTTGATATTTTTTGGCCTTTTTCGGCAATTCACACGTTCCATATACCAAAATGTAGCCAAGATTCTAGGCTTTGATTTGAGTTATCGAACAGAGAATAAAAGTTATATTTAGTCAGAGCTAAAATTTAAGAAACATTGTACGATGTCCAAATCCATGTCATTCTACCCAGGGCTTTCCTGGAACTTTTCGGTATTATTTTGGAACTGGCGTTTTTTTTTTACAATTTTAATTTACACGGTTATTTATAAACTTATACTCAAAATGTAGCTCTTCTTCCTGACGTCATTTTCAGTATTTAATTGTAAATCATCATGTAAATAAAAATTGCGAAACAAACGTCAGTTCCCAAATAATACCAAAATCCTACCCCTCAAAAATACTCTTTTCTTCCTTGGTAAAAACTTTGCTTGCTACCCACTTTTCTGAAGTGATTATGGCGTGGAAAAATTTCTATCCGGTTCCCCGTGAAATTCTTACTCTAGAAAGTTACTAAACGCGTCGACAAATAAATAAAATTGGTAGAGATTGAGGCAATATAAAACTGAGTACCCATCATTTTGAATGGTTTCTTTTCATTTGGATAGTCGTTTGCACGAAATCCCAAAATTAGGGCATTTAGTGACAGTAAAGCAGTGCTGGAAATGTTTCCAATCGATTTCTGGATAGTTTTTGATCTTGGTAGTTAGTGAACTTACTAAAAATATAGAGTAAAAGAATAGGTTATGCACCCACTGGGAGTCGAACCTGAGAGATCATCTATTCGCTATTGGATGTGTACCCCAATTAAAGAATTTGATCACATTTACACTTCTCACCGCTTATTTGCCAAGGAAATCAAGAGTATACGCGAAAAGAGTCTATTGGCGAAAAGATGCCATTGGCGAAAAGATGCATTGGCGAAAAGATTCCATTAGCGAAAAGATTTATTGGCGAAGTGATTTCATTGGCGAAAAGATGCTATTGGCGAAGAGATCGCATTGGCGAAAGTTTTATTGGCGAAACGATTACGCCCCACTTTTTCAAACCTAAATGGCTCCCCCTTTAAGACACAAACGGGTACAGTCAACCCTCGATACAACGATACCCAAGGGACCGCCTAAGGGTATCGTTATATCGAGGCTATCCAGACCAAAAATTTGACAAGGTATCGTTATATCGAGGCTTGGCTGTATCAGAATAACAATGTTCAACAAAAGCACTTTTATTCAATCAACAACACTAACACATCACTAACAACAATCAAACATCAACGGTTAGAAGAGAAGAAATATTTTAATAACCAGCATTTTATTTTTTACAAAAAGCTCAAATATTGAAAACAACCTACGGAAGCTTCATTTTCTTGTAAGACATCGTTTTTCGAATATTTTTGCTGCTTAGTTTAGTTTCGTTAGTAGTATACTTCATTTAAAGGGTGGATGCGATAGAACACAATTTTCAAAAAAAGGCGCGAACCAGGCGTGACAGAGATTTTAATTTCAAAATAAAAATCTTGAAATTATTTTTAGTTCTCTGTTTTCAT
Source organism: Ditylenchus dipsaci (assembly GCA_004194705.1). Classification (NCBI taxonomy): domain Eukaryota; kingdom Metazoa; phylum Nematoda; class Chromadorea; order Rhabditida; family Anguinidae; genus Ditylenchus; species Ditylenchus dipsaci. Next base: position 39,696 of record SADC01000002.1, on the reverse strand, counting down.
TTGTCGTGACTTTACGGTATTTTCGCTCTCGTTTATACGCTTGATCCTGTTATTGGCCCCCTTTTTTATGGCGAGATTTTGGCCATATGGCCGCCGATTTCAAAATGGCCGGCCATTTTACGACCATACTGAAATGCAACATCGGAGAAAACAAACAAAAACTAAACATAACGACTGAATTGAGCAGTGCAGAAAAAGATAAATGTACTTTGTAAGAAAAACGGGCGTTCGTTTTAAAAATTCTTTTATTTTTTCCTTAAAAATAATCTTTAATCGAACTTAATCGCGAAACGTATTTTACACAAAGTTGAAAGAAGATCAGATCGATTTAGATCATATCATTTCAAATCGAATCAGATCGGGTCAGATCGACATATATTTTTTCTTTAATTTTGCCAAATTTCACAATTTTATTCAAAATTTCACGGCGATACGTATTTTACACTCAAAAAGTGAGGTTTATTGTGTTTTCTAACTACATATATATAGTAAAAGATTTTGTCTTTAGATTTTTAGTACCCTTTATTTTTTCTCAAAATTTAATTTCTTTTTCAATTTATCTGTTTTGAAAAATTTAACACGAGAAAGGCCGGTTGTGACTTTTGTTGATTCTGGTGCAGAATTTCACGCTGAACACGATGGCGCGGGTCTTTTTCGCTTCAATCATTGATGAAGTATGTGTAAAAGGGTCCGGGAGGTAACACATTGTGCAGGGTCAAAATCCAGCTGGGTACCCACAGGTTTTCAATTAATGCGCCATGATGGTCATACTGCACCCACGCTCATAATTTACCAAAATGACCGTCAGGAATTTAGCTTTTAAAAAATACTAATCATTCACTCTTTCGATTTGAAGGTTTGAGATAAATCACCACTTGTTTCTTGGAGTAGCGAATTTCAAAACGCTCCATTCTTACTTTCTTTTCTACTTTTTTTACAAGCGAAAAACTTTGTGCAGAGATAAAATATAGCTGAATAATCAAAACAAAAACAAAGAGCAGAATGTCACTGTCATTTTGGGTTTGAATGCAACTATAGTTTATTGCCAAATTATAAAAAAAATGTGCAAAATGAATATATAAGTTGTGACACAAATTTTTTATAACTTTTTTCCCGCTGGGAAAACTTTTGATTCTGACACTGTATTCGTGTTCAGCGTGGTCGATTTTCTTATAACAACGATATAACAACGTTATAACAACGGTCCCCGTCAAATTTTTATTTCCGCTCAAGACAATAAACATTGGAATTTTAAATTCAAATGTATATTTTCTTGAACGGAATTCAAAATTTGACACTGACTCTGACATTTCAAAAGAAGCTTTATTTTATGAAGACCTTGCTGAACTCGAATCCAGTGTCAGTATCAAAAGTTTTCCAGCCGGAAAAAATCTACCGACAAAAATTGTAATTATATATGTAGTTAAAAACACAAAAAACTTTTTTTGACTGTAAAATACGTTTCGCCGTAAAGTTTTGACTTAAACTAAGAAATTTGACAAAATTAAAGAAAAAAAAATATGTCGATCTGACCCGATCTGACCCGATCTGAACTAATCTGATCTAAATCGATCTGATCGTCTATTAACTTTGTGTAAAATATATTTCGCCGTAAAATTTTGACTTAGAGTGTGAAATTTGACAAAATTAAGGAAAAAATATATTTTGCCGATCTGATCTGATCTTCGGCGATCTGATCTGAACTGATCTGATCTTTGCCCACCCCTGCCAGAAAGTCTCAGGGTTGCTAGGAAAACTAGCTGGTATCCCTCCTAAATGGTTATCCACCTCCATGATACGAATTTTGGATTTAGCCGACTGCCGATTTTTAGGATGTCCGGTGCCGGTTTTTTTTATCGTGCAGGTATTCCCCGTAGGGTGTCCGGGTGTTGCTCAGGTTGTTATACCTAGGTAGAGAGGGCGGCACCGAATTGATTCACACCGAATTGGTCATTAATTTTCAAATTCATCCATTTTAGGAATATTTTTTTCACTTCTTTGGTTTCTAAAACCTGTTTTCTGGACTAACTCGGGCATGCTGAAGATAGTTAGATAGTGGTAAAATGCCGTTTTGTAGATATTTTTTGAGTATTGGGGAATAATTGATTTTACCGAAACAAACAGCGATTTACTATCATCAAACCATCTTCAGCATGCTCGAATTAGTCTAAAAAACAGGTTTTGAAAATAAAAACGTAAAAAAAATTTGATTCAAGCGGACGAACACCTGGTTTAGTTGGTGCATGGGTTATCCAGAAGAACTGAAGTTATATCATAGAAAAACATTTTAAATTTTTAAAGTTCTTTACAAGACGAAAATATTACTACCCGGGAGTTTTACCTGAGTTCTTCAACCTGGGTTCGACCACCTGGGTACAACAAAACCAAGTGGGAAGGACCCGCGCCATCATGTTTAGCTTGAAATTCTGAGTCAGAATATACAGGTCTACAGATTCGTATTGGGCGTGTTAAAGGACCATTCTCGTGCAAGGCTCATCAATTGTTGATTTTTGAATTGGCGGGGACCCAAATATTTTTTGTTGCACGATATTTTATTTCAAAAATAATAGAGACAGAAACAAGACAAGATCTTGGCCAAGATTTTGTCTTGTCTTGCCCAATTTTGACTGAAAATCTTGTCTTGGGATCTTGCTTGGTCATTTCTAGAAATCTTGGTCTTGGTCTTGGTTTTATGGTTGATCTTGTATGCAAAATTTACAAAACACCCGACAACCCATTTTATCGTTTTTAGGGCCCATAGCATACCTGAATTCTGTTATGGGCTTTATACTAGATTAAAAAAAATGGCGAGACAGGACAATTCCATGCCGCCCGCCGTCCCGAAATCCTGCCTGAACATTTTTCAACAATGTCCTGTCCGGTGTCACGTCTGGAAAAGAATTATTCAAATTTCGTTCCGTGACGTCCCAAAAATATCAAACTTGCATCTCTAATAAAACACACGTCAAACAATATAAAAAGCACAAGATCAAGAACAGGGAAACATACCGTATTTTCTCTAATTATAGACCCGTCTCTAATTATGGACCCGTCTCTAATTATAGACCCCCTCGTGGGTAGGTTGAAAAATTATAGACCCGTCTATAATTATAGACCCCCCTCTCGATGGGGGTCTATAATTAGAGACCCCTCTAAGACGTTCAATCTAAGACGTTCTATATTTTACTTAAAGGGGTCACTTTAGGCAAATTCACAATTCTGGTTTCAAAACGATCCTTACACGCTTGACTCTCTAACAAGACCATCAGCGCAGGGTTTCACAACTATCACAGCTTATTAACGGGCTTGAAAAGCCTAATTTCCGTTTTTGGGGTATTTATTCGACTTTTTAGATTGATGGGCCATATTCAACAAAGGGGGTGTCTTTTGTAACATTATTATACAAGTCACACGTTTTGTATAGTGAAATGTAGCAAGATTCTGTGCTTTCATTATGAATAATCATACAAAGAAAAGAATATTATTAAGTGAAAGCTTAAATTTAAAAAACATTCAGCCATGTGCAATTCGATGCCATCCTACCCAGGGCTGTCCCGTAACATTGAGGTATTATTTTGGAACTGACGCTTTTTCGCAATTCTAGTTTGCATGATGATTTATAGCCTCATGCTCAAAATATACCTGGCGTCATTTTCAGTATATGTTTGCATATCATGTATAATAATTACAAAAAATAAATTTCGAAATAATACCGAAACCCGACCCCTTGAAAATATTCTTTTCTTCCTTGGTCAAACCTTCCCAAGTTGCCTATTTTTCTAAAGTGATTTCTCCGTGGAGCAATATTTATCTGATTTCACATGCACTTTTGCCTGTGAGGGTAAACCTTACGAAACGTCAATAGCATGGGTAAAATTTAAATCTAAGTATACTTTTGACTGATTTTTTTTTATTTTGGTGGTCAATTAGGGTATCTGCTGACAGTAAAGCTGGTTGCAATCGATTGCTCTTAAAGTCACTAAACTTGCTGAGGAAAGAGTGTGCACCCAGGGGGATTACAACCTGTGACCTAGGTTATGCGTATATGAAGGTGGTGTGGACCTTTCTATAGGAGTGCCATTTTTTCTGAGCATGGAGGTTGAAAAATTATAGACCCGTCTCTAATTATGGACCCGTCTCTAATTATAGACCCCCTTCGGGGGTAGGTTGAAAAATTATAGACCCGGGTCTATAATTAGAGAAAATACGGTAGTGCGTAAAAATTATAAAACACTAGCCACAAGTTTTGCTATAGAAATTGTCAACTGTTAAAAACTGTCAAAATTGTCAAAACAGTCATTTTTTCGATTTAAGGAACCCTCGATTAAACGAAACTATTGATTTAACGAACTTTTTTCAACGCCTATTCTGCCAGTGATAAAATAAAATCACTAAAATTAACTCTTGATTTTACAAAACTCTCGGTTTAAAAAATATTTTTGCCGGTCCTCGAGGGTTCGTTAAATCGAGAGTTTCCTGTATAAATCTTGGTTTTTGGCCAAGATCTTGGCCAAGATCTTGCTTGGCCGTTTTCAAAAATCTTGCTCTTGGTCTTGGTAAAAATTTCAGCTAAAATCTTGTCTTGGAATCTTGCTTGGTCTCCACTTTCTGTCTCTAAAAAATATTTTTGTCGTTCTGATTTTGCTTTTCCTGCTTTTGCTTTTATGCACCAATTTTAGATTTCTATCCACTCTTCACACAGCTGACAAAGCGTCTATTTCTGTCGCGAGATTCATGAAAGCGTTTGCTTTGTGCTCTCTGGCGAGATTCATAAAAGCATCTTTTTTGTGTTGCGGGATTTATGAACACACATAACCGAAACATGAGCCGTGAGCTATGAAGTCCTTTTCGAGATTGCGAAATTCGATGAGAAAAAAATTTTGCTGCAAGAAAAGAGTATATTAAGGTAAGAAAAAGATTTTCTCCTATGGGATGACTCATTGAAGCGTTCGTTTTGTTTGATGCTGGAAGATTGCAGCAATATTTATTTTGTTTCGTTGTGCTTCTTGTGGTGACGGTTCACAAAAAGTCAAGATGAAACACATGAGAGCCGACCATGAAAGCGGGCGAATTGCTCCGCTTTACCTAATGTCAAAAATTCGACAAAAGTATCGCTGGAAAAAGACTTGAGGAATTCTCATCTCAAGATTAAAGTCAACTAATTGTCGACTAAAGCCCGGTCGACTAAAGTCAAGTCAACTAAAGCCCCCAGCGCCCCCTTCGGGGGCGCTGGGGCTTGGAGTTGAGATGCGCACACCCACATACCTTAGACACAAATCACTCGAAAGTGACTCTGGATGCATGAAAAAGCATGCATACCAGAGTTTATTTATGCGGTAGGCCCCAGTATTCAGAACTATGTTCAACATCTTCTTGTTAGTGGCCCCTGTGTGATTAGTGGCCCCTTTTATTCCCTTCCCCTCCCTATACAGCCCTTAATCCCTTTTAAATTCAAAAGGCGCCAATTTAAATTTTCAAATTTTGACTTAAAAACCATGATATCACCCCCCCCCCCCTATGGTTGAAATTTTTTTTTTCTCAGAACCAAAAAAACGCGCGGCTTTCTCATGAAATCGGGTCAAGAAACACGAATATGAAGTTATCTCTTCCACCTGATCAGTCCCCGTGGGGGGATTCTGAACTCAAGCCGAACTTGATTCTTGAGCATTCACAGCAGAGTTATGTCTATGTTGATATTTCCGTTTTGAATTCGTATAGCTTAGGTTTCCGTGCTACACTGAAACGAAATTCATTTCCGTGTTGGTTTACCCAAATAATATTTCCGTAAATAATATGTATTTCTGTGTTGACACGGAAACCGAACCCAAAACTGAAACGTATTTTGGTTTTCGTGTTGGTGTACACTTCAATCTCGCCATTCTTTATTTTTTACACGTGAATCACACTAAATTAACGCCTGAGTCAGATGGACGCCTGAATTCACACCTGACTCAATTCAGGTGTTCATGCGATTCAGGTGGGAATACAGGTGTCCACCTTATTCGGGTGTGAGTTTAGGTGTCCATCTGATTCAGGCGTGAATTCGGTCGTCTATCTGAATCAGGCGTCAATTCAGGCGTCCGTGTGATTCACGTGTAGAAAAAATTAAAAAAATGGCGAGAATTAAGGTCAACACTAACACAAAACCTGATACGTTTCAGTTCCGGTTTCCGTATCAACACGGAAACCAATACGGAAATGAATTTCATTTCCGTGCCAACACGAAAATGAACACGGAAATAAAATGTTGTTTCCGTGTCAACACGAAAACCAACATCGAAATACATTTTACTAGAGGCAAAAGGCGCCTTATTTTAAAATTGTGTAGATATTAATCGATCACATATTCCCACCTGGCTACCCTCCTTCTGGTCAACCACCTCTTGGCTTTCCTCCTGCTGGGTATAACCCTTCTGTGTACTCCCTCCTGGCAACCCTCCGTATGGGTGCCCTCTCCTGGCTAACCTCCTCCTAGTTAACCCTTCCTAGCTACCCTTCTCCTAGGTATCCTCTTCCTGGATGCCTCCTCCTGGTTACATTAAGTCTAGCTACCCTCCTCCTGGGTAGCCCCCCCCATCTCCTGGCTTCCTCTTAGTAGATAGCACCTCTGAGTAACTCAAGTGTTCAAGAAATGTATCCGACAAAGCAAAAAGTGGCTGAAAATAGGGCTTGAACACAAAGTCCACTCAAAATTCAGGCTAAAATCCGGTCATAGGTAAATTCAGCGGAACAAATTCAGCGGAGACTAATTCAGAGGAGACTAATTCAGCGGAACAAATTCAGCGGAACAAATTCAGCGGGGACTAATTCAGCGGAGCATGATTTTATTAGTTCTCTGAGCTATGTAGGTAAAAAGAGCTGAACTAAAACAAAGCTGACAGTCACACAGCACACAAACGTACAAATATTGCTCAACCAATAATCTTTATTTGAGCATAAACGAGAAGAACAATTTAACGGTTTTCAACTAAACAAAAACGATTCGTTCGAAGCCATTCTCTTCTTCTTTTCATTGTCTAGAAACTGGCGAGGAATGTGCAAGCAGCAAAAGTGGAGACTTTATAGTTAGCAGTTTAACAAAGCTCGAATAAAGCCTACCGCAACGCTTTCTTTTCGTTCCTTTCTTGCTCAGCATGCTTGTACAACTTCTTCGAGATATTTAGGCGAGTTCTTTCAAAAGCAATCAGTTCTTCCATATGCAAGTCAGGCTCGTCTTCTTGGATAGACTGAATTTAAAAATTATCGTAAATAGTTCAATTTCACAATCACAAAACCAACCGGGCAAATATCACCAACTGTCCTTTGAGCCAGCAAACCGAGTTTTTCTGACCATAAAGCTTGCAATACTTGTTCGTCTTCATGTGTCCAAGCTCGCCGCAGGCACTGCATTTCATCTTGAGTAAACTTGGCTTGGGAGGCGGTGGAGGTTTCTTCTCGACAGGAGGCTTTTTTGGCTAAAATTCATTCAATTAGGACACGATGTGAACTATATCATATACCACACTTTTTGTTTATTCTAGGACGACTGATAACTTGCCTGCTGCCTGACTCTTTCTTCAGCTTTCTTGACTCTTCTGAGCTGATCTCGGAGACGGCGTTTTTCCCTGCGCTTCTCCTAGAATACATTTTGTACGATGATTAAATTAACTTGTGTAAACATCTAACCTCTTTGAACCCTTCATCACTCTGAGCAAAAACATTGATGAAATCGTTATCCTTAGTTGTCCGGATACGCACATAGGCTTCAATTAGCTGTGGATGAGAAATCACTTCAAGGCGGTTTTTCGGTCACGATTCGCTTGATGTTAAAGTAAGCCGAAAGTGATTCGATAACTGCTTGCGATGTCCCTGCCTTTGCGTTCGTCAAAATTGATTGAGAGCTGGCCGCCAAATTTTCCATTGCATCCTTCCTGACCTTTGTAAGCCGCGTCCGAGTCTCAAAAAGTTTTAATAAAAAGATCAAATCAAAAACTACCTCGATTGTCGCTGGACTCCCTCCGCGTAGATCATGAGCTCTTGTTTCCTTTAGCACCAGAGATCCAAATGCAGATTGAGTTCGAGCATGGCATCCTTCCATTGAGCATCGCCAGTATTGAGTGAGCTTATTTGCGGAGACGTAGTCCTTCCTCATCGGATAGTTGCCACACACTGCCATCACTTTGCCTTTTTTCGACTTGATTTCTGCCATTTTCTGCCTGCAAGTAAAAGAAATGAATAACAAAAACAGTCAACAAAATTTCCGATAAAAAAGTTCCACTATCGCACCGCACAAAAAACACTGCAGCAAAAATAATTTGAAAAGCATTTTTATATTTCCGCTGAATTTGCTCCGCTGAATTAGTCTCCGCTGAATTTTCTCCGCTGAATTTGTTCCGCTGAATTAGTTCCGCTGAATTAGTTCCGCTGAATTTGCTCCGCTGAATTAGTCTCCGCTGAATTTGTTACGCTAAATTTACCTATGACCTAAAATCCACCATCTCCAATTTTCAGGGACTTAAAAACTTTTTTTAACACGGAAAAGGCCGTGCCTACTAAACGATGCGTTTTGTGTGGTATTTAACGCTGAACACAATAGCTGAAAAAATCGGAAACAGGAGAAATTCCAACGGGTAAACGGCTTGTGAAGTCGTTTACCCGTTCTTCAAATCTCTTCGTTTTTTTATCAAATTCTTAATTCTGACACTGGATTCGTGCTCAGCGTAGGCAATTTGCTTGTAAAGCTGCTTTTAAAATAAAATAGTCACTGTCAAGTTTCAAATCCCGCTCAAGACAAAAAACATTTGATTTTCAAAAGAACTGGAAAACACTAGTTGAATGTGTTTTTTTGAGCGTGATTTGAAATTTGACAGTGACTCTTATATTTTAAAAGCAGTTCCACAAGTAAATCGCCTACGCTGACCAGGGAACCTCAAGTAGTGACTTTTTTTAAAAACCTCGTTGAGAGATTTTTTTTGCAGATTCGTGTAGAGCACCCCCAAGTTATATAACAAAGTGCTGAAAGCTTTCAAAGTTTCACAAAGTTTTCAGGTCATTTGACAAATTACGGAGAACGGGCTACCCGAAGTTGTCGGAAAATCATGATATGGATATCATGGTTTTAGACCACTTTTGAATCTGTATTGTTTTATGTATTTTTGATTATCCAACTTTTATGGGCTACTTTTATGCACGTTTAACTTATAGTGATTAGTACTTTGAAAAAACCATCATGGCGTTTCAAAGTGTCCGAAATAGGGTGGGGAACTCCGAATATTCGGGCGAATATTCGCGAATATTCGCAAATATTCGCAAGCAATGTTCGCGATAAAAGAAATTTTGCGAACATTCAAACAGCTGTAGTGAGTCAATAGTAGTTGATGTCTTTTTAACAAATTTTTAAGCCCATATTTTTTCTTTGCAAAAACTTGTGTTGATTATTTTTTAACCACGTTTTACACTGTTTTCCTGGCGTTTCGGGTATGTATTTTCAGGCAAGCATGGTGAAACCAAAACACCGGAGTCGTCAATTTTCGTCGAAGATGATAACAAATTTGAGTGCAGGTTTTGCGGGATGAAATATCGAGAAAATGCTACCAGTATGGCCTATCATCTTACGGTACAATTTCTATTCTACTAAGGTTGTTCATGCGTATTTTGATACTTAATTCAAGAACCAGTGCACGAAAATTGGAGTGGAAGCAATCAAAGTGGTCGACAAATTATCTGGCATTAAGCGCAAATTTGAAGCAAATGGAGAGATTCCAAAGAAAATAGTCAAGGAATCCGAGGAGAACGGCGGTCGACCGAATACACCAAGGATCAATAGCTTTTTCGATAAGATCGGCAAAGAAGATCAGGATGAGGCCGAAATTCTTCTTACTAGGGTTTCTGAGGAGGAGCTATGCTTAAGAAACTGTGAAAACGATGAATGCTCTAACTTGGTGGAAAGCCTGGTTCTCGGATACATTGCTATGCAAAGTCGTTGAAATGCTTCACAATGTGCAATCTCTGCCGCCTCGACCGAAAGAAACTGGTCCCTTCGAGGTGGGATCCACACAAAGCTTCGAAATAGGTTGGTGATTTTATCTGTTTGCATGAATTTCTAGTGAGGGATGTTTATTTTCTTCTTTAGAATGAAGGTGGACACCGCCAACGAAATAGTCTTTATAAAGCATAACATACAATTGGAATATGCCGGTATATTCAAAAAAAGTGCATCAATCCGAAAAAGAGGGGGAATCAGAATCCGAAGAAGAACAAACTATTGAGAATGATACGTGTTTTTTGAATGTTGATTGAATTTATTTTATTGTCAATGAAGCTAATTGGAATGTGTTTTAGTGCCGGTTGTGATTATTTAAGCATTTAATTTACAGTTTTTCTTTTTCATTTGTTCATAAGACGACAGTTCGAATGTTCGCGAATATTCGGGCTATTTCAATATTTGCGCGAATTTCCCCACCCTAGTGCTAACTCTACGTTCACAATGATCCGCATCCGCACCCGCACCGCATCCGCCTTTTTGGTGTTCACAATGCATCCGCAATGCGGAAGATGTTGCGGAAGCGTGTTCACAATAGGCTTAGCGGATTCGGATGTGGTGCGGAAATCGATCTTTCAAAAAGCTTTCAGGAAGCTTTCAAAAATTTTGCCTATATTGATGCCTATATTATTAACTCGAGATACTCTTTTACTTTATTGGCCTGACACTTGCTTTCTAAGACTTTAGAATAGTTATAATTGAAAATTTAAGAATTTTTTACCATCTATATACTGAGACACAGTATGTGCGGATGCATTGTAAACATCAAAAAACGGGTGCGGTGCGGATGCGGAAACCGGTGCGGAAGCGGCAACGGAAGCGGCAAATTTTATTCCGCATCCCCACCGCATCCACATGCGGATGCGGACGAAAAACGGATCATTGTGAACGTAGGGTAAGTCACCCCGCGGGTGTCGAGACTTCGATTCCGCGTAAGGTATTTGCTTTTTCCCACTGGCATTTTTGGAGAAATACAGTGGAAATTCGGGGGTCCACCACTAAATTCAACCACTAAATAACTAATAGTGTAACTTTTTTTATAGAGAGTGGTGACACTACCCCCAAGCAACCCCCTGTAATAATAAATTTCGCGGAAACTAAAATTTTCAGTGTATAGAAACCAAACCAAGTGTTTGTCCACTTGTAGCAAAGTTTTTTCACCTTTTCGTGTTCGAAAACTTATTTTCTGGACGAACTCGGCGTATGCTAACGATGGTTTGATAGCGGCAAAATGCCGTTTTGTACGGTGTTTTTTGATTTTTGGTAGAATCGATTTTTGGTAAACTCAATTATTCCTCTATACTCAAAAAATGTCAAACAAAACCTTATTTTATTATTATGAAACCATCTTTAGCATGCCTGAATTAGTACAGTAAACAGGTTTGGAACATGAAAAAGGTAAAAAATATTCGATCCAAGTGCACGACCACTTGGTTCAGTTTGTGCATGGATTATCCAGTAGAACTGAAGGCAGATCTTGAAAAATTTTTAAATTTCTTAATTTTTTACAAGACAAAAATATTACTACCCGGGTACCACTACACTACCTGAGTTCTCCAACCTGGGTACGACTACCTGGGTACAACCAAACCGAGTGGATGTACACTTGGATTGAAAATTTTTTCACGTTTTTCACGTTCCAAAACTTGTTTTCCGGACTGATTCGGACACGCTGAAAATGGTTTGATAATAGTGAAATAAGCTTTTGTATGGTATTTTTCGAGTATTGGGATACAATTGATTTTACGTAAACTCAATTTCCCAAAACTCAAAAAGTACTCGAGAAAATGGCAATTTACCATTATCAAACCATCTTCAGCATGCCTGAATAAATACAGAAAACAGGTTTTAGAAGCCAAAAAAGTAAAAAAAAAATTGCTCCAGGTGGGCGACCATTTAGACCACCACCACTCTCAAAACCGAGGTGGATGGTTCGAACCACTGTGGGTGCAAAGCCTATTTCACACCTTTGGTGCCGACAATACCAAGGGTATTTAACCGCTTCGTGGCCAAAGACCAGCACACTCCATATTGCAATAGATTGGGGTGAAAAAACATCAAGGAAACCGAAAAAGGTAGAGTAATAAAACTCGACCTAACCAAAGCTGATCAGACTAAGGCAAGGGATGAGGACGATGAACCTTTGGACCTATTATACTAAATCCTCCGTACCTGGATAACACGATAAACTGGGTATAACCATGCGTATGACTCGACTACGACAGCATATAAAGTGCATCCCCCCTCCAAAGAGTATTGAAATCGAGGGGTATGAGTTGGGTATGTTGCGGTTATTATTATAACTTTTTTTTGTATGAAAACGCACTCCACAGTGCAAGGAATTGGGGTTTTTTAAATATGCACCGCCCTGTTTCACGGCTAGAATCCACATTGCAAGGAATTGGGATTTACTGAATATGCATCCTCCTGTTCTACGGCTAGGGAACTCATACTCTTTTCAGTAGGGTGCGCTTCAACTTTTACGCTCGAGTATGACGTGAATATACTAATTTCACCGGTCAAGGAGGGGGTGGGCGGTTTTTCCCCTACAACGAAAATTGCGGCCATAAGTACCATTATCTAAGTTCAACTAACTGGGTACCACCATGTGGGCACCGCTTGAGCTCTAGCATGTGGGTGCACTAACTAGTCTACCAACAAGTACTAACAATTAGGCCCCACTAGTTGTGTACCTCGACACTGGTACAACACATAGATACCTCTTGATCTCACCCACTTTGATCTGAGTTCTTTTTCTCGATTATAATACTTCCTACTACCATTTGCACCCAAAGGGTATTATTTCAGAATTAGTTCGATCCCTCATCAAAAGTTGAGTCTACAAAATTCCCTACACGCTACAGTTTCTTGTCGTTCCTTACAGGAAAACGTCCCTTACAGGTAAACGGCCTACAGGGAAACGGTTTTACAGGGAAACGGCTTTACAGGAAAAACGGTTTTCGAGGGAAACTTCCGTGTCCCAAAGTTTACACCAAGAGGGATTCGAACCTGCAATCATATAAATGTTGTTTAATTTGAATTAAAACGATTTCCATGCGGGACCAGATACGGAAAGGAGATACACCTCCCTTTAAAAAGTTATCCCTGATACCGAAATTTCTTCTTGAATCCGAATACGTTGAGATCAGTTCAAAATCATGGCTATGAGCTGAGATATACACTAAAGTAGGTGAGATGTGCAAAATTTTTGATTGGTTTTCTCGAAACAGGAATATTTTTAGCTCATAATTATTGTTTTGATCTGATCTTAACGGATTCAGATTCTAGAAGAGATTTCAGTTTATAATGACTTTTTAGAATGACTTTCCGAAAACTTTTGCCTTGAAAATTGACGATTTTTAATTTAAAGTTTGAAAAGTTCGTTTAAAAATCTATGCGAGTTGGGTCTCATCCGCTTGAATTTTCCATTGTTCGGACAGATTTTGTGTGAGTTTCCCAGTTTCCCCGAGATGAAACTGAGTTGGCTCCGGTTACTACCACCCTCCCACGGTGATCTCATATATAAACTTTCTAGGACTTATTTTCTTGTTTTCCAGGTAAGCATCACGGACTCGTTCGCGAAACAAGCTAGGATGTGGTAATTGGTTAGCTTTAGGTCTTCATATCTTTCTTGCCTGTCATAGTCTTTCTAAAAAATCTTCTATTGATGATTTTCAGGTGTGCCGGTTACGTAAGTTATACATTTCGTACATTTCGCATTATAACAACACACACAGTTTTGACATACGAACCACATACATAGAGACAAGTCACAATTTTTTCATCTATGTGGCAATTATTGCATTAGTCAAGCTGTGTGTAATCAAAATGCACTCTCTATGTGCCTTCGTGTTCCACCCTCAAGACAGTATGGCTAGGCCATAGTAACATAACTGTCGGAGCACGTCAACTTATCTACAAGAGGCTGCCTAGCGAGAGTGGTTATAAGCCGCATAGTAATTACCATAATTATCTACGGAGTTTAATCTCTGAACCGTCTGAAGCTCTGAATCGTTTGCTTTTACGTCTGAATTTATCTGTGACTGTAATTATTCAGAAATAATTATGTCATAGTCAGGTAGTATTCACTAGAATAATCACTTTGTGGGACACCAAAAACAAGACAGTCGATGAAGACAACAAAGAAATATCTAATTTGAACCTGTTTTTATTTCTAAAAATTCGGTTCAGAGCCAGTATTATGTCATTGAGATCAAATAATTACAGTCACAGATAAATTTAGACGTAAGAGCAAACGGTTCAGAGCCAGTATTATGTCATTGAGATCAAATTCGTTGATTCTTCAGGACCTAAATTGAATGAAAATTTCCTTGATGAGAAAAAGATACCTGAATGCCCCCAATCTCAGTGAGTTGTACCTGAAAATTAGTGATATTAAATTCCGTAGATGATTATGGTAATTACTATGCGGCTTATAACCACTCTCGCTAGGCAGCCTCTTGTAGATAAGTTGACGTGCTCCGACAGTTATGTTACTATGGCCTAGCCATACTGTCTTGAGGGTGGAACACGAAGGCACGAAAACTGTGTGTGTTGTTATAATGCGAAATTGAAGGCACGAAGGCACGAAAACTGTGTGTGTTGTTATAATGCGAAATGTACGAAATGTATAACTTACGTAACCGGCAAGAAAATAAGTCCTAGAAAGTTTATATATGAGATCACCGTGACCACCGAGACAGCAGTGCGAATCAAGCAAAAAAACAACTAAATCAGTAACGAAAATATGCCACAAGGTGAAAATTACTATACCAATCACTGCCATCTAGCTAAAGACACCATGAAAATCTAATTCAGAACACTTGGGTTGAGCTAGAGGAGGTATCAAGAATACTTGGGGCAGAAAAATAGCAAAAAAATATATTGCGGGAATTCAATTTTATCTGATAGGTAAAGTTTTATCTGTCAGATAAAAATTTATCTGACAGATAAAAATTTATCTGACAGATAAATTTTATCTGTGAGACAAAAAATTTTTAATTTTAAACTGACAGATAAATATATCGGTTCAGATAATTTTATCTGTTTTGCGCACAACGGTTCCCCCCCCTTTACATTTAAAAAGGATTTGTCTCAACAATAATAGAAATGAATTATGGCTGAGGGTGAATCGGCCGGGGGTGAATGGGCCTGGGGGTGAATTGTCCTGGGGGTGAATTGTCCGTGTCTCCCCATAACAGCGTATGTACATATCCTGAGAGGTCATCGGTCTCCGAATCCCGAAAACTTCAGTTTTTTGCATGAGACTGCAAACCGTGGTTACCTAGCCAAAATTTCACGCTGAACATTATTTGACAATACCGAAACTTTTAATTTATTGACTCAAACCCCTAAAATCTAGGGTAAGTACCCGTGGTTCAGGTGTACATCCAGCTGGATGGCCCAAAAAAATTTTCGCCAAATCAGAAAATAGCTCGTTTGATAGCACGAAGAATGAGATTTCACCAATGCGAACCCACAAGCTGGGTTACATACCTTTAAATTAGGTGTATATCTATATCAGAGGACTGGGTAGGTATGACTATAGAGTGGATTGGTATGCATGTAGAGTAAATAGGTATGCTAGTAGGGTGGATAGATACAAAATTGGATAGATACACTACTGCGTATTATTACCTGAGTACCATCATCTGGGTAGCTAAACACTAGTATCACTAACGGATACCTCTTTATTGTCAGCAATTAGGTGTTGTCCGTTGCAAAATGTCTCTTTAGGCGCCGATGGGTGCCTGTCGACCTTTGTACTGACCATATTTGGGGGCTAGACTGTCAAATCTAACTGGCAAAATCCTTCGAAAATTGATGTAGAGAAGTGTCGGGCTGAGGTCAAAATTATGTAACTACACAAGGTCATTACTATCAGATTGTATGCAAAACAAGTTTGAAGTGGAACGGTTAAAACGAATTAGCTGGTACGCTTCTTCATTTGCGGTCGCGCGAGCAAAAAAATATTTGTCTTATGAAAATCGTGCAAAGACAACAGATTTGCCGCACAATTACGAGTTGTCTCAATTTCTGGATATGAGCGAATTTTTTTATTCTAATTATTTGCTGCTGCTTGCATAGACGTGTGTAGATGTGTGACTCCTATTTTTTTGTCTACAGATGCGTGCTTCTTCTCGTTCAATTTCAATGGTGCTGCTTGTTGTTTGCGCTAGTTGGCCGTGTGGTGTCTTCGCTGAGGAAAAGGATAGTCTGCCGTAAGAAATTTGCCATCTGTGTTTTCACTTTCACCCCTTTTTAGTACAATTCTGCTGCGTAAAGGGTTGTCGAAAAGCATCACGCAAGCCATTGTAGCGCCAAGTCCAGATAAGATCGACTTCAACATTATGCCCATTATGAGTTGCACCATTAAAGATCTCATCAACAAGTGGGTGACATATTTACAAGCCAGTCTAATGCTTCAATTTAGAGTGAAGTATTCCTACTCCGATGGCTGCAACATGAAATGATATGGCTGGAGTATAATTCTTTCCTTACGCGAAAAGGTGCTTTTGTTTTTTGTCATCGGCTATTGTAACTTTTTTCATTGGTTAAGATGGAGTGACAGTCCTGAGATCGTGGTAGCGTCTGAATCTACGAATATAAGCATCTCGATTCAGGATGAAAAAGTTAAGTTCGAAACGACACATGGCCAGCCGTTTTGCAGTGATGCTTGCCCGGTGAAGAATGAGAAATTGCCTGGTGGAATGAGTGGATACCTTCTGAATTTTTCGATGTGGAGCCTTGAAGATTTGCAGTGTGGCGTTCAGCTTAACTTTGTAAGTCTTTTCTTTTAACAAGCTTTTGTGTGATCACAACTTTTTCCGTGTCGCTTTTCGACATTTATAGAAGACAGCCGACTCAGTAATGCGTAGAAATTTTTTCTGTGGTCCACCGTTTGATTTGGGCTTCGCTTATGCAGTGGTCGTCCGCAGACGAGGAGCCAAACCACAGGGGTGTCCAAGCAAAAATCGTTTTTTCGAATTTATATACCAAACAAATTTCCACGCAATACTGAATGGATTGGCGTTTATAGAATGTCGAAATTCGACCTAGGTAAAATATTAAAGCCATTGAAAGGTGCTAGGATTTCTTGAAACACTGTCATCACATATTTGCTTTCAGCCTCCAGAGTACAAGATCTTCGTGCCTCCAAGAGATCCGACGACTGTTGCTGCTTCTCAGGCTCTGAAATGGTGGGATATTGTTGCTATTTGTGCTGCGGTTGTTGTGTAAGACTTATAGACTATTATTTTGGTGATCAAAGTCTTTAAATTTGCAGTGTCCTCGTCGTGGTGGGTATTGCCGTCTGGTGCATCTACAGATATTATAAGCCTGTGTTGCCTGCTACCGCTGAAGCGAATCTGTCCACTCCTACTGCTGTGACGTGCTTGCCGGCTCAAAAAGTGGTCAAGCCATCTGCTACTACTCAGCCTGCTCCAGTGTCTAGTGATCTAAAGCATGGGTTAGTTGCTGAACTAAGCGCTATCTTAAACGTCATTTAATCGAGTTTTCAGAGTTGTTCGGGTTCCTCGTTCTACTGCTCCTCCGTCTTCTACTCCTCAGCCGCCTGCTGCTCTTCCGCCATCGTCCGCTCCGCCGTCGACTGCTACTCCGAACGAGTATTAGTTTAATTTGTGTGTCGAGGCCTCTCCTATTGATGTTTTTCAGGTCTGATGACGAGCGATTCCAGCGCAGAAACCGTGAACGAATGGCCAAGTAAACCATTTAGTATTAGACTGTGATGTCACTCATACAAATTGTTGTTGCAGGTTTAAGGCTGTTACCATAAAATTCCGCCGGTTCCAGCTCCGATCATTGAGACTCCGTAAGTTATTTTGCTGGCGCTAATCTAAATATCTAAAATTGATCTTGCTATTAGGTCGAAGAGACGACCATCAGCCGAATTTCGCCGCACTTTGGAAAGCAGAGATGAAACTGAATTGGCTCCGAACACAGTCAAGCTGGATCGCTATGAGCGTGAGAGATCTCGTAGAATGCTGAAAGCTGTGGATGAGGGTGATCAGCCGAGAAAGAAGAAGTCTAGCTCGACCATTGAGGACGTCATGTAGTCTCGTAAAAGCAACAGTATTCCGTTGTGTATTACATTATTATTCTATTGTATTTGTTGGCGGATAGTGGCTGTTGCACACCTTCCATCGCCTTGTATATATCTATGTTCTAGAGTTTAATAAAGCTCTTCGTATGAAATTTGTTAGAGGCGCTGGGTTATGGTTTGGATGTGAGGGTGGGGTAGGGTAGAGTACGGACATAACTTCATCGGACCGAAATTTCGTCGGACCAAAATTTCGTCGCGGCAATAGTTTCGTCGAATACGATATTCGCATCATTTCGTAAAGATTTGCTTATTTGAGTTTTACTTCATCATATTTGCAAGTGATTTCTGTATATTCGCCTGTATCGTTACATCTCATTTGGGAACCATCATTTGGGCACCAATCTCAAATATGCTTAATTTTCAAACTACGATCAAATTTTATTTGTGAAGTAGTTTTCAGAGAATCAGCTGGACACAGGGTGGATAAGAAAACAGCAAGTGACTATCCTTAAGATGCCCACTTCTAGCAAAAAAAATGGTAGTGTGCTAACTAGGGTGAGGAACTCCGAATATTCGGGCGAATATTCGCGCGAATATTCGCGAATATTCGCAAATATTCGCAAGCAATGTTCGCGATAAAAGAAATTTTGCGAACATTCAAACAGCTGTAGTAAGTCAATAGTAGTTGATGTCTTTTTAACAAATTTTTAAGCCCATATTTTTTCTTTGCAAAAACTTGTGTTGATTATTTTTTAACCACGTTTTACACTGTTTTCCTGGCGTTTCTGGTATGTATTTTCAGGCAAGCATGGTGAAACCAAAACACCGGAGTCGTCAATTTTCGTCGAAGATGATAACAAATTTGAGTGCAGGTTTTGCGGGATGAAATATCGAGAAAATGCTACCAGTATGGCCTATCATCTTACGGTACAATTTCTATTCTACTAAGGTTGTTCATGCGTATTTTGATACTCAATTCAAGAACCAGTGCACGAAAATAGGAGTGGAAGCAATCAAAGTGATCGACAAATTATCTGGCATTAAGCGCAAATTTGAAGCAAATGGAGAGATTCCAAAGAAAATAGTCAAGGAATCCGAGGAGAACGGCGGTCGACCGAATACACCAAGGATCAATAGCTTTTTCGATAAGATCGGCAAAGAAGATCAGGATGAGGCCGAAATTCTTCTTACTAGGGTTTCTGAGGAGGAGCTATGCTTAAGAAACTGTGAAAACGATGAATGCTCTAACTTGGTGGAAAGCCTGGTTCTCGGATACATTGCTATGCAAAGTCGTTGAAATGCTTCACAATGTGCCAATCTCTGCCGCCTCGACCGAAAGAAACTGGTCCCTTCGAGGTGGGATCCACACAAAGCTTCGAAATAGGTTGGTGATTTTATCCGTTTGCATGAATTTCTAGTGAGGGATGTTTATTTTCTTCTTTAGAATGAAGGTGGACACCGCCAACGAAATAGTCTTTATAAAGCATAACATACAATTGGAATATGCCGGTATATTCAAAAAAGTGCATCAATCCGAAAAAGAGGGGGAATCAGAATCCGAAGAAGAACAAACTATTGAGAATGATACGTTGTTTTTGAATGTTGATTGAATTTATTTTATTGTCAATGAAGCTAATTGGAATGTGTTTTAGTGCCGGCTGTGATTATTTAAGCATTTAATTTACAGTTTTTCTTTTTCATTTGTTCATAAGACGACAGTTCGAATGTTCGCGAATATTCGCGAACATTCCGAATATTCGCGCGAATATTCGCGAATATTCGGGGCTATTTTAATATTCGCGCGAATTTCCCCACCCTAGTCCGAAAGAAGCCGGTACAGGATTGTGGCGGGAATTCAAATAGTGGTTGTTTTTTAGTTCATTTTCCAATCGATAATCATCTTCTTAATCAACATCTAAACAAAAATAGTTAAAAATGGGCAAAACCAAAAATTTGGAAAAAGAGTGAAAAGAAAACGTCCTAAATTAAGCCTTGTCCAAAAATAATGAAAATCAGTTGTTACGCAAAAGTCTGTTACGAAAATTCGCTGTTACGAAAAAGTTTCTTACGAAAATTTGCTCTTACGAG
Source organism: Ditylenchus dipsaci (assembly GCA_004194705.1). Lineage (NCBI taxonomy): Eukaryota > Metazoa > Nematoda > Chromadorea > Rhabditida > Anguinidae > Ditylenchus > Ditylenchus dipsaci. The sequence continues at coordinate 19,525 of SADC01000002.1, read as the reverse complement.
CGAATAATTTGCTCTTGCTCTTAAACTTCCTACAGCCCATAGAATTCCCTTATTCATCAGTCATTGTTGATCGTGTAATTATCGTGTCGTGCTATAAATTGTTCTCTGTTATTATTGTGTGCTACTAGTTTATTGAGAAGCATACTAGCGCTTCTCATTAACATAACGCTCGAACCGGCCGCTTGGAGTTATGTTAATGAAAAGTTTGACTGTATTAGTTTTAATGGGTTTTTAGATGCTACAATAATAGTTGCTTTTGTAAATAATTGCTTTTGTAAATAGGCGCCTGTGAGGCACCATTCCACCTCGTAATAAAGTGTTGGTCAGCACTATAAAATTGTAGAATGACCACTTATTTTATTACTGATTCCAAAATGTTGCTCCATAAAAACGAATGGGATTCCAACCATCTTGAAAAGCCAACTCGGGTAGTTTCAGTTTAGTTAAAAGTTCGCGATAATTCTATTTTAAGCTTGAAGAAACACTCAAGCTACTCAGAGGAACCTCTGTCTTGTCTCAATGCAAAAGTTTGGGTTCTCGAGAAGCTTCTAGCGAAGACCTGGAGCTGGTTCATACAGCTGAGTATATTAAAAAAATTCAGCAAACAGATAGCCTCACTCAGGTTAATCGATTTTAGGTTTGCACGGACCTAGTTTAAACTAATTGAATTTCAGGAAGAGCGCAATAAATTGTCTTTATCCTTTGATGATGTATTTTTCAACCAACATACCTGGAATGCCTGTTTGTTGAGTGCTGGATGTGCTTTGGAGTTACTCCAGGCTGTTTTGGAAGACACGTGATTAAAAAAAATAAAAATTGAAGCAAGACTTGTTTATATTTTTTAGCAAGTCCAATGGGTTTGCAGCAATTAGGCCACCCGGTTTTTTGCTTATAATATTTTCCACTCTATTCATTTTGTCTTAGGTCATCATGCCTCTCAAAGCTTGGCCTGTGGATTTGCATCTTCAACAATGTGGCTATTTGTGCCAAGAAGGTTATCTGTTATCTACTACAATTATAAATCTACTTTGAAGTTTTCAGGCCCGTAGTCTTGGCTGCCAAAGAGTGCTAATCCTGGACTGGGATGTGCATGTAAGTCCATGTTAATGTCTGTATTTCCACTCTATTGCTTGCAGGCCGCTCAAGGCACCCAGTATTGCATTGAGGATGACCCAGGCGTCCGTCTAATCTCCATCCATAGATTTCAGCAAGGAACCTTTTGGCCAGAACTGCCTGAAAGTTCTGCTGTCCAACCATGTAGGTGGGGGAACGAAGCGGAAGAGCGACACGGCTTATGATTGAAAGATTATTAACTGTAAAGAAAACTCGATTTTAAGTTACCCGAAAATATATGGAGTACCAGGGAAAAAAGTTGGCGCTACTCGGTTTTACCCCTCCCAAAAACAGCTACTCGGTTTACACCTCCCAATAATTTTTAGGCTTCGGAATTAGGCTTAGCTATTAGGCTTAGGCTTAGGCTTTGGCCCTTAGGCTTAGGCTCAGGGCCAAGCCATTACTAATACCGTCTATTTTATATTAAAAAGTATGGTTTTAGATACCCCTAAAAAATTATGGGAGGGGTAAAACCGAGTAGCTTTTTGGGAGGGGTATAAACGAGTAGCGTCAAAAAGTTGATTGTTCAACAAATTTTGATAACTATTTTGGTGGTGCAAATTGGCTGCGGGATTTATTCCGGCCATAACTTTTCGAATTTTCATGGTTTATTTTTTCGTTTTTTTTTTATTTTCACAATTAAAAGATTATTGGAATGAGCGAAGAGCCTGGACAGTGGTCTGGTATGAGATGCATGGCTCTTTATCGAAAAAGCTATCGCAAATTGTTCTTAGTACATGGTATCGACAATTTTACGAAAACTTCTTCGATAAAGAGCCATGCATCTCATACCAGATCACTGTCCAAGCTTTTAGCTCATTCGAATACTCTTCCATTTCTGAAAATCGAAAAAAGAAGCAAAAGTTTGAATAGCGATCGAGAATGAAAAGTTCTAACATAAAGTGACAAGTGTGGTGTCAAACAAATTGCTTTTCATTCTTCTTTCGAATGATAAAAAATTAATGGAAACAATATTAATTCAAAAGTTATGGCCGAAACAAATCCTGCGGCCAATTTACCGCACCATGTATAACAAAGTTATCAAATGTATTTCAAGAAAAAAAAAAAAAAAAAAAGTTTTTAAATACAGTGTGTTTCAATAAATTCGTCCCTTTTGAAATAGACAAATCTTTTTTGAAAAATCCTTTCTGAGATCGGTTTTTCTCGCCAACAATATTCCTTTTTTTATATAATGAGAAAAGTACGATTTTGCTGGTCTCCTGTGGTTTGTGCTCTGGTAAGTGCACAGGAGTGACCAAGTAAAAATCGTGTTTTTCACATCCTATACCAAAAGAATTATTGAATTCATAAAATTTTTGAAAGCGCCCTGTACATGCTGATTTTAGGCAAATTTAGGTTGCAGGCAATTTTAAGACGCTTTTGGGTCCGGAAATTTTTTGATTTAGGCAAATTTTGGCCGCGGGCAAACTTTGGTCTGGGCGTTTTTCGGCATGGGCGAATGTTGTCAGTGACTGTATAAAATTACCTGTTAAAAAGTTACCTGATACAGTTTGATACTGTTGTTAAATTACAGACCAGAACACAATAAACGTGCCTCTAAACCAGGTGGGATTGGTGATGGGGAGTATATCCAGGTGTTCCACTCTCTTGTCTTGCCTTTTATTGAGCACTGGGCACCTGACCTCATTCTCGTCTCCGCTGGCTATGATGCTGCAATTGGTGCGAATTTTGTAATATAGGGTGAGGTCATAATTTTTATTCAGGTGATCCAGAGGGTGAAATGGAAGTGACTCCTGGAGGATTTGGTAGATTTCTGTAAAAGGTCTCTTGATCCTACATTTATCAAAACACCTTTTTAGGATATATGACTGGAATTTTGGTAAATGTTGTCGCTTGCAAGTGACCTGATTATTATTTTATCTAGGCTTCCCTGGACATTTCTCTATGCCTTTTTCTGGAAGGTGGTTACTTTATTGAAAGTGTCGCTCAAGGAGTTTTGTTTACCGTTCAAGCACTGCTAGACAGAGTTGGTTAAATACATTAGCTAAAGGTTTGGTTGTTTACACTCTTGATTAAGAAAGCACCAGCCATAAATTTGCGTGTAGCAAAGCCATCTCCCATTTTTCTCTCTTCATTTTTCTCTACATTGAGTGTGTATCGTTATCAAAATCCAGTGTTTGACGGCTGGCTACAACTTCTTAACAATTATCGCAAAAACAATAAACTTGCTCCGATTATGGTAAGTTTTAGTATTTAAAATCGGTTGTCAGTTATTAATAGACCTGGGCAAGTAATTAACCGCACGTGCCCCCCCCCTGCCCTCCCCCAGGCTACGCCACTGGCTACTGGTATACCAACAACTGGGCACAATTACGACTGGGTACAAAGAAATCTTGGTAGTGGTACCAAGGTGGTAATACCTTGGTATCGGTACCCGGGTCGGGAAACCCAGGTGCTGGCCCCAAGATGGTACAACCTAAATGGATGATGGACTTCAAAAAATGGTCTAATTTACTACCAGCTGAGTACCGCCAGCTGAATACTACCATTTAGGTACTACCTGGAAACGCATTTTTGCTGGATACCCCACGTACCAACAGATTCAAGTAGTCGTGGATCAAAGTTTTTTTACGTTGAAGACTTATCAAGACTTTTAGGTTTGACAGTAAAATAACGTTTTGATAGTAGTTTTACAGTTTTCATAAATTTTGAAACGTAAATTTACTACAGTCAAACCATCTTTAAAATGCTTGAATTAGAAGTAGGATTGGGCAAAATACCGGTATTTTGTTTTCCCGGTATTAATATCGGTGATCGGTATTTTTCGGTATTTTGTTACCAAATATTTAAGAGGGGTGGAGGGCAAGGCATAAAAGTGAAAAAGGGAAACTTTGTCATTTTTCGTACAATACACTATTTGCGCATACTATTCGCATACTATCATATGCTATCCGCGTATACGCATACATATTGTATAAAAAACTTGAAATTTTCGAATTTTTTTTAAATTTTTAAAATTTTTTCACTTTTTTGGCTTGGTCCCCCTTCAAAAAACATTATTTAGCAATTTTAAAATACCGACTTTCCACATCCGGTCTTTTATTAATAAAGTACCGGTATTAATACCATTGGCCAACCCTAAATAAGAATAGACAGAAACAGGCTTGGAACATAAAACGTGAAAACTTTTTTTGATCCAAAGGACGACCACTTGGTTTTGTTAGTTCATGGAGATCCAGATGATCCAGCTACCAACATGGTCAGTCGCTAATACTTAGGGATCACCATCTACCGCTACCCAAGCACCGCTACCTATCTAAGTACCATCAACCTGAGTACGGATGCCTGGTCAGTACCTTGGTACTACCATTTAGCTACCACTTTATCAATACTAACATTTGGTCAAAGCAGGGGTTCCTCTGAGACAATTCGCTGTTCTAGTATTATCAAATCGTGCTCATGACACGATTTTGGATAGAATACGATGATTTTTAATCACTTTCAGCTACATCACCAATTTAAAATTCTGGGCATGGACACCTGTTTAGGAAAAGTACCAGGTGGTTTGCTAATCATCCTGAGACTTCCTAATCGCTTGAGTGTATTTTAGTCAAGAAAAAATAATTTTCGCCATTACCGGGATTCGAACCTATAATCTTCAAAATTGGAGTATCAATTTAGTGGAGAATCGATTTTCCGGAGGATCAATTTACCGATGATCAATTTGCAAAGGATCAATTTACCTTGAGCCTTGTCATATAAGTCAAACGTAGAAAAAATGCTGAGGACGAATGGTCCTGAGGACGAATAATTGTCGCGTACCCGATTTTTCCAACTTAGTTTCTAACAAAACAAGGCTTATAATTTAATTTTAGGTTTAGTTTTGCTACAACCCAATAAAAATATTCGTACGTAAATTCAGCGATTAGGAAAAAATTTTGAATGGGCGGGGGACCACCGACCATCGTGAGCATAGTCTTTTAAAGGGTATGCCCGTCGAAACAAATTTAGAATTATCCCATTCTTTGTCTGAGATTTATTGAAATTTAAGGCAGGCATTAGAACAATTTATATACACATTGCCTCGGTCACCAGCTACCACCACCACTTCTGATTCTTGAACCTTTCTGATTCTGTCTCTGACTATTGAAACACTGCTGCTCATATAGTTGATAAAAACTGTCCAGACTGTCGAATAATCAAAGTAAAAAACAAAAATTTGTTTCGAGATTTTGCTGTTCTATAATTGATCTTATGCTTGAACTCATACATATACTATATAGGAACCAGTGAATGAGTACCAAAACTATAGTCTAAGTTCTACCTTTGAGCTAACAGGACTATATACGCCTAGAGACAAATCCATTGATGAATATTACACTCAAGAACTAGGCAAATTATTGAGAGTTATAAAGTCATTCCGACTGTTCAGGCAAGTGTATCTCACAAATTTAATTTTGATATAATTTTTTAGACCCCAAAAATATTTCTGAAAATCAGCACTGGTTGTCTAGAATTTTCTGATGAGACTCAAAGCAACTACCTAAAATTTGAACATTTATCGGCAAACCAATTCCTTGTTTTGCTGTATTATGTAAGGCTTGTTAAAGGTGCATGTTCACGCGTTTAAAATTAGTGTTCATCAATTCAAACTTCTGTACGAATTTGTAACTTGGTTTATAACAAACCTACAATTTTATTTTAGGTGAATTTTTGTTTGAAACCATGCTGAAAATCCGTTCAATGATTAGGAGAATTTTTCATGTTGGCGGGCACCATTTTGAACGCATGGGCATGCCCAGGGCTTTAGCGGATATGCGATATCGGCACTGTTTGACATCCGATATCCAATATTCGAAAAAATGGCAAACCTTTGGAAAAAATATTGAAAAAAAATTCAGCAATTTTTTATGCACTAAATTGGCATGTGGACAAATTTACCGTGGACGAATTGAACACACACTGAAAAGGAAATAATTAAAGATTCATAGAGAAAAGTTAGGATTTATATAGTTTTTAGAATAAACCCTGTCAATTTAAAATCCGTTGATCAATTCACCGTCGCCCAATAACCGATATCCGGCACTTTTTGACATCCGATATCCGATATTTTTCATATCCGATGCAGCCCTGGCATGCCCTTTTAAACATTACGGAATGTAATATCATGGTCTCTAGTTTGCCGTTTAGATGCTTCTTCCCATGTCATTGACCTATCAAGTGTTTTTTAATCAATCGACATTTTGTCTAGCTGACCTGCCAGTCTACCTCAACCATTTCCAATACAGCAACCAAATAGACCACTCAACTCAGGAATTCCATTCTTTAATTCAAAAGTTAATTGATATTTTCCTGACCTCAAACGCTTTGTTCACTTTTGATAATTTATTGTGGATCCATATTTTTATAAAACACAATATTCGAAACGGGCAAAATGTCCTTTTCAGAAGTCGAAAAAATCAGATCAATAAACACATTTTCTTCTATTTTTCAAGCTATTTCTGTCTATCTTGTGTAGAATAGCTTTTTTTAAACTTTTGGAAAAAATGTTGAAAAAAAATTCAACAATTTTTTAACCACTGAATTGGCATGTGGACAAATTTACCGTGGACGAATTGACCGCAGACGAATTGAACGCACACTGAAAAGGACAGAATATAACAAAAACAATGGCCCTATATGAGATCCGTACTCAAATTTTTGCCTTGGTCACGCCCCCCCCCTGTTGTTTTTTTTGAAATTTTGGAATAATAAAATCATATTTTGTTTTGTCACGATTCCGCAAACATTTTTTGATTTATGTATGTTGCTTTTGATACATGTGCGTGTACATGTCTTTTTGTCTTATGATCGTTGTCCTGATTTATGTTGCTGCTTTTTTTGTGTTTCATTTCTTTATTTTTGTTGTATTTCTTTATTTTACCTGCTGATATGAGGACTACGCTTGTTGAATCAACACTGGACTTGGATGCATCAACTCTACGCCTGCAAAACATCTTCCGCTTGAATGAAACTGAACTATTTTTTGAAATGTATGATTTTTGTAATTGTAAATCTTTTTAGAACGAAGGCAATTTGCGCGTACATACTAACAAAGTGGAAGGATTCTGGAGCCATGTGAAGCACGAAATCAAAAGGCTGCGTGGTACATCATCCGAACACATTGCGTCCTATGTAGCAGAAGCAGTCTTTCGTCAGCACAGTAATGTGGATAAGAAAAGTGTGTTATCGAAATAGAAAAGTGTGTGTATGAGGTGATTAGAACAATTAATTATTCTTCTCTGTAGTGGTATTTCTGTCTTGTATTATTGAAAATATTTAAGCTGCCCTCACACTCTCCTGAATCAAAATTTTCTTATAAATTTCGAATGACTAGCGGTTTTATTTAAAGTAGCGGAGGGAACTTTTACGGCTACTTTTTGACATCGACTATTCCTTCACTTCACATACCTTTTTTCATATATTCTGTTCTCTTATGTCAGATGTTTTTACACCGTTTTGTAGCTGAGATTTTCTTCTATCGATTGAATGGTCACCCTGATAAAAAGCACCCTGATAAAAAAAATTTTGAGAAAATCACACGATGTCAAAAAGTTGCCGTGAAAGTACCCCCTCCCTCCTCGCCCCCTTTAAGTCATGATCTATACTGATCTGGTGTTATGATCACGCCCTGTTGTTGCGTCTTAGATACAATTGATTCTACCTCTTAGTCTGGAATTCGGTGAACTAATAGTAAGGCGATTTCCTGCGGATCTAAAGGAAGTGCGATCAAACACCACCTCCAAACATCAACACCACCCCCATACTTTACTAAAATATGTGCAGTAGGATGTGGTGTGTTATCTAGAGCGTGTTTTTTGTCCGCTATTTGAAAGTACGAAAAAATGTGGTATTCACGCAATCACCTTCTCTTCCACAGTTGATAAGCAAGTGCAAATAAAACAAAAGATAGTGAGTTAGCGTCAATATATATAAATCGACTTCTGCATACTTACAAACCACACCAATTATCACTATTCTATCAAACATTGAGCCATGTCGTTGCCACATACCTACTTTGTGAGTGACCAGAGGATGCTGATGCATAAGTGTGAGTGGGATGAGACGCACATAGAGATGCCTTCCCGTCTCAGCACCCTCACTCATTTATTGGAGCATAAGGGGTGTTGGACAAGTGCCAGGTGCTCGACTCCAAACTGGTGGAATTAGAGGATTTGTATAGGGTGCACAGTGTGGAGTATGTGGACAAGATCAGGCACACCCAAGACCTCAATCAGGTAGGTATGAGGAGTTTAATGGTATGTGTAGTGTGTGGTTAATTGCAGAAAGAGCTGGAAGAGTATAGTGCGAGCCATGAAGATATCTATGTAAATGAGCACACCTGGTTAGCTGCTCAGTTAAGTGCAGGTGGGTACATGGCTGTAGTTTCAGCATTGATCTGCCATTGGAACATCGGTTGGTCAATTTGATCAACCGGAAAACAAATAACCGGTTGATGTGGCGGTTGATAAAAATCCTCGCGTGAACAAGACTGGTTTTGACAATCATGTCCTCTCCTTTTTGCCAAATATTCATGATTTTTCACCATATTTTACTTTATTTTCTTAACTTGAGGTTGCGCTGTTGAATTGATCCAAAATGTTCTTCGAAATCCGTAAGTGTTAATCGGATTTCAGTGATAGAAATCAAATTTTTTTGTTCAGAAATAGTAATGGATTCGCTGCCATTCGACCGCCAGGTCATCATGCCTCATATGAACAGCCCTGTGGATTTTGCATTTTCAACAATGTGGCTATTTGTGCCAAGAAGGTTGTCTGCTGTCTACTAAAGTTAGTAATTTACTTTCCAGTTTTCAGGCCCGTAGTCTTGGCTGCCAAAGAGTGCTAATCCTGGACTGGGATGTGCATGTAAGTCCATGTTAATGTCTGTATTTCCACTCTATTGCTTGCAGGCAGCTCAAGGCACCCAGTATTGCATTGAGGATGACCCAGGCGTCCGTCTAATCTCCATTCACAGCTTTCAGCAAGGCACTTTTGGCCAGAACTGCCTGAAAGTGCTGCTGTCCAACCATGTAGGTGGTGGAGAAGTGCTGGCTAAATAGGAGAGAGGTCAACTGTGAGATAAAATTGACCTTGAGTTTACTGAAAAAAATTAGTTGACTATGAAAAATAGAAACAATTTAATAGCTGTAAAAATTTTGATAATTAATTTGGTGGGTCACAGTTAATGGAATACAGTTAATGGCGGCGTTAAAATATACTGTTGTTAAATTACAGACAAGAACACAATAAACTTGCCTCTGAACCAGGTGGGATTGGGTGATGGGGAGTATATCCAGGTGTTCCACTCTCTTGTCTTGCCTTTTATTGAGCACTGGGCACCTGACCTCATTCTCGTCTCCGCTGGCTATGATGCTGCAATTGGTGCGAATTAAAGCTTGGCCCAAAAAAGTATGATTTTTAGGTGATCCCCAAGGGAAAATGGAAGTGAGTCCAGGTGGGTTCGGCTATATGACTGGTGTGTTGGTAAGACAGCATCTTAAATTACGGCAACCAGTCAGACATCTCAACTATTCAGGCTTCTCTCAATATATCTCTGTGCCTTTTGCTGGAAGGGGTTATTGTATTGAAAGTGTTGCCTATGGTGCTTTATACTCTATGCACGCTCTTCTGGACAGGGTTTTTTTTCTAATTTTTCTTATTGTAATGTTTTCATTTGCAGAAATCTCCATCGATCCACCTCGATTTGTCGCCTCCTTGTGCCCCTTACTCCAGTCTCTGCACTCAACTATTGCCATATATCAGCACACCTGTTCTATATTTGGAGTTTGGATAGATTTGCTCAACCACTATCGCCAAAAAAAGTCTTTGCCTGCTATTGAGGTACGTGTTTTAGCTAAATAAATGTTTTTTAACTGTATTCGATTTTGAGTGTCCGAAGGATGAATACCACGGTCATCGAGTAGTCAAATTCCATACCAGACAAGGTAGGTATCACTATAATGGTAGGAGAAATGATGAGTAAGAACATTACAGCCAACTCTGATTATAAGGCCCCTGGGGACCATCTGTGGAGGGGGGGGGGTGTAAAGAAATAGCTAACATCATATTCAGAGTCAACTGTATTAATTAATCAAATTGTTAATTAATAAATTACTCTCATGTAAGTTATTACTTAAATTGAAAACCATCTCACAGGATACAATTTGGATGGTCACTTGCCGTTATTAGTAATTAAGAACTAAGTTACACTATTTTAGAGGCCTGTACAAGCCGTTGGACAAAGAGGCTGCTGATTTGATAAGTGAGAGACTGCGCACTATTATGAACAATTACCACAAGTCCACAACACACAAGGTGTGAACTTCGTATAAGGCTATTGTCAGCTTTAAATTTGGATGTTGATTTCAGAAGCCAGATGTGCACGTGAATTTGGATAGAAATGAGCTGAAGATTACTACCACACAGATGCCCAGTATTGCATTGAATTGACCAAAATTAGCAGAACACAATATATGGTCATTTGTTTTTATGTGAGTTAAAAAATTTATGGGGTTACAATCAATAGCAAGGATAACTTCAAAAATTAATTCTAGATGTTAGCTCCACTAACCACTGCTTATAACCTGTTGGTGAATGGACAAGATGTAAGGCAAATTTGTTCCTAAATAAACAAATTGTTAAGTGAGTTAGCTTTAGATAGTTGACCCATCTGGTCTTTTGAAAAAAAGCTGGCCAGAATGTGAGCATGGAAGTGACTATTTTTCGGATGCAGTCAAAGAACAGCTGGAAAAATAATAAATGCATTTAGTTTGCTGGAAAATTATTTTTGTTTTAACACTTAGAATCCGGTTTGTGCTAATGGATGTACCTTTACTCGCTTCATCAACCATATTTTATCGAACTGGTCGCGCATCATGCGACAAGTTTTAAAAACATGTGGGATTTTTCTTTAATTTTTGCCATTATTTTAATTTTCCCATCTATTTCTTAAATTTTAATACATTATGGAGTAAAAAGAAATTCAGGGATTGAATCTGCCCACTTCGATTTAATTTGTATATTTTCTCTAGCTGACCTTATTTATTTTGCGGTGGTCTAAGAATAGAGCTTCCCCAGCAAACATTTCAGTCTTAAACAATTCTGTCAATTTAATGGTGCTTAATTTTAGGGAATAAAACTTTATTTTTTTGCTTTTCTACAGCTAATAAGGGTCCTTACCCTCTCCCAGCTACAACCTTTTTGTGGAACATTTTGCGTTTCCACAACACCGATCCATATTTTAACTGGTTAAAATCATGGAATGCTTGTCAACTTCTCAAAATGACATCATGGAGGAAAATGATTAGTATTCTGAAATATTTCAAATATGCTCCGATCTTAGATTATTTTCAGAAAAAAAATTAGGTAAAAAAGACATTTTTGAAGGAAAATGTCATTTATTCAGTGCTTATTGCTACTTTTAAGCGGAAAAAAGATGTCGACGAAAAATTTAAAAATAAATAAGATTTGTGGCGCAAAGAAAGGACAAAAAAATTCAAAAATGACGTCCAATAGCCCTGATCATATAGCATTAAGAGTGGAGATTTAAGCTAGAAATTTAAAAAGTTGAATATTTACATGAAAAATATTTTGTTGTTTAAAATGAGCTTAAGAAGTTGGCGAGAACTTTTTTCCACCAGTTAGTTCAAAGATTCCATAAACTAGGTCCCGTTGAACGTTAAAAACTTACCCTCCATAAACCGGCACCTAAATATTTTGCATTCCCGCTAATTTTTATGATTTTTATGATTTTTATGATTTTTATGATTTCTAATTTTTTAAATTTTAGTCAATTATTTTGCTTTCCATTTTCAGTTGCAATAACAACGTAGACGATAGCTCTGCCAGAAACAAAGTAGACTAACTAGGGTTGTGAAATGAGCAAATGCTCGAGCACATTGGTGAATATGCTCGGACTATTAAAATCGAGTATATTCGATTCGAAGATGTTGTCGTATGTAGCAAAATTTTAATTTTTATTTGAATTGAAATTTTTTTTGAAATTCTCACTAAAATTGTCCCAGCACGATAAAAAAACTATTTCGGCAAATAAATAGCGGGTTTCTGTTTTTCATACGCCGAAACCACTCCTAAGGTAATAAAACATGCTAAAGACAATAGAAAACATGTTTTTAAATCAAAAATGAAAATATTAAAAACCTGAAAGAGAATAATTTGAAATATCTGAGTGCTGGGGGTATACCGATACTGTACCGTTTTGATCACTGGAGCTGGAGCTTTTTTCTGCTTAATACGATACAAGAAACGTTTCTAAGCAGTTTTCAATTAAAAAATTTCAAAAATTTTCAGAAAAATTTTGACTTCAACTCATGAAGGCCAGATGGTCTTTTTAGGGTATTTTAGGGTCATTTTTCAATTATTTTCACATTCATAGGCTTAGACTTAGGCAAGGGTAGGCTAGAATAAGTTAGGACGGGGTCAAAAATGCTTTCCAACTTAAAAAAGTAAGAAAAGCATGTTTTAGTCCATCCTAACATACGCTGAAAAGCATAAAGCCTAAAATGTACACAGATGGACCAAGTCAAAAAGGGGTAATAAGTGTTTTCGAGTGACTTTCGAAAAATTTCGGGGTGTGGGGTTTGTGGTTAAACGGGATATTTTTTTTCTTTTGTAATACGTCAATTTTTCAAAACATTTTAATCTCTATATTTTTCGTATATTCTAGCAGAGTTAAATAGCTCTCTAGAAAGCTAGGATTCGGGGCTACATGCTAGTACAAAAATTTTAAAACTTACAATCACAATGAAATTTCGAAATAAAATTTATTGGTGAAATTCAGAGTTTTGACAATATTCTTGGAAGAACTATTTTGATCAACTAGGGATTCCTTGTCAAAGCATGTCAGAGGATCAGTGAACTCAATTACATTACTTTTTATGCGTTTATTTTCAACTGGAACCAATAGATTAGGGTATAATCACAAAGTAAGCACATTTCACAAAAATATAAAGCGATGACCAATAGTAATATTAATTGTGACTTTTCTTGTTTGTTTGAAGTAGTGGTTGATCATGTGAGTGTTCTGGTAGTTTTTTCTGTTGATGCAGTTTGTTGAGCCGTCCCACACTGATCGTAGCTGACACTTTTGGAAGAGCGCATCCTTAATGCTACTCCCATTGATGCATGTGGTCGCTGGACACCTGATGGAGATCCTGGGAAGTGGGTGTAATAGACGCAGATCTCCGACTGAATGGACTTATTAATCCATTAGCCCAGCTATTCTCTCCATGATGGCACTTTTCGCAGTGGCTGGCCACTCGCTCATCCTGTAACCATAATTTACAGCCAAAAAGTATTTTAAATTGTGTTCCGCAATTTACAAAGCGTTTAACCAGACAGAACTTTGGAAATTTAATACATACATGCTTACCAAAATCGAAAAGTAGCTTTCCTAGTATACAATGTGTCCTAATTAAAAATTAAAGTTGTTTTAGTATAACCGAAAAAATTCATGATCACAATAGGGCAGGTGAACGCTTTTTGAAAGGCGAAGGTGGGAGGCGCATGCTTTAAAGTCCGAAAAATTGCGATAACCCGAAAAAACTTTTTTAGACAGTCATTCTTTCGAGACGGAATTGATTTTTTTTCAAAAAGGCCTACTCGACCTCTAATTTCTGAAAACAGTTCTGTAAAATAGTCGGCAATGTTATTATGGTACCAGATGATGTAGGTAAATCCGCAACACTGCAAGTTCTTCTTCTCCTCGTATACACTTGAATTTATTTATTTTTGCCTGAGTTGTTGCTTGGAGTGTTTTTTGGAGTGTTTTTTATAATTTTCAAGTTGTTTTAGTCTATATTTTTTTTCAGCCCATATATAAAAGTTCATATTAGTTTATGCTTGCTAGAAAGCTCTAAGTGTACCATTGAAGACATATATTTTGGGTTTTCAAAATCGCTCAATTTTGGCTGTGAAAAAATCGACGCTACTCATTAATAACAGGTATTTCCATTAATTAAATCGGCGCAATTTTTTATTTATTTTTCAGCAACACAGTAAATTTTGATGCTATACTGTAGCGCAACTTAATAGCTACAAAACCTATTCCACAAAATAACATTTCAATGTGAGAATCATGAGATATGGCTTTTCTAAAGACAGAAAATGACTAAAATTCAGGCTTTCTTCATTTTTCAAATTTTGTCTTTTTATTGCAAAAATGTTTTTTAGTAAAAGACCATAGCTTGACAATTTTACAATCAAAAAGCTATGTAAAATGAGTTTTGTAGTACTGGATCTGCGCTACAACATGTGCTAAAAAGTTTAGAGCGCTCGACCAAAAAAAGGAATATAAATCAAATTGCTGTCAACTTATCTAAAACTGACATAAGTTTTAAATCAACTTTTTCACAGCCGAATTGAGCAATTTTGAAAAACCAAAATATAAGTCTTCAATTACACACTCCGAGCTTTCTATTAAGTATACGTACTTCCTCTAATAGAAGACCGGGTCTTATATTTTCAGCCTCCCTAGGGGGGTCTTATAATGGAGGGGGTCTTGTATTTTTCAATTCTCTGGCGCCGAAGGCGCCGAAAAAATTTACAAAACTTTAGTGAGCAAATATACAAATCACTGGATTTCAATAACGACGGAACAATATGTATCGTAGGTAGTGGCTCCACGAGAGATTTTTCACCTCCGCCAACTACAGTAGCAGCCTACCAGTGGTCCCCCACTGAAAATACGGCGTTATTTATTATCCAGCGGTTATACAGCTCTTGCATCTTTGCTTTGAAAGGGTATTCCAAACGACATCTGGCGCCTTTAACACGACTATGGCGTAAGTGTAACAATATAATCACAAACTTGGATGAATTTGGTACAACCTCCTGGAACGACGGCTGAGTGAAGAGCGATTTCGCGCAGGTCTTTTTGGTTGCTTCGCTTATACGACATCGAAACGAATCCCAAATCAGCAATCGCTTTCCAAAGAGTGATCGATCGAATGTTTTGTCAAGGTGGTCACTGGTTAGTGCATCGTCCATCCATATTTTGCTAGCCCAGGATAGCTCGAGCTTTCTTCTGAATTTTTTGACAATTCTTGATCAGGGCGCTTTCTGAACCTTATGTCCTTGGAAGAAGGACATTAGGTTTGCTTTTGACTCCATCCAGTTGACATGACAGTCACTCGCATCTTATCATGACCAGTTGTTAAAACAGAAACCTGAATACATATGAGGAATTAGTGTTCGTCAGTAGCCAAAAGTTTCGAAAAAGTACCTCTTTTGCGCCACGTTCATCTATACATTTACCACCTGAAGGATCAAGCCAAACGGCTGTTTCATCTGCCGCGTAGATGGACTTGTAACTAGATGGACTTATAAGGACTTGTAAATTAAAGAAAAGCACACATGATGATGAGCAGCCATAATAAAAATTGTTTCTCCGCGAAAACTCAGAGTAACACATTGAGCGCATAAAAATCTCTTTTCTTTTTGAAAGAAAATTTTTTGATCGGCTTAATGGTTTTGACTCTGGGGGTGTCTTGTAATAGAGGGGGGTCTTCTATTAGAGGAAATACGGTATGTGTCTTGTTGAAAATTTTTCACAGACTAAAACAACTTTAAAAAAATACCATGCATAAAGTGTAGTTTTAAACTGTCAATACCAAAACATTATTGACGAAATATTTGTGGTCTTGCGCGCATTCAAATTGCCATGATAAGGAAGAGACCGCGTCTTTTAAAAAACAATTAAAGCAGTCATACATCAACTGGTCACCTCACAAAATAAAGTCATAATTTTGCATTTTAAATAAAGAGACAACTTTACAACTTTTTTCTTTAAAAAATTGGCAAAAATGAGCTAAGACTATTTTAATTATTTTTTGTATTAACGTAAGTAGTAACTTACCGAAACTAGGGAATATGTGGAACTAGAACGCTCATTTTCTATAATTTAATTAGTTAGCTAAGTTGTATTTTGTATGTAAATCATCGAATGCTTACTTCGGAAGTTGAATTTAACATGTTCCATGGCTGATAGTTGCTCCACTGGACTTTTATCTCATCTTCTAGTTTGTGAACAAATGATCTAACAAGTAATTGTTCCCACAGTTTCGGGGCCGACACTGTCTAAATTTTCTTACTTTTTTATTGAATTTATTTTGATGCTAATCATATTTTATCTTTTTTTTCAAATAACTCACGTTTCACACATTTTACAGGGTGGCTCAAATATCTCCAACTATTCTTTTGGCCATAATTTTGAAAATTTTCTACTTTTTGACGAGAGATTTTTTCGCTCGATATAGCAGAGGCGGAGAATTTGTTCAATACCGAACTTGCATAACAATACCTCATGAAATTTAAAAGAAAAAATAACAATATTTTTCAATGAAAATCCCAAAAAAATTTAACTCCTGATCCATTCAATATTCCCGTATTCTTGGTCCCTGCTTCTCTCTTGCCTGCCAATGCAGCGGCGGAGACGGCATTCGCATGAGTTTATTGACTGGTGGACCATAACCACGAATTTTTTCGAAGACTTTCCGGGTCTTGATGGAATAACTATGAATTGGCCAAAGTCTGGGTGTTCTGTAAAAGTGGGTATACTTCGAAAAAAAACTTTATCAGCTATGATTTACAGCTAAAATTAGTAAGTCACTCGTTTTTTTCTGAACGTGTGTTTACCTCACTGATGATTTATCCAAAAAATCAATTAAATTACCTCAACAACCTGACCATTGAACACTTTCCTAAAAATTATTTTGCATATATAATTTTCATGGTTAATGATATTTATTACCTGCCATCCTGCAAATAGCCCACCTCATTGGCCAGTCGTTTGTTAAACAGGCTAATAAACGATAATCTGCTAGACTTGGTATTATTAAAGTTACGCTGAGCGGGTAGTCTTGTGTGCCTGTCTAGAGCACTGGACGATGATTCACCACTTAACCTACTGCTGGGTGCTGCCGCATAGAACTCGGCAGGACTGTCACACGGCACATTCATCAATCCAATCATTGCTGTTCCTATAAAACCACAGATTTGGGGTTGCGAAAAAACATAAATATATTCGGCAAACAATTTGTTGAAAAGCATACAAACTCATAAATTTGGTATTTGTTTAGGACAGGCACACAAATTTCTTTGACGTTTTACACCAGTTATAAGCTACATAAGTTATAGTTGCAACCCAAATGTTTTACGTCATTTTGGTATGGAAAATGTGAGTAAGGTGAGTCTCATATTAGAAAAAGTGGGTGAGGGAGCCAAACAAAATTTTAAGGGTCTTAAATAAAATGCTTACTGCCACGCAAAAGTGATGATTACACATCGGTTGGAAGGTGGGGAGTGTGAACAATAAGCTGATTACTTAACTGCTTAGACACGTGAAAATAAATTCAAGCTGGCCATATAATAGAGCCTCTATCTAACAAAATTGAAAAACACCGGCCCTATCAAAAAATTTGATCGCCGATAGTCTTTTTCATTAGTGTTTTTTTATATTTTATTTAAAAACAAGAAAGGAGAAAATACCTATAGCCAGAGAAAAACCGAATGTTTTAGGATTCTTTATTGAATCTGTCTTATATTTTGCCTTTAAAATTGAGTATAAGACATCAAGGCGAGAGAAGGAAAAGCATGGCAAAAGAAACCAGATTAAAATTATCATTGTTGTCGTCTACAGGTTTTTGCTGCTAAATGAACTATAATTTATAGTCTATAAACAGTGATAGCAACACGTTGATGTGAAAGGCGATTGTGTTTCAAAGAAATTCATAGCAATGAGACGAAATTTATTATAATCATTTCCGTCTTTTTTGTCTAATACCGTAATTTGCTTGCAAACAGTCTATTGTCGTTGTTTTGTTATTCAAGGACATATCAAGAAAGCAAGATAAATAAATGAACTTTATCAGTTCCCGTAACCATCTACGGTCTTCAAAATTTCAAAAAAATTACCATTCTGAACCTTTGTGTTTAAAAAAAAGATCATACTTAAAGGGGCATGCCCGTGCGTTAAGGCGCGAACCAGCAGTTTTTTTCGAATTTTTTCGAATCGTCCGTTTTTCACTCGTTCTGCGTCAAATCTGATATAGGATGATCTTACACTGCTTTTAAAAACTAGACAGAAAACTTAAAAATCTAGACGAGAACGAATTTAAAAATTTATCGAGAAAGAAAAGAACTGCTGGTTCGCGCCTTTTTCCCCCATCGGGCACGATCATGCCCTTTAACACGAGAAAGCCGGGTTGTGATTTTTGTTGCTTCTCGCGCAGAATTTCATGCTGAACACAATATTGCGGGTCCTAACGAAGTAAATGAAAAAGGGTCCAGAATGTAATAAATTGTGCATGGTCAAATACAGGTGAACAGCCACAGGTTCTCAACAGAGGTTCTCAGGTTCGCCATGATGCCATATATACTACACTCAAAATATATTAAAATGGCGGCCAGGAGTTTAGCTTTCTAATAAAAAAATATATAAGCTTTTTGGATTTAAAAGTCAAGATAAATTACTATTTGTTTGTTGTAGTATGTATTCTCAAAATGTTCTACTCTGAGTTTCTATTAGCCATAACTTTGTGTAAATTTGATATATTGTGATATGATATGAATATATCTAAATACTCCAAAGTAAAAAAACAACCGATATCTTACGGATATTTGAGAGCTAAATATAGCGGCATCCTATTATAAAATTGTGACAAAATGTACAAAATTAACAAAATAAGTTGCAATAATCGCCCATAACATATATATATATATATACAGTCAACTCTCGATATAGTGTAGCCCCCAAAAGTTCGTTCCCGCCTTGGGTCCGACACTTTTTTTACCTCGATTTTGAAGTCTTTTGCCAAATATGATTCGTCAGTCTAGTGCGAAATATCGCAGGGATTCCGATTTTGCCAGTCGTTTTTGTAAAGGGCAAAAGTTTTGCCGAAAAGACCCGCGCCTCTCGATATAGTGTAGTGGTTTTTTCAAAATAAGGCTACACTATATCGAGAGGCGCGGGTCTTTTCGGCAAACTTTTGTCCTTTACAAAACGACTGGCAAAATCGGAATCCCTGCGATATTTGGCACTAGACTGACGAATCATATTTGGCAAAGACTTCAAAAATCGAGGTAAAAAAAGTGTCGGACCCAAGGCGGGAACGAACTTTTGGGGGCTACACTATATCGAGAGTTGACTGTATATATATATATATATATATATATATATATATATATATATATATATATATATATATATATATATATATATATATATATATATATATATATATATATATATATATATATATATATATATATATATATATATATATATATATATATATATATATATATATATACTATATATATATATTATATATATATATATATATATATATATATATATATTATATATATATATATATATATATATATATATA